>JAJEKV010000048.1:10306339-10829148 GCA_021234155.1 Isoetes taiwanensis | reverse complement strand
TACGCTACGTATTGCTACTTCGAGGTTCAATGCTGAATTTTTCATTCCACGTTTACCAGGGCCGCTGTAATCTACTTAGTCGCTGCGGTCGTAGCGCTATTCTCACAACCAAGAACATTGCCCTCGATACCATTGTGACGCTTCTCCCCACCAAATATACGATGCCCCATCGCATCTGCGGAGAAAACCTTATCTGCCTCCAAACAAGATGGGCCCTCCATCTACCCCCGGCTGCGACCTTAAATACCCCAGGCGCGTGAAGTTTTTTAATAATTTAAGATGTTCCGCGCCACTCTTCCCCTAAGGGCCCTATGTATAACAAAGGAAGCATAAAACATATCGCCAACCAACAATAACAATCTAACCAACTAACTACCTCAGACGCACTACATAGGTACATCAAAGATAACAACATACCGTGAAAACATAAGGAGCATCTACCCAGGCCGAGACTCATGCAAGGGAAGTAGATTGACTCCGGGCCGGGCCTCAAGATAGAGCATTAAGATATAACAACGTGGGGCCGCTATAGACAATGCTGAAGACCACCCATTCGCCTTCCCCAGGTATATAGATGGGCTAAATCGTGCCCCCGGTGTGACTATAACCCATCAAATGGGAGGCGTGGTCTCATGGTGGTAGTCACCCGCATTGGGACTAATTCCCTGCAACCCCCCAAACTGCATGAGGTAGAAAGAATTGCATCTACCCTTCCCAAGGCCAAGAAGTTCCATAGGCGCTAGAGGATCGTGGTGACACACATCCTTATCCGACCAACTCCCCAAACAAGAGCTGCCAACATTTGTACATCTGAGAGTCGTGGCAACACCATTGATCCAGAAGTGTCGGACCCATACCCGCCCACAAGAAGTGACCCACTATAGGCTCTCAGCCCTCAGCGTATGGGTCCCAAGAGGCCGCACTCCAAGCAGGGACCCCTTCACTTTGCCACTAACCTCATTATGTGGTGCTAAGTCACTCCCACAGCCCCCGTGAGGGATTCTGCGCACAAGCCGCATATAATATGAACTAAGGGTTCCAAACCAGAGCACTACCTAAATAATGGCTAGGGTCTCACCCTTCCCAATACAAGAGGAGCAAACATCATCATCACTTATATCCATAACATGATAAACAATGAGAATATCTAATCATAATCACGCAGTATCTAACCTACGCTAGGGTTCACTGATTAGGGCAAGATCTAGACTGGCGTCTAGAATGGTTTTACCGAGATATTTAAATGCTAACCCACCTAGAATTCTAACTTCCAAGTGGTCTACCAAAGATCACCCAAACACCAGTCCAAACAGTCCCTCCTGCCCCTGCCTCCATGTCCCAAGCATCCCTTCCCACATGGCCCGTGTCTGCCATGTCTGTTCAAACAGCCACACCAAAGTTCCAAGATCAAGTGGGAGCATTTAAAAAATGACCTAGGTTAAATTTGGCCATTTATAGGTTAGGGGTTGCCATGTCATACCTCATCGCGGCTCCAATGAGGCATCCATGTGCATGGTGCCCAATAGGGATGGGCTGGTGTGGGAAATGGTCCATCCTTAAGGTTGGCTATTGCTTATGTGAATAATCTCTAGCCATGCTCTTCTAATAATTATACTTAAATACAAGGCTAATAAGGCACGCTTTGTATGGTGACATAGCTTAGAAATATACATATTTATACCGTATATTTTAGGGGGAACATCACACCTCCTTCATCCACTGCGGCCTCAACATCCCAAAGACCAAAGATCTACCTCACCAACTTGATGGCAATACCAGCTTATTGCGTCAAAAATAACACATCTCACATCGTGGTGCTGGGTACAGATTGAGCATTGGTCAACTTCCACACGCTGTTGGGAAATGAATGCAATGCTGAAGTTATTCTATCACTCATGAAATTTAATGTGACGCTCCCCTAATATGCCATAAATATGTATATTTCTAGGCCTCGGCTAATCGGTACAAGCCGGAGGGAGGTCCCTCACAGCCACATCGGAACCCATGGTGGCTAGGCTTATAGTCGTGGTCACCTTTGTGGGCTGGGTATAATGAAGACTTCAATAATGATGTCGCCTCGGTCTCTGGAGCTGCTTGCGTTGGCCCGACTTTGTTTTGAGAGCTCATTCGGAACTTAATCGATGTTGCCACGGTATTCTCTACCCGCCCATGCAAACCACTCATAGGATCCGGGAAAGGGAAATGGAACCTTTCCTACTCCCATCTGGACTGGGAGATGCAATCTGCAGTAGTCCCCCGATGGGTGATATCATGAGAATACGATCCCGCAGTTATAGTCATGCCGCAGCCCTCGACCAGCTAGTTTGCAAAGTATGCACAGGAGGGGCGATGGAGTGGTCAACATTAGCCATTGTCTACAGCCCCGCCATTGTTATATATCGTCTGCTCTATCTTGTGGCCTAGTCGCCGGGCCTACTTCCTTACCTAGCCCCGATGGGAGCTATCATGTTTTATGGCATGTTGATATCTTCTGTCGTATCTTGGTGGATGTGTATAGATAGATAGAGATAGATAGTAGTTTTTTAACGCCACGCCACTAGGCTTATAAAAGGCCCTTCGAGGTAGTTAGATGTATTGTTGTTAGTAGCGACATTATGTTATCCTTCCGCCATTATAGAGCCCATAGGGAAGGCCAAGGCACCTCCGTGTCCCCTTCCCGCATTGGGGATACCTTGGGTGAGGGATAGATGGAGGCCCATGCGGCCAGAGGGCTAGATGGGGATTTCACGAGATGTAAATGCATCGGCCGAGATGTACCACTGGGTCACCTCACATATACTGTCAATGCAGACGCTGTTTCGGGCGGAGTAACCTGAGTCCCTTTCTTTGTTGGCATAAATTCCAAAATTTGTAAGAAAAGTTGTTAGAATGCTTAGAATTAGTTAAATCTTACATTGTAGCATCTTAAATTTGTCAAAATGTTAAAAATAGCTTCGAACGACCCACCATAGGTCACAATGCCAAACTGCAAAACGCAAACGCGTTTCAAGTGCAGAGTAATCCATCACCATTTTGCACTTATACATTAGATTGACATAAGATAAGTGCTAGGATAGCCTAGAACAGAGCCAAACTTGGTATTTCAGCATCTTGCATCTCCCAAAAATGTTAAGCTTAGTCACTTGACTTAATTGTCACACCGCTACCGCTGGCCTTGGCGTCATGAAATCACGTATCGCAGCTTCATGGAAAGTAACCCGGGAAGTCGAAAGTATGTTTGACCCAAATTTGTCCAAAATTTATCTAATAAACTGCCATATAGTGTTTTGACTTGTTTTGCTTAGATTTGCACTCATGTTACCTAGTTTGGAGATTCTATAGCCTAGAACATAGGTCTACCCGGAACAAGAAGTCTTGAGCACGTAAACCTAGGCAGCCTTAGTCTATAAAGAGGCCCTCATTTGACTTTTTTTTCTTTCACTAAAGTTTGTTCTCATCCTCTCTAGGCAATTTTTCAGCTCCTTGTCAATCTTTCCCCAATCATTTCTACTTCCAATCTCTGCCTAGTCATTTACAAAAACTTTTGAATGGTACAACAAGCAACCACATCGAGCTCTCAGAGTGAAGCTCTCCACGTGATTTGACCATCTCTTTTGATCTCCCATAAACCTTGACTAGAACACCCTATTATACCATATTGTATGCCAATATGACTAGCCATAAATTTTGCTCCCTGAAGTCGCCTTCCACCATGGGATGCGGTGGATGTCCTTGGAGTCATTAAGTCAAGTTTAGGTGGGGATCCGGGAGTCAAGAGCCACTGTAGATAGGACGAAGAACACAGCCTGATTACATGAGTTGTAAGGCTCACAGCATCGTATGTCTCAAGACATGCGGCTTTTATTCTCTCGCTTCATGCACTTGTGGCCATCAACAGAGCCCTCATCTATTGGACCCCCACCCTTCAATACCAGGGTAGATCAGGGCCAAATCCACTAGGATTGAGGCTCCTGAGTATGTCTACTACAACACATCCACCTGGGCAATAATCAAATTGAAGAAGACCAGAACAGAAGGGATGACGACAAGACGCAGGGAGAGCGGTGCTAGCATTAATGATGGAGAGGCAGATGCTGAAGGCATGATGAAGATATCAGAGGGCCAAAGAAACCACCTATAGGCATCACGCCCTCTATCTCCGTAGTGATTAAAGGGAGGAGATTTTTCGCCAATCCACATCCTATCTCCCACACCCAGATAGAAGAGGGGCTCAGATCGGTGGAACTCATGGGACTAATTGCAGAGGGGAAGCAAACTGCATGACCCCTTAATGTAATTACCCTACCAAGAAGTTCCAAGAGGTAGCAAACGGCACTTTATCCAGGTGAAACGATGTCTGAGCATATGCATACAAGTATATAAGGCGTGAAGGGGATCACCATCAGCCCCGGCCATTCCGCAGTGGAGGAGTTTCAAGAAATTCAAGTAGGTTGTAAAACTAGAGGCCTGCCTAGGCCGACCCTTGCTCGGAAGGCAAGCATGGGAGGGATCCAAAGAAGATCAACTTAGACAATGCAACCACCATGTGAGGGACCATGAAGATCTCCCAGCACAGACATCTACCAAGAAAGCTGACAAAAAGGAAGGGCACATGATCGCAAAATGGATCCCAAAGGGGAAGGCTCATCACTATCCGCCTTTAAGCCAAGGCTAGATGATATATTGTATGTTGATATATATCAACTATTATAATTCATTGTTAACTTATAAGTTGAGTTTCTAACTTGATTTCTTTATGACTAACAAGAATTAACATATAAATGACATCATGATGTATAACTTTTGAAATAACAACCATGGTGACTAATACTTGCAAATGTGAATACCGGCTCAGGTCCCAAGACCGTGTATGCATAGCAACAAAGGATAACCTAGGAACCTTTTAATGAGAAAACACGATGAAGAACAAGAGATGACGACCGGAAGTAATCAACGGAAGGTTAACCGGAATGCAAAACCGTGATGCAAATAATTACTATAGTGGGCTACGCTGCTGGATGCATGCACAGTATCGAGTGACCGCCGCTTCCACCATCAAGAGGACCAGAAGAAGCCCTCAACTAGGAGTTGTGAAGAAGCCCAAGGTGCCCGAAAGAAGAACAAAAAGAGAAAAGAAGAAGTAGGGAGGAGGCTCAACTCTCTAGCTCCACCGGGTCGTGACACTACAGGAAGCGGACTAAGCAGCTTTGAAAGTGAGTCGACACCTCACAAGGCAGGACAGGAACCGTAGAACAGAGATTAATAAAGAAGGTGGATAGTGCACGAGTAACGTATGGAAAACCCGGAAGTTGGATTCGAAAGATATAACTGAATGGAGGCGAAACTTGGCGACAAGATGGAGGAATTTGGGAACTCATACGCATGAAAGATAAGGGATATTAAAAAGTAGAACAGCAAACCCTTATATCCTCCATACAAGTGGGGCACCAGTATCGGGGAAGATGGATAGAAAGGAACTTACGGAGAACAGAGGCGCAAGGGAGCCCTAGGGGAAATCAAAGAAATTCTTTGGACAAAAGATTCTATGAAAGTGAGGGAGGGATGCATGAAGAAGCTTATGTTTCGTGACAAGCTTCCACGCAAGGCCATCGTGACACATGATTGCCCCTTCGCGGATGCAAGACTGGCATAACTCATTGATTGGGATTCACCAACGAAGTGGACGACGCACGGCGACTAATCAGAGAAACCACAAGACTACATAGAGTGCGCCATGAAGTCGATGATGTCCAAATCAGCCCACTGCTATTTTGGCAGAGGTTAATAGCAAGCCCATGTAGTCTCGGGTTTGCTGCCAACGATGTATCTAGGCCCCATGTAATAATCCTCTCTTTGCTTCTCCCGTGATTGGTCGCCTTCATCGAAGAACAAGACCTTGAGTCCAAACCCGTGCTGGTCGCAGATTGTCGAAATGTTGGGTCCTTTGTATCACGACCGGTGGTGAGCTTTGATTACGTGATAAAGTGCCCTTATCCTCTTCAAAGTAGCGACAAACAATATGTTACTCCTAGTTTATGGGTTGTTCCACCAAGGTGCTTCTTCTTCAATTCGAGACCATCGCTATATGGTATTGTCAATCCTAGCCTACACACTAGAATGCTAAGATGGTCAAGTACTCTCACAATCCCGCCATGCATTCACTCGAAATCGCAGCACTTTAATATACACAATTTCCCACACAACCATCCCACCTATGCTAATACACTCACATCCAAACATGATGGATCAAATGCGGTCAGGAGCACGCTTGTGAGGACCAGACCGTGATTCTTCCTAATTTGCACCCCTTCTACCAAGGCCACAAATAAACACTCCTGTTTGTCGTGGGCCCCTATCCTCAAAAACTTATTCTCCATAACCCTTTCTCAAATTTTTCGTAAGAGCTTCTTTGGGGACAAATAGTTCTTCAAAGCATCTAAGATCAATATCCTCTCTTCCACAAATAAGCTCCTACCGAAAGTGGGCTCATCCACCGCGAAAAAATCAACGCCATAATTCTCGTGATTGTACCATCATTGCACTACTCAATGGCTTGCCCAACATCCACACTCCCCTTTGAGATCAGCTTTGCGAAACTTCCTAAACAACAATGAAGGAAAGTATGGAATCCTTGTTACCGCGATACCGCCTATTTGCTACAAAGCTGAACCCGAGTTCTGATCAAAAAGTTATAATGAAAAATGATACCACGTAAGTTGTTGTACCAGACACTACAAAGGCTGCTAATACTGAATGCATACTGGAGTTTTCCTTATTGACAACATGAAAAGTCGACATGGCATTTAAGCATCCCTAATGGGACAAAATGTGATCTCATTTTTCCTCTAATGGCTGTTTTATGGCATGTTGATATCTGTTAAAATTTATGATGTAAATATGTATACCCTTTGAGATAGTTAGATGTATTGCCGTTGGGTTCCGACATTATGCGTTATGCTTCGTTGCAGGGAGCCGAGGCGCTCAAGGCACTCCTCCACCGTCCCCTTCCCCGCATCACCAGGGCTGGTCTGGCGCGGATGGTTTTGAGCCCGGCGCACTGAGGGTCATGGGGATTTTCTACCTAGATGCACGACCGGCATTGTACATTTAGTAGGAGCCCCAACTACTTTAGTCCGTAGCACTCTGCCAGGTATTCGTAAGAGATGTAGTAACCTCCTTCCATGGTACATTTGAAAATGGCTGCCCGTAGGATCACACGCTGCCTTGACTTACTTCCAATGCACCATAGAATAGATTCAAATTCTTCTTTCATATGATTAGCACTCACTGCCTTCATGTGATGCCCGCAAGCTCCCATACGGCACAGCCAATCTGCTTGTAGCGCCAGCTTGGTGCATATTTCGCATCCCTACATAAGATAATTGCATTAACTAGCTTATGGTTCCAGCCAAGGTGCTTCTTCCTCAATCTGATATTCACCTCATGTAATAATAATCCTATTTGGCGACACCACACGCAGGACGGTCGCCAAGTAGCCCCTCCAAGTCACAATCCCGCCATGTATTCACTCCGTGAAACCAGACTTTTATCATCATATACACACCTCCTGCCACATCCATCCCACCTATGCTAACAACACACTCACATCCCAAACCTTCTAGAGAGCACGCTTATGAGTAGACCAGACCAGATTCCTTCTAATGAAAATCCCTCTTACCTCTGAACACTTTTGCTTGTCGTAACTCTATCCTCAAAAATCAGATATTTCCATGCAACCTCTCCCCAAATTTCGTAAGAGCTTCTTTGGGGACAAATAGCTCCCCCGCAAAGACGAAGATCAACATCCTCTTCCACAGCGTGTTTCTTCCCCGCTGAAAGTGGGTTCATCCACTGCAAAAATCACGCCATAGTTCCTTCGCATTCAGCTGCTAATAACGCAAATTTCACGTTTGCCTTTGAACATTCACATACACTTTGAGACCGCCTTTGCAAAACTCCTAAACAACACGCATGAGTGCATAATTCCCTTTGTTATCGATACACCGCCGTAGGTCCACCGCTTAGGTGCCATCACGTTGCCGAGAGCTCCATCAGGTCGCAGATTAATATAGTGAGCTGCTCACCTTCTCGAGTAATGTAAGAAGGCACGACATGCCTATCGTGATCAGCCATACACATCGAGCCACAAGGCACGTGCCAAACTGGGCTGCCCAGCTTCACGCTTCAGCTCCATGCCTTCCCACATTTCTCAATGCTTCTATTCTAAAACCTAGGCAAAAATATCAACAAAGTCTCGCCATTGCTGTAAACTCTAATCAGCCGTTCTTAATTCTTAGAATCCCATTGCAAAAGCATTTCTCCTTTTGTTTCATCCTAAGATTCAATCTCATGACCATTATTTTTCTTTGAATGAGAAACTTGTCTCTAAGATCCTATTTCAACTACCACATTGATATCACATGAGAGCTTTATAAAATTACTTACAAAATGGTTGGAAAAGTGTACTTTGTTGTTTTCTTTTATGTTTGTAAAATGACAATGAACATAGTTCCTATAGATTTCTTTAGGATTTCATTGTTAACAGGGAATTAGTATTGTGATATGCATTTAGATTGCTTTCTAAAAGTGAGAAATTGCAAAATATATTTTAGTTGAGATGGCCTTTGCGTAACATTATCACACCGCTTCTTTTTTGATAGCATTTTTGCTCCCCAAATTGGATTTCTTTTTTGAGCGCACTTTTGACGCTCAGAGATCCTTCTAGCCCCAAAACCCCCAAACCCCCCTAAAAGGTGCTTCGACATACGCTTTTGGTCTCCAAATTGATTCTTAAGCCACTCTTGTATGCCGTAGGACCCCACGCTTTGAAGTCCAAGACAGTATTTGCTGTTGAGCTAGGGTTCAACATTTGGTTCGACGCTGCCATAGCTCAACCACTTCGCCTTGGCTTCGCTTTCAGTCTCCTCGCTACCGCTATAGTCATTTAGCTCCCCCGCCAGACCTAACAAGTCTCCTCGCCGCCATAGCCTAAACCTTGCTTGACGTACATACTTCGGCCATGGCTACGGCGTTTCTGGTTCCGACTCAATTCTCAGCGTGAGCTTCCCACAGACATCAGACGCCACTCCTGCAAACCCGAAGCACAACTCGCTGACCTCCAAGAAGTCGAGCCTCCATGGAAAATCCAAGAAGGGCTACCCAAGGAAGCGCCCCGCACACGCCGGTTGGATACATTATCATGTTATTTGCGAGATGGAGACAGAGGTGCAAGAACTATGAAGTCTTGAATAACCAAGTTCAAAAGGGAGCAAAGCAATGAAGTGTGAGGATCTGTGAAGCTATGCATGCTCTAAGTTGCCAAAAAAAGGATATTAAGAGAATACATTGTTGAATCTAGGGTGAATGCATGGTTGAATGCATGGTTGAACCTAGCAAAATGGTTATAAGGGAAACATGGTTATTTAAATGTTAGGAGGGGTTAATGGTTAACCTTGTAAATGGTTAACTTAATAATATCAACGAGGAAGGTCATGATCCAAGGAAAATGTGGGATATTTCGTGATAAGTATGCCAGCTTATAGAATGCCGATGCAAGGCTTTGCCGATCGGATTCCGGCAGGATAAGCTCATTGAGCGGACTTATTAAGGAAGAACGTCATTGAGAGATACATAAGTTGAGAGTGTAGAAACAGATCGAATAGAAGCAATAGATGCCCGAGCTCTTGTGAAAAATATTGCTACAAAGGATTTGTTTAATCCCATTTTGAACAAGAATTCTATGATTTGGTTTTATGGTAGAAAAATAATACATGTGGTCAGCCAAGGGGACTGAAGTATCGAGCGATTTAAGAACGTTACCTTTGCCGCTTCAAGCAAGCAAAAAGAGTGGATGAGCTTCTAGCAAGTCGAGGATCTAAGGCCATGGGGCCTAGTAGGTTAAATGTAGGGATGGTAACATCCATATTGGGATTAGAAGGCATTTTTGATATTCTCGCCGAAGGATTGCCCCAATATTGAGCTAAGTGTCAAGTATTGGGAAGGAAACGATAGAGAACTAAAATTATACACGCATTGTTACCCATCCAACATATTGGAAACCACTTGGTGAGATTGATCACCCCGCTAAGAAGGAATCATTACTAGGATAACTGTTGACCATGTATAAATCTAGTACCTCCAAAAGAATAATCCAACCTAAAGAAAAAGAAGTAATCTAACAAGTCCGACCAACTTGTTACGATGGCATCAATCGATCCGTGAGGAATATTTCAAGAGTTTAAATAACTAAGAAAGGGGAATCTCTAGAATATAAAAAGAATAGTACATGCAAGGTACATCTAAAATAAGAATTATAGTAATCAAATAGTTTTTGAGACAACGGAATTGTCACGATGACAAAAACCTTGTGGGTTTAGAATCGCTCTAACCAAGTAGGTAAACCCATAACTATATTGAAATAAATGATAACATAATATGTGCATCCATCTTAGATGGTTATATATGCTAGCTAAGGCTAGTAAAATTAATGCGCTAAGTAAGAAGCGTATAACCTCTTAAGGAGAGAATAAATATGACGCTGTGTACAACATCATTGAAGGGGTGCAGACCATTTTCTTTTTCAAGAAAGTGGAGGGCTCAGAATAGAGTTCACTCCGCAATGGGCCGGTTTAATGAACATGAAGCCTTCAAGAGGACCCGGACGTGATAGCCAACTACACACCAAGGAAGTGGATCAAAAATATGGGAGCAATGCAACCATCAAGTCATCTCCAAATTACTCCACCGCTCAATGGGTGGATGCGCCCTAGCCTTTAGGTAATGGTGTGCCCATGTATAATAAGCTTTAATGTGTCTTATTGACAAGTTAAATATAGATCCTAATAACCGCATAGAATTTAACATGCATTTTATATGTATCATAGGGAAATAAGTTAAATAACAATGGTAATGTGAGGTAGCATGTTAATTAATCCTTCGCAAGGATGCAATTCCTTCCAAGGATAGCTATATGACCTCGGTCCTTATAAATATAAATAGAAAATAGAATTGAGATATACTTAAGTGCATCTTAGGGATATACTTTCCAAGGGTAATGCAGACCCAAGGAAGAGAATAAGAAGCACATCTAATTCTTGTGTATGATAATTAAAACCTTGTCTATGTAACAATAGGTCTAAATCAGGGTTATTGTTTAAATAATCACGATCTAAAAAGCCGTTAAATATTGCAAAAGCTTAGAGTAAATATAATTGTACTATCCAAGTAATGTATCCGATACTATGATAATGTTAATTCATAAATATTACCTTAGGGTAATTATGTTAATCACATGCATTAAAGGAGCCAGCAAAAATCGGCTCAGCCATGTCGATTTGTGTTTAGATTAATTTCATGTGTAGTTAAGATTAATCTACACATGCAACCTATGCCAGGTGTGAGTTGCATGCATAATTACCGATGATGGGACCACTCACGGTGATCTCTAGGGCGTGGTGTAATGTCAATGCAGGCATGACCCGCGGTTCCGTTGGATGAGTGGAAGGTAGATTAAAAGTCTACTTCGTCTCCCGAAGTAGAGGCGACCCTCGAGAGATAAGAGGTCATTCAGGAATGCATTGATAGGAAAGCACCTCTAGTCAATGCCTACGGGGAGGACCCTATCCTCACGCCCAAATCAGGGAAGGACCCTATCCTCCACGTCTCAGGCAACTAAAGGTGTAGGCATGAGCGTCATATAGGCATTATAGGGCGTTGTCCCCACGGCCACGATGGAAGAAGCATCCTCTTCCTACGCCGGGAGATTAGTCATGCATTCATGTAGATAGATAGATGGGGTGGTTCCCTTATAACCAACTTTACATTAATATTCTAGCGTGGTGTGAATCCAGGGAGGCCAATGAGAACTAAGAATCAAGGGAGCCGCACCACCAGCACTTGTATAGATAGTTCTAGAGTAGTTGTGATTTCTACCATTGAAACTAATCGCTAAATCTTGTGTAAGTTAGCAATGCAGATTTCACAGGTGCAAAGACTTGCAACACGTAATTTTGTTATAACGTGTTGCAAGGCATGAAGAGTACCTTGAAGTGTAAATTTTGTATGAATTGATAAACTTTGATAAACTTAAATGTTGTATTAAGTAAGGTTAGTAATTACCCGTTATGAAGTGATAAGTTAAAATGGATAATGAAATAGTACAAAGAATGTCTTAAACATTACCTTAGAGTAACTCTAATAACCGTGGTAACTATAATAATAATTGTATGCATCAAGTTAGGTGCGGGACGGTGAAGATCCCAAGGTGGGGGAGAACCTTGATCCTCGCGACAAACATCATTTTAAGGTGGGGAGAACAGACGTTCAAAGACGAGATACGGTCCTAAGATGTATCTCGTATCGCGCCTGTCACGCATACACGCCATCCCGATTGGCGGTAACGCCGATGTATAGCCAAGCAAGTAAAGCCCTAGGGGCAACTTGTAAGTGTGCACACATTTATCAATGTGCACCTCTAACCATTAAGTGGGCATACCAAGGGTCATGGAAACCCTAACCCTAACCGATAGCCTATGTAAGGCAACCAAACCCTAACTTTCCCTTTTGGTCCCACGGTCATTCAGAGTTCGCTTCAGCATCCCAAAGAGTCAATCCCGACTCTCAAGATGCCTCGAGCACTCTAGCTCGTCAGATTCCTTTTAGATCGCATCCCAAAGCAAGACAAATGACATGGACGATTCGATCAAGAGGAGCAAGCTGAGGGACTGGGGATTTCATCAATTCAATAGCCTAACCGCCTTAGGGCATAGAGTTAGCATGTTTAGCCTATTGAATTGCCCATAGCAACCACATTGAACCCTAGATACCAAGCTCTAACTAAAGAACCTAACTCTATGATATAGATTAGATCTAGTTCTTTGGTTCTTCCGTGATGTATATGGTGGATGTATCTCTGTGGACTCATTGTATTGGGAAGGGGGTAGAGACCCTAAAGCCCCGGTAGTGGATGCTCCTAGCTAGCCTCTTTAGCACACCGTAAATTCGCCTGTGTACAAGAACCACACCTGGGTTGTGGGTGAAGGGCCGACGGCTTATAAGGAGGGTTGTTCGACTCTTGAACCATCCCCCGGTGTGTAAAGTCTACCGGGATCACCGTGGACTAGGTCTAATGGCTTGCCACTGAGTGTAGGTAAGGCATGGGCTCGACACCCGTGGAGTGATGCGTCACTCTCCATTGGGTTCAAGTCGAATAAGGGCGGTGGCCCTCTAGTCACCTTGAGTCAGCATGTAGATCTCTGGAGGGAGTGATCCCTACCTGCCCCATCGGAACTAGGGAGATGTAACCCAGGAATAGCCCATCTGGCTATGCATCCGGCGGGCTACAGTCAAGTCCCAACACTCTTCAACCTACTCTGCAAAGTGTGCACAGGAGGGGCGGATGGAGTGGACTACCCTAAGCCATGTTCTCATGCCGCCCAAATCCATTGCCATGAATTTCGTTTCACAATGAACTGAGACCCGCCGCTACCATTCCCTTGAGTCCGAGCCTTGGGTAGGATTCCCCATTGATGTCTTGATCTTTGTCTATGCAGATATGTGATGAGCCATCCTTCGAGATGGTTATGTGATGTTGATGTTGTATACCGACATGTATGTTTATGCTTCCGCTAGCCTAGGTAGGCCCCGAGGAAGCAGGGTAAATGACCCCTTCATTCTTTCCACGGAACTCATCAAGGTTGCAGGCGATGCGTGGAGGGCCCCCAGTCAAGATGGAGCTGATATGGGGATGAACTGTTTGTATACGGTGTGGGCAATCAGATATATGAGTAGGGGATGTGCTGGTATCGAGCAATGTTCTTGGAGACTAAGAGCAAAAGCAATCGACCATGCTCCTGAGTAGTACTAACTTGATAGGATCCTCAAACCTCGAAAAAATGGAAAAAATTTCTCATTTTTATAGTATATGCTAAGCTAGTAAATGAAGTGAATTAGAACATAAAACGATTAAAAATAGTGAGCCAAACCTTCAAAAGCAAGAAGGTCTCACACGCCGCCAGAGCAAAAATGAAACTCCCATTTTTATATCGGGCTAAACGTGAGACATTAGGCCATAAACACCTTTACTACTTGATGAATTTTAATAAGATAACATGCTAGATCGAGTTTTAAGGTAAGAATTAGTTAGATTTGTATATTAGACCCAAGAAGTGTAATGAAAGGATAGAGCGAGAGATACAAGAAGAGGAGAGGGCGTAACAAGACCAGGAGACCAAGGTTCAAGAAGCAACAGAAAAAAACTAAAAAGATCTTGAAGATTCGGACAAACCGCAGCCATGTTCATGTAAGAGGGTGACACTAATGAAGAAGGACATGCAGCTTGCCGCCTACATCAAGGGAGATCCACAAGAAAAATTTTGTAAATGATGGAAAATTTTTGTTAGTATAAAGAGTTTTGGACTAAGTAACGGTGTAATCTTACTTTAATTAAGTTGAGTTAGTAAGTTCCAGCTTTTGTTTTAGTCAAAACAGACATTTTAGACCAAAATTGAGAGGATGTGACACGTCGCGTTTAAGCAAAATGAAAAGTTCATTTTGGTCCGGGCGCTAACGGTGATACCATGCCCCAAAAGTGCCCAAAAAACAGCTCCAAATCGACAAAATAAGGGGTCAATTCCGCCTAACCCGATGAGTCCAAAGAGAATTAGACCCTTATATCACCCAAATTGGACAAGTTTAACCCATTTAGAGTCAATGTCTCACACGCCGCCAAGGCCAGAGCAAAAATGAAACTTTCATTATTGGTCCGGGCGCAACGTGAGACCTCCAAACTTTGAACCTCTATAACTTGAGCTACAGAGCTCCAAATCACCTGAAATTTCTTGCAATAGGACCGTTAGACAGCCTAGAATCTATTTATGACTTCAAATTAGCTAGAAATGTCAAACCCCAGCTCAAAATGACCAAAATTTCTCAAACCCTTGAATTGTTTTTCCAAAACGGGTTTGTTTGTAAATAGAAGCATACCCCATTAGTACCTCGTAAGTATTGTTCTCGGCCAAAGCTGATGCCTTACTCCCTAGATAGAAGTGCTCAAGAACACCCCTTTGTTATAGTCATCTAGACCTCAAAGATAGCAACCCAAGTCCAACTCTGGTACATCACCTCCGCCATGCCAAAAGCATAAACCTTGACCTAATTCTCAGGTCCTTCTAATAGAGTTTGACTTATATAGTCAGCCACATTGACACTCCCTATTGCCGTGATACCTAGAAAGGAGCTAGAGTCTAGAGCTGCCCAAGTCACTCCATGTGTAGAGATTGGACTCCCCCAAACCAAACTTTGCTGGGACCTTAGAGTATGCCTCAAACATCATGGAGGTTTTGCAAAACAACCCTCATGTCATGCCATACCACACGCCCCTAGTGGCCATAGACTTGGAGATTATAGATATGTCTTCATTAATCTGCCGAGCCATCTTGCTTGCTTATAGAGCACAAAATGTTGTAGGAAAGCCCTTCAAGTATAGACCCTTAGACTCTAGAATATACGAAAGCATTGCTTTCAAGCACAGGCCGTGAGCCACGTAAGAGCTAGAGGCACAACTTCTTGAAGACATCAAGGTCCCAACCATGTACTGCATGATAAGGAGAGGAGACCAAAAGGCGCACTCCAAGAGAGGGAAGCACAACGACAAACACCTCAACCGACAAACGAGTAGAACGGGACACCACCGCCTATCATCAATCTTCATCAAATGGAAAGAATATTTGGTAACCAACCAAGATCAAGAATTTTCTAGATGTCAACCTCCGGCCACCACGCCCACGAAGCTCAAGATCGTAAAGAGGATCTCGACGCCACCACCAACTCGACGCACATGAGTTTCAAATGGAAGAACGCAAGGCAGCAAAATACCGGCAGAAGACGTTAGACATCGATGTCGCACAAGATCACGAGCTAAGGCCGAGGGCATAATCTTCCGCCGAGGAGAGAAGTCAATGGCGCATACAGAGCGTATAGAAACCGGAGGGAAGACCACCACAACCTTGTGTTCCCAGCAGCCTCGCTTAATGCCATGCAACGCCAACAAAAGGAGCAACCAAGCTAGGCAACCACAAAGCACCTAAGGTCGACCAGACGAAGCCCAGCCCCTTCACCCAGGAGAACTTTCATCGGTTCCAAAAAAGTAGGAGACCATGAGGGGAGGAGACACATATCGTGGAAGGAACATCTCCTCAACCGGAAGGCCTATATCGCAAGAGGGGGCAAGATCAAGGAGGAGAATATTTCACTCCAACAAGAATTCGACCCGTAAACACCTAGAAACCAAAGGAAGGACGATTTTTACTACGCCAGCCCGTGAGTGCGAGACTCGAATGGATAGGACCCAAGGGACGGAGGGAGATGACCTCGCCGCCAGGTACAAATCACTGAAAGGCGCACCGAAGGAGCCATGATAGGGGCAATGGAGATGACCACACCTCCGTGCACGAGAGGCACCCTGAATGAAGCAAAGCCCAAGCAAATGGTGAGTCGCACTTAAATTCAACTCCATGGAGGAATGACAATGTCGCCGCCACCACCACGATCTCGTGAAAGGCCGAAGACATTCAAGAATGCCCGACCGCACAGCCGTGATCCTACTCGCTTTATCAACGATTAATCGCACATCGGCAACCCCGCGAATCCACACACCGTATGTAGGGACGCTGAGCGGTCACCGCATTTTTCACTTTATCGACATACACATTAAGGAGGAGCATCTCTTTCAAGGGATCACATCGATAACACTCTTCAAGAACTTGGGGTGACGAGCGGGTCCTATATGAAGGTCAACAATAGTAGCAAGATCTTAAGGAATCCCAAGTCAACCGTAACAAAGAAGATGCAAAGCAAAATCAAGAATCAAACGCTTATAGGAGGAGGGGAAACCCTAAAGAAGTATAAACATTTAAGTAGATCTTCGTGAGTTGTTTTAGAAAAGTGGATGAATTAAAATCCCAAGGTAAATGCGATATGTCTATTGTATATCTCTGGCGCTCACACATATAGTGGAGAAACATGAGTTTAGAGTCATGTTTACGGATTTAGCGCTTAGATCAGAAGCTCCTTCACTCGACTACCAAATAAGGAAGCAAGGAAGCACAACGATAGCCCAAGATCAAAATGGAAGAGCAAGTAACGAGGGAGAAATGACCAGAGCCCAAGCAAACCTTCGACTCCCAACACTTCCGAAGTGCCCTCAAGCAAAAAGATCGTCATTCACCCAATGTCGTAATAAGAGACAACACCGTCATGTCAAGATCATCAGCGCACTGTGACATCGCCAAGGCTAACACTACCTCTTGTGGCAGCGCAACACTTGATTTAACTCATGACACGAAAGTGTCCTCAACAATAGGAGGAACGCGCAAACATCTTCGTGGCCGCGACCACGGACTCCAAGCCTACAGACGCCGAGAAAATTCTTCTGAACGACCCGACATCAACGAGCCAACTAAGAAGGCAACATCTCGACGACCATAATTCCACCTTTGTGGTGATATAGGGTGATGCGCTATGACACGCCAGATTAGATGGAGATGCACTTACTTTAAAGGCACCGCGACGAGGAGATATGCCTTCAACAACTAAGTGGTGGCTTCGGCCGTACTCCTACCAAAGAATTAGAAGAGAAGAAGCCGATCATATCTCCGACATGTGGCACATCAAACGCCCAAGGTAGAAGCATTCACACCTTAATGACAAGGATAACAATGGAAGCACCTTCGGCAAAAAGAGAGTTCAAGATAATAGCCAGTTATTCAACGACAAGAGTATATCTAAGATGTACTTCTTCAACTCAAGGGTCAAGCCAAGCAGGATACAAGGATCCATCATCCCGACAACATAGCCGCCAGGAGGAGAGCCATGATGCTTTACTTGCCGCATGCATCACATGCATAGAGGAACAAAGGCCGTGAACCCAAAAGCTGAAGAAGTGCTAGCAACCGACTTCTTCTACAAGCTCCCTAGAGGCAACAGGAGGATCAAAACTTGACGAGCACAATCAAAGCCACCGGAAGGTACCTCAAGACAAGAAGACTCAAGATAGCACCGAGGAACGTGGATAACGCCCAAGCCTTGTGATCGAGGGGATCAAACAAGGAAGAGTGGAAGCTCGATGGAGAAGCAACTAGGCGAGGCGAAGCCGATGACTTGCACGCTGACTTTGCATGCAACTTGGTGAACCCAAGGATGGACGATTCAAAGAACAACTGCAGAAGAGAACGACTCCAGAGGAGTATAGCCAAAGTAATCGCACACAGCCTCAAGAGACACCTCCAAATAGCTTCAAGTATCATGAAGGTGGGAACAATTACAGCCCAAGAAGGATCGAAGTGCATCGAAAATGTCAAGCATCAACCACCAGCACACCTTTAGTTAGAATGTGATGCAAAGCGTGTTGTGCCATAGCCGAAAAACACCTGAGGGCCCAAGTATATCAACACGCTACCTCTGAGTATGAGCTGACGCATAAATAGGAGGACATAGATCATCAACACCATTGCACCGGGAGGAACACCGATGACATTGCCAAGGAGTAGGTGTGCAATTCGAAGGGAGGCACAAGGGGGACCTAATAACTCTAGTAGCAATTGTAATTACGTAACCTATATGCTTTGCATATATAGTTCCCTTTATTATTCCTTCCTCCCATAGCATAACAGATCAAAGGAAGAGATGTCGCAAATTGCGTGGGTGAAGCAATCAACATCCTCAACACTATTCGGGCAACACGATAACGACAAGAGGACTCGGGACGATGAGACATCGGGATGGAGTCAAGAAACAATATCGGATATGAGTCGCCCTTAGCCGCCAAGACAAAGAGTTCAAGATAAAAGATCTTTTCAACGGCGCCACCTTCAGCTTTTGAAAAGCGGCATGGAAGATTTCAAGTGATCAACTACACCATCAAGCCACCAAAGAATGAGAGGCTTCTAACGAAAAAAGTCAACCTCTACATCAAAGAGGAGCCATTGTCAAGGGGACCAAGTATCGTTTAATTCGGAAGAACGTTACCTTGCTGGATGAGCTTCTAGCAAGCTTGAGGATCTAAGGCCATGGGGCCTAGTAGGTTAAATGTAGGGATGGTAACATCCATATTGGGATTAGAAGGCATTTTTAGATATTCTCGCCGAAAGGATTGCCCCAATATTGAGCTAAGCGTCAAGTATTGGGAAGGAAACGCATAGGAGTAACTAAAATTGTACACGATTGTTAACAGACATCCAACATATTGAAACCACTTGGTGAGATTGATCACCTCGCTAAGAAGGAATCATTACTAGGATAACTGTTGACCATGTATAAATCTAGTACCTCCAAAGAATAATCCAACCGAAAAGAAAAGAAGTAATCTAACAAGTCCGCCAACTTGTTACGATGGCATCAATTCGACGGTAGGAATATTTCAAGAGTTTAAATAACTAAGAAAGGGGGAATCTCTAGAATATAAAAGAATAGTACATGCAAGGTACATCTAAAATAAGAATTATAGTAATCAAATAGTTTTTTGAGACAAAAGGAATTGTCACGATGACAAAACCTTGTGGGTTTAGAATCATTCTAACTAAGTAGGTAACCCATAACTATATTGAAATAAATGATAACATAATATGTGCATCCATCTTAGATGGTTATATATGCTAGCTAAGGCTAGTAAATTAATGCGCTAAGTAAGAAGCGTATAACCTCTTAAGGGGAGAGAATAAATATGACGTTGTGTACAACATCATTGAAGGGGTGCAGGACTATTTTCTTTTCGAAGAAAGTGGGAGGGCTCGTAGAATAGAGTTCACTCCGACAATGGCCGAAGCGAATGAACAGGAGGCCTTCAACGTGCGAGACTGACGTGATAGCTAACTACACCAATGAAGTGGATCAAAAATATGGGAGCAATGCAACGACCAAGTCATCTCCAAATTACTCCACCGCTCAATGGGTGGATGCGCCCCCGCTTTTTAGGTAAGGTGTGCCCATGTATAATAAGCTTTAATGTGTCTTATTGACAAGTTAAATATAGATCCCAATAACCGCATAGAATTTGTCAGACGTATATGTATCATAGGGAAATAAGTTAAATAACAATGGTAATGTGAGGTAGCATGTTAATTAATGCTTCAAGAAGGATGCAATTCCTTCCAAGGATAGCTATATGACCTGGGTCCTTATAAATATAAATAGAAAATAGAATTCAGATATACTTATGCATCTTAGGGATATACTTCCAAGGGTAATGCAGACCCAAGGAAGAGAATAAGAAGCACATCTAATTCTTGTGTATGATAATTAAAACCTTGTCTATGTAACAATAGGTCTAAATCGTGGTTATTGTTTAAATAATCAACGATCTAAAAGTCGTTAAATATTGCAAAGCTTAGAGTAAATATAATTGTACTATCTAAGTAATGTATCCGGATACTATGTTAACGTTAATTCATAAATATTACCTTAGGGTAATCATGTTAATCACATGCATTAAAGGAGCCAGCAAAAATCGGCTCAGGCATGTCGATTTGTGTTTAGATTAATTTCATGTGTAGTTAAGATTAATCTACACATGCAAACCTATGCTAGGTGGGTTGCATGCGTAATTACCGATGATGGGACCACTACGGTGATCTCTAGGACGGGTGTAATGTCAATGCCGGCATGACCGCCGGTTCTCGCTTGGATGAGTGGAAGGTAGATTAAAAGTCTACTTCCGTCCCCATCGAAGTAGAGCGACCTCGAGAGATAAGAGGTCGCTCAGAATGCATTGATAGGAAAGCACCTCTAGTCAATGCCTACGGGGGAGGACCCTATCCTTCACCCAAACACGGAAGGACCCTATCCTCCACGCCTCGTGCAACTAAAGGTGTAGGCATGAGCGCCATATAGGCATTATAGGGCCTTTGTCCCCACGGCCACGATGGAAGAAGCATCCTCTTCCTACGCAGAGATTAGTCATGCATTCATGTAGATAGATGGGGTGGTTCCCTTATAACCAACTTTACATTAATATTCTAGCGTGGTGTGAATCCAGGAGGCCAATGAGAACGAAGAACCGGCGGGGAGCCGCACCATGAGCACTTGTATAGATAGTTCTAGAGTAGTTGTGATTTCTACCATTGAAACTAATCGCTTAAATCTTGTGTAAGTTAGCAAATATATAATTATAGATATTGTAAAAATTAATGCGGGATTTCAAGGTGCAAAGACTTGCAACACGAATTTTGTTATAACGTGTTGCAAGGCATGAAGAGTACCTTGGAAGTGTAAATTTTGTATGAATTGATAAACTTTGATAAACTTAAATGTTGTATTAAGTAAGGTTAGTAATTACCTTGCGTTGATTAAGTTATGAAGTGATAAGTTAAGTGGATAATGAAATAGTACAGTAATGTCTTAAACATTACCTTAGAGTAACTCTAATAACTGTGTAACTATAATAATAATTGTATGCATCAAGTTGGGTGCAGGACAGGAAGATCCCAAGGTGGGGAGAACCTTGATCCTGCGGACATCATCATTTTAAGGTGGGGAGAATGTGACGTTCCAAAGACAAGATAATGCGGTCCTAAGATGTATATTTATTCTTTCGCCACGCCGCACATGCCATCCCGATTGACGTGTACGCCGACGTATAGCCAAGCAAGTAGCGCCCTAGGGGGCAACTTGCAAGTGTGCACACATTTATCAATGTGCGCACTTTAGACCTCTAACCATTAAGTGGGCATACCAAGGGTCATGGAAACCCTAACCCTAACTGATAGCCTATGTAAGGCAACCAAACCCTAACTTTCCCTTTTTCGTCCACAGTCATTCAGAGCTCCGTTTCGCGCGCCCAAAGAGTCAATCCCGACTCCCAAGATCTGCCTGAGCACTCTAGCTCGTCAGATTCCCTTTCCGACCGCATCCCCAAGCAAGACAGCGACATGGACGCATTCGGATCAAGAGGAGCAAGCCGAGGACCAGATTTCGTCAATTCAATAGCCTAACCGCCTTAGGGCATAGAGTTAGCATGTTTAGCCTATTGAATTGCCCATAGCAGCCACATAGAACCCTAGATATTAAGCTCTAACTAAAGAACCTAACTCTATGATATAGATTAGATCTAGTTCTTTAGTTCTTCCTGGGGATGTATATGGTGGATGTATCTCCGTGGACTCATTGTATTGGGAAGGGGGGTAGAGACCCTAAAGCCCCGGTAGTGGATGCTCCTAGCTAGCCTCTTTAGCACACCGTAAATTTGGCCATGTACAAGAACCACACCTGGTTGTGGGTGAAGGGGCGACGGGCTTATAAGGAGGTTCGTGGTTCGACTCTTGAATGATCCCCCGGTGTGTAAAGTCTACCGGGGATCACCGTGGACTAGGTCTAATGGCTTGCCACCGAGTGTGGGTAAGGCATGGGCTCGACACCCGTGGGAGTGATGCGCCACTCTCCATTGGGTTCAAGTCGAATAAGGGCGGTGGGCCCTCTAGTCACCTTGAGTCGGCATGTAGATCTCTGGAGGGAGTGATCCCACCGCCCCGCCGGAACTGGGGAGATGTAACCCAGGAATAGCCCCTCCGCCAAATCCATTGCCATGAATTCTGCCCGCAATGAACTCTGAGACCCAAGCCGCCGGGTCATTCCCTTGAGTCTGAGCCTTGGGTAGGATTCCCCATGTGATGTACTGATCTTTGTCTATGCAGATATGTGATGAGCCATCCTTCGAGATGGTTATGTGATGTTGATGTTGTATACTGACATGTATGTTTACGCTTTTCGCAGCCTAGGTAGGCCCCGAGGAAGACAGGGGTAAATGACCCCTTCATTCTTTCCACTGGAACTCATCAAGATTGCAGTGATACGTGGAGGGCCTTGTATCAGTATGGAGCTGATATGGGGGATGAACTCCTGTTTGTATATGGTGCGGGCACCGTATATGAGTAGGAGACGTCACAGTGGTATCTTTGACCTGCTCATATGCAATGGCCTGCCACAATGGCCCTCTTCTCACGGGTACACTTGCAGACAGGACAATCACGGCGGCGGAACTAGTGTCGTGGATTATGTCATAGTGGCTGCGCAGGATGTACACCTTGTCAGGCATTTTCACGTCGGCACAGACAGTCGGGACGAGGAGGCCGACTCAGATCACCTCCCACTCTATGTGAAGCTGGCCTGGCCAGCCGCTACGGCCCCCCGCGACAGCACCTTGCCCACCTCGGTTGGCGCTTTGGATTATGAGCAGGGAGGGTTACCGACATGCTCGCAGAAGCCCTCCCGACGCTTCTGCGGGCCCACACACCTGGAGAGCAAATCGACCCGGCTGGTTGAGATCCCGGAATAAGGGGCGGAGCATGTGTGCTGGGAGACCTCTCCCACGCCAAAGATCGAGAGGCGCAACCTTCCCCGCGTAATGGATGGTTTGATGTCGAGTGTAAGGAACGCGAAACGCCGCGACTCCATCTCATCGTGGATCGACACGCGAAGAGCTCGAGGCCACCAGCCATTACCGTGCCTTCCTCAAAGGAAACAAAGGCAAGGTACCGGCAAGGCACCAAGGAGAAATGTTCGCCCATCGACGGGCCCACCAAAACTTTAAGTGCGAGTGGTGCTCAGAGGCGGCCACGACCCACGAGGAACATCACGGCGCGGTGCAATGGGAGCAAGATTTGCAATAGCTTTATGATCCCCAGAACACGGACAGATGTGCCCCCGCAACATGGCCCATCGCCGGTGATCACGAATAAGATGTCGAAGAGGGCCGCAGCCGGCCGGGCTAATGGGAAGGCGTACCGACTTGGGCGGGCCAAGCGGAGTTGCTCAAGTGGGCGTGAAGCCCATGGTGCCGCCCCGCCGTGACCGTTCAAATGGTGCTTCGCAAGAGGGCTTTCCGGGTCATGGACCATGCTGTGGTTGTTCCGATCTACAAGGCGGGGACCCATTTTGTCAGCCAATTACAGAACCATCATGGTCACCTCGGTGTTTCCCAAGCCGCGGGCATTCTCGAAACGGCGGGTAACCGGATGGGGTGAGGCGGGAAGTCGGGGCACTTTACCTAGGCAAAGCTTCCGACCCCTCGACATTCGACCATTGATCACATCTTCACACTCGGGGCTTCGGTCGAGGGCGCAGAATCGCCGGGGAGGACACGTACTCTTGTTTTGTGGACTTTGCAAAAGCTTTTCGACCGCACCCCGGGGAAAAGTTGTGGGCGAGATTGCACCATCCAGGGCTCCCTATGGATCTGCGTAATCCAAAGTGTCTGATCGTACTAGAGTTGCACAGCCGCATGCAACCGGAAGGACGATCATTTGCCCGTTAAGCATTGGAGTTAGACAAGGTTGTCCCTCTCACCCACACTCTTTGGACTTTACATTGACCGGTTGGAAGCCCGGCTTGCCGCCAATGGGGGCGTGATATCAGACTCTTGCACGGGTCATCCCGGCTCATCTATGCGGATGATGTGGACCTCTTGGCCCATACACCGGAGGGCATGCGGGCACACCTAGATGCCCGGACACATTCTCCCGCCAGCGACGAACATGCGTGTCAACCTGACCAAGACTAAGGTGGTCCTCATATCCTCCTCACGTCATCTAGCACCTCCGGCGCTCACTTATCAGGGGCAGATAGTAGAGGTCACACCCAGCTACAAGTACCTGGGGGTGGAATTTCCGTCCTCAATGTATTGGGATGCATCCATTCGCCGGTGTGACCGCGAGTTGGAAGGCGCTTATCATAATGCAAAACAATAGTCATTGTGGCGGTATATGATCGGGGCCACCAGTCACATTTGTTCCGGGCACTGATGGAGCCAGTTCTTCTGTATGGGGTCGAGGTGTGGGACCCAGTGGTGTCTTTGGCAGCTTGGAACGACTTAGAGCAGGTCCAGAAGGCATTTTTGACGCGGGCATTTGGGGTCAAGCCCTCAGTTCCATATCAGATCTTGTTGCAGGAGATAGGATTCATGCCCTTGCAGCATGTGGCCCTCGATAGACACATTATTTATTTCCGGAAGGTGGCCAGCATGGTGACACAAACTCCCCGCGACTTGGCTTATTTGTGGCGATATGAGCCCGCAATGACTCGGGGGCTTGTTGGAAGGACAAGAGAGCCCGGTGGCTAGCTATTTGGAACGATAGGCGATACATAGATGCGTCGGCCCACCACAGGCGCCGGGATAGGATAGGTGAGGGGTACTTGGACTCTTGTTTCATGGGGAAGCTCTGGGACCACCATGCTCTGGAACAAGTAAAGATTGCACACTACAAACAACACATAAACCCCTACTGGTTCGAGGCCACAGCTCTACCTGCGTTCTCAGTTGCCCATGAAGAAGCGGGATCATCAGCGCCCATTGAGCGGGGGCCCACCATCTTCGGCTTGAGGCGAATTCGGTGGGTTGGAGAGCAGCGCCCGGCCAGAGGCTTTGTCGGTGTTGCCGGTACCGGGGTTGTTGAGGATGAAAGCCATGCCTTCGAGGCTGTCGGCCTATAGTCGGTCGGGCTCGCTACATTCTCTTGGTGCGACACAGTGCCGCCTCGCACGAAGCTACTCAATACGCCCGTCGGTTCGATTCCTTGGCTCCTACCTCGGGGAGGTTTTGGATGCAGACTCACCTCTCGCCCGAGCCTACGAGGTTAGGGAATTCATGTGTATATGTATATTTGCAAACGGCCCAGGCTTGTTCTTGAACGCTGGTTTTCCCTCCTACGGGGGTTTAATCCGGGTAGAAACGGGCTTGCTGCAACCGTGTAATTTGGGTCCCATGGGCCGATTGGCCTCCACGGACGATAAAAGGCCTTCCTTCCTTTGTAATGGTTGTATCCAATCCTTTACATCCGCACTCTCCATACTAGTTCTTCTCTTTTATTGTGTGTAAACACTTTCCAAACTTCTTTTCTCTCTGAAGGTGCCAGATCATATAATTTGTATATGCTATGGAGCGAAGGTTGCATGGGTTAGAAGTATTAGGCAAATTCTTTGTATAGCAAATAATTAGATAACAAAAATGGAACTAAGGCAGAACACATAGAACAATGCCAAACAATCTATCAAAACAGAGCTGCAAATGAGGGCAAAATTCTACCATTGATTAAAACATTTTAGTCCAGAAAATACGATAACATAGGCAGATGGCAATATCTCTTGTAACTGCCTCTAGTTAGAGTTGCTCATCCCTAGCTAGCAAGATGAACACATGTTAGGTTAGTTGGCTATCTTGTGGTGGCTTTTTTAATATGCAAGTCATTTTGTCGATAAGAAAAGTAATTCTAGAAAAAAGTCACTAGCGTTAGATAAAGGTATCCTAGAAGAGCACATAATTTCAAGTTATAGCTACAATAAATCTTTGGGCTGATGGAACTACAACATGAAAAATTGGCATATATAGAGACATGAAACAAAACATGTATCATCAGAATCCTACAAAGATCATGAAAGGGGATGACAGATTGCCATATTTTACAATTCTGTTATGCAAACACTTTCTGTATCTTAGTGTCACCATTGACTCCAACTTCTTTGTCAACTTTACTAGATAAGCATATAGTCAACCGCTCCTAAATTTTACAGTTTTAAAACCACAAAGTGCTAGGTAAATGCTAGAGCTCTGATTTTATAGAGAGTGTAATTTGATGCCTTATACTTTAGATCTGTTCTAAATAATCCTCTGATTCAGGGAAAGAAGTGTTATATCAAGTACATTTGCTATTGCTGCTTCATGCTCCAAATTATATGGAGAGAAATGATGTGATGAAAAAAGATCAATACCTTGATCATAATCATTGAAGCCAAAATGGGTTATCTACTCCAGCACAACCTTCTTCTCTATGCCTTAACTAAAAGAACATGCCACAAAATTGACTAAAACCTATTGCAAAGAAATATAACCTACAAATGAGTACTCAGAACAACAAAAGTATTAGAGAAGCAACATAATAATGCTGTAGACAACAACGAATTGCCTGAACCTCCAAAAATAGATAGCACATCTATCTAAGGAGTCTTCAATCTGCTCCCCATTAATCTACAATTTCTTCTGAATTGCATTGTGTTTGCTCCAGGCTTATTTTCCTGAGCAACAAGCCCAATCTTCGAGAGCTTCTTCTGATTCATAAGAACTAGGATTTCAAGGAGAAACAGTAATGACAAGAAATGCATAGCAGTAGCATTTAAATTCCGAATTTGCTTCTCTACTCTGTATATGATTTGTGGGTTCTTTTGTGCTCCATCCTGAGCATATCTTTTCCATCTTCTTTTATAGAGATGAAACAAATCTTGACCCATCTTATTCTAGAATGCATGCAAGCATCCTAGTTTGCTATATATATGGATTTGAAATGAAGAAAATAATAAGCTATTATCTTCAATCATGCGATTCTCTCTTGAGGCCCTCTATCTTCATCTTCAAAGGCTCCTCCGTAGCAGGTATTAGGTTCTTTTGGGCTGCTCTACAGCAGTCACGAATTTCTCTAGATCCTCCTAAGCCATCACTAGCTCTAATACCATGATAAATTACAGAAAGTGGAGGAAATGGATTGATCTGGTTGGAAAAGCCCCAGCCGTGGCTCACATATATATAAGAACAAAACTGAAAAGGTATGTGTCGATTCATGTGATTGCCCTTTAACAACATCCTACAACATCCTACAAGATCCAACCACTTGATGTTGCTTGCTTTGCTCCAATCAAGGCAGCCTTCAAGTGGGTGAGGGCTGAATGGATGCTAATGAAGGGCAAGCAGGAGGCCAGGAAAGAAGAGATTGCTGAGGTGATATGCAATCCAAGCTGCTGTGCGCACACCTGACAACATAAGAGCAGGGCTCAAAGACCACAGGAATTTGCCCCTTCGATAGCACAAAGGTTGTGGCTGCCAGTACTAGCAGCGCATTTTTCACATGTTGAACATGGGGGCAATGTCAAGCAACATCTTGCATGTCATTCCCATTATATGAGTGATGAGGGTAGTGATGAGAATATTGAAGAGAATGAGGATGGACAAGAGGATGAGCCCCACCAAAACATGCAAGATTTTGAGGTTGGCAACATGAGGTATGAGGTTTTCAACCTTTTTAGCAATGCTCCTTGCCATGGTCCAGGTGCCACAAGATTCCATCACATCATGGATAACTTGGTGATTGAAGTGAATTCACTAGGTGAATAAGGGTTGGTAAGGGGTAACGCACACTTAGGGAATGCACCCTCGGGCAAGTGTGATGTGCATCCGAAAGGCCATCGGTGTTTGAACAAGGAGAGGCATCCGATTATCATGCGAGACCATGGTGATTAGGGACTTCAATCACAAGGGAGAGGAGTAGAGCTAAGGCTCGACATGAGTAATGGGTCCATATTAGTTCAATTCCCCTGTGACGAGCTTAGGATTGAAAAGGCCTTGACAATACAAGCCGAGAAAAAGTGGCGGATGAAGGCTAAGAAAATTGAGGCAAAGAAAGAAAAGGGCATTAAGAGAGAGAGAGAGAAGAAGAGGACTCATCTTTGGGGAGGAAAGGACAATAGGAAAAGGGCTGAGGCCCAAGCACAGCACCAAGAAATTCAGGGAATTCATGGTTCCCATGGGCAATCAAGAGCGGCATCCATCTTCAGCTGTCAAAGACCTACATATATGGAAACCAAGAAGAGAAGGTTGGATCTTTTGAATAGAAGGAGGATTAACACTACAAGAGGATAGCCATTTATCGTCACTTTAATATCACTTAAAATCTTAAAAAACATGGAGTGATATTAATAGTGATATTTCATGTATGGTGACACTACTAATGACGAAAATTGTATCACCTATAGTATCATCAATATTGTCATAAATATGGTCAAAGTTTATATCAGTTTTGATAGATGATGATATATGTGTTGTTCTGAGGTATCAACGGTAGTATCACATATTTCATCATTCGTACTATCGGCAAATACTCTAATTGTACAAATGACTATATAAGTGATGCTACTTATGTCAGTTATAATATCACCCATAGCATCACGACTTGTATCATATATACTATCGAACATTATATCAATATAAACAAATGATGCTATGTGTGTTGCCCATTGTACCATGTATAATATCACATCTTATATCACCCTTACTATCAATAGTTATTCTAATTGTGATAATGGTGATATAAGTGTTGAACTTATGTCAACTATAGTATTATAGGCAATACCACTTGTTTCTTAGACTATTGTGTCATTATCTAGAATTCTAACATTTATGCCAGTGTTTCTTAAGAGACGTTGCAAGAATATGCAGGAAATGAGCATACTTAATATAGTAGGCCAGAGATATAAGTGAAGCGCCTTCTCCTTCTGTGAGCCAGAGACCTGCTGCTGAAACTGGGATGAAGAAAGCTGTCTAATAAGAAGGGAAAGAAGGACATCAAATTTAATCCCCTAGTTTGATAGCAGAAGTTCAAAACTTTCCTGATGCCTCTACATCTCCATACAAACACTTGTTGTTTCAAAAATGCAATATAGCATGTTCACATATGGTTCGCACTGCAGCGTTATGCAAAAGTGAATTAGAGACTAGTATTCCGACAAGGTTGCTAGCAGCCCTTCGGATTCTTATGATGGAGGAAGAAGATGCAGAAAATTTGGCTACCAATCCAAGGCACACAATGGTAATATTTACATCAATACTAGGTCAGAATCATTTCTTGATATTTTATTACTTCTCCTACGTGTAAGTCCAACGAGTGTCTTTGTGTATGAGACTCTACTATCCATTTTGGATCAATTTGTTATGTTGCACAAACACCAGACGACTGTGTTGGGTGAGAAGTACTTTGAGACAAATATCCATTTCTCTAAAGATGGGTTCTGGAAGATCTGAAATCTAATGCAGGTTAATATAAGACATGGCACATTGACAACAATTCGTGATTTGTAATCTCCTTTCAGGGCTTCAGAGTCTGGAACAAATCAGAGACTGAGCAACATGCAATTCCAGTATGTCCTTAGTATAGATACTCCAGGGAAGGGATGCGACTAACCTTTTAGACTTTCAACATGCCACATGCAGATCAGTGACAAAACACACAGCAAATGCATGTTCATCTTGTTCACTTACAATAAACATTAAATTTGTAGAGAGAAGAGGAACAAAAGCAGAATCAAACCATAACTGTAAAATCTAACCTCTGATATAAATTTTGACAGCAGAATTTATTAAAACTTAGAAACTCAGAACAAAGGCACAAAACTTAAAAACAGAGATACCTTAGATTTTGAGAGAAGTTTTAGCTCTATCGATTTAGCACTCCTTCCACATGGATCATCTTCTTCTGCAAGATCTTCATTCTTCTCATTTTGCAGATGTATGCTCCTCCTTTGGAAGTTGATGCCTCGAGACAATTTCATACACTTTTGCCACTTTTTCTACCTCCTTTGTGGCCTTGGACATCTTCAGCCCTTACGTCCCACTATCTCATTGGCCTTACCCATAGTTTCTGGGCTCAATAGCTGCGTAAGAGATGCAATTTGTTCCAGAATTTGAGATTGAGTAAGAACCTCTTTTGAAATGGAATTACTCAAGGAAACGGATGCATTGCTTGTTCTAGGAAGGGATTTAGACTTCTTGCTGCTAGAACCCATTTCACGTTCCTTCCCTTTTGATTTTCTTCGTGCATCATCCATTCTGCTAGAGCAGCTAAATGAACTCTGCAACAGGGCTGAAATAGTGCTAAAATGATACGAACTTGCATTTTGGAGCCCGATGATTTAGCCATAAAATTTGCCACCGTCTAACGGCTTCCTGCAATCGACCGTGATTCCCTGCTGTTGCAAATTAAAGCCAAAATCTTGAGCAATCTGCAGCCACTACTGCGATGAGCTCCCAGAGTCCATCTTGGTGAAAGCCCTAAACCCCTGGTCTTCATCTTCAATGTCACCACCACCGAACGATTTAATAACGAAGACATCGACGAGTTAATGCAAGGAGGTAAGCCCTAATGTTTTTTTTTTTCCTTAATTGTTATTCGTTATGTAGGATTAAGCTATGAGAGTAGCAATTAGACTTGGAGACTGCCCTTCACACTCCAATAGATTCTAGATTTGAGCACGCAAATTTGTTTATATGTATCACTTAGATGTATAATTTTTATCCGGATTGAGCATGTAGTCTTAGGAGTTGTAATATTACTTAGACGAAGTTAGAAGTTCTTTATGCAAAGTTACAATCTAAAATTTCTTAGACCAATGTAGGCACAACTCATCGTCATCATCATATTATGAAAGTGACCCAAATGATAAGGTTTTTGACGAGAAGGCGCTTTGTTGGTGTACAAAATGTGTTGGCAGTAAGCAATTGACCTTTGACATCCGAGAGCAATATAGATTATCAAATGGATGGTGTACGGACGCACCCACTCCAAGCATGGGTGCAAGGCGAGCAAACCTTGATGGAGTTGAGGTAACCATATAAATTGCAAGGCTTGTTTACTTGTTTATAATAATGGGTGTTTAATGTGCCTAACAATAGGGATTCGATGCTTCCTTACCTGAAGATTTTTCTCCGTAACACCGGTCTCTGAGATGTCATTGACCAGTTCTTTCCAACAAATGTAGGCGAAGTTGCAAACCAAGCCAACTCAACAGTAAACAATGAGGAAATATCAGGGATGGCAATGTCCTTGAATACGGAGGCATGTAAGCCATTGTATCCAAATTCCAAAATCTCGCGGTTAGCAACATGTCTTCTAATAATAAATCTCCAACATAAGTGTGGATGGAGCAACAATAGTGTTTCACAAATCGCTCGTAAGAAAAACTTCCATTCGGTTTCTATAAATAGTTGATTAATATATGTTGATTTTGCAACTTATTGGGGATATCTTACCGAAGGTCATTGCCTTCCAAAGAATAGAAGAGAAGCAATTGCATGCTTCCAAGAATTGGGTTTGGAATATAATTCCATTCATGCATGTTTGAATGATTGTGTCCTTTATCGCAATGAATACGAAAACTTGAACATGTGCCCAAAATGCAATGAGCCGAGATATGATACCAAGATGAGAACAGCAAAAGTTCCAAGGAAAGTGTTGCGTCACATGCCATTGATACCAAGGTTGCAAAGGATATTCCGCTGCCCATCGCTTAGTGCACTTATGGAATTTCACTCAAATCATCGTGAAAGTAATGAGGATGGCATTTTACTACTCACGGTGGATGGTGAAGCAATGAAACACATTGAGGATAAGTGGCCAAGATTTAAAGAAGAATCAAGGAACCTACGTCTTGCCATAGGATTAGATGGTATTTGTCCATTTGGTCAGAGATCATCTAGTCATAGTGTATGGCCTGTTGTGGTGGTGAATTACAATATCCCTCCTTGGCTAGCAACAAAAACAGGGCATCTTATGCTAACACTTATTGTTCCAGGTATGTATTTTTCTTTTGCCATGGATTATTTTCTATTGTGTTCTAATAATTTTGTTATATAGGTAAATATCAAGTAAGGAATATGGATGTGTATCTAGAGCCACTTATAGAAGAGTTGCAAGTACTTTGGAAGGGGATTAATATGTATGATGTGGAAAGGTCACCTCATGTCTTCACTTTTCGTGCTATATGTTGTTTCACTATTCATGACTACCCAGGATTAAGTGTTGCATCAGGTGCGTACACAATTTTGAAAGTATATATATGAGTGTAGACACTTATTCTTATGTTTAATGCATAGGTTTACAAACAAGTGGGTATCATGGATGCCCATCATGTGGAGCTAATTTATCATCTTACCGCTCAAAACATCTGCACAAGCAAATATATCGTGGCCATAAGAAATTTTTGCCTCCAACACACCATATGCGTGGCAATGTATCTATTGAGAAACCGAAAAGAAGGACTCCTATGGATTGGCTGTGTACATGGAAAGATGCGTGTAGGTCCCAAAACATGTCTGATGATAGTTTGGTCACTCCACCTCCTGGCATGAAAAGACTCTCTATTTTTTTTTAAGTCTCAGTATTGGCGGACCTAAAAAATTGCACACTTTGCTTGACCCCATGCATATCTTCAAAAATGTTGGGCATTCAATTTGGAGACACTTAACAGGGGAGTGTGATACTTTGGGAAGTAGGAATGACTTAAAGGAGCTAAATATCATGCCACAATTATGGCCATTGGATAATGGAAAGTGCAGGGATGCACCTTGGGTTCTTATCAAACAAGAGCAAAAACAAGTCAAGCAAGTGATATCGAACATGAGAACACCAACAGTTATAGTGCCTCCATTAAATTCGGGCATTTACTAAAGATGGCTTAACTTAGTGGTTTGAAGTCGCATGATTGGCACAAGTTCCTACAGGTAAAACATAGATCTATTTCTAAATTCCTCATTTTCGTTTGCTTATACATACATGCTCTTTTGTCTAGCATCTTCTACCATGTGCAATAGATAATTGCTTGACACCAAGAATTCGGGATGCAATTTATCGACTAGGCAAATTTGCAAGGTACGTATTATCATAAACTTTGTATTCTCTTTCGTAATTTATTACATAGAACAATTTTAATTTTTGGGTTGCTCATAGAGGGGCAAACCCTTGTTTATGTGGGTTTTTGGCATATCCTAGGTATATGTTAGAATATCCCTAGGATATGCTGGTGACTGCTACAAACCTATTCTTCCCTGTAAATTGGCGGTCACCTGCGTTGTGGGTCGGGGATGCTTGAACCGGCTAACTGGGAAGACAGACCAAAGCTCCAATCTACCTTGGGGAACACTCTTGTTGATATGTATGTGAAGTGCGGATGTCTGGCGGAGGCACAAAAGGTTTTCAACGAACTGTCAAAACTCCGCGATGAGGTGTCTTGGGCTGCAATGATTTCAGGGTATGCACACAATGGAGATGCAATTTCAGTTTTTCAGTGTATTAAGGACATGGAACAAAAAAGAATTCAGCCAAACGAGGTGATATTTGCAAATATTCTTGTGGCATGCAGTTGTGTAGGCCTGGTGGATGAGGGCAGTCATTTTTACAAATCAATGAAAAAAGACCATGGCATCATGCCTGATATCCGACATGATTCTTGTGTACTTGATCTGCTTGGACGTGCAGGCCACTTGAACGAATGGAAATTCTTCTTGAATCGGGTATTCAGCTTAATGTCGTTGGCTGGACATCTTTACTAAATTCATGTCAGCTACATGGTAATGCAAAACTAGCAAAAATATGTTTTGATGAAATTATCCACTCATATCCTAATCCTGAGGCTGTGTATGTGCGCATGGAAAATGTTTACGCTAGCACCCATATGATAGACAGCATTATGAATGTAGAAGGCTAAATGTTTGCAGGATGAATGCAAGAGCAATCTAGCATAGGATTATTGTGCATAGGATTATTGTGCAATAGCTTATTTTTCGTCAGTATTGCAGAATTCTTTTTCCTTGGACTTACAAAGTTACTGCACAGGATAATGGCTTGCGAACCTTGCTGGTCCACCTGATGTTCGAACTCTGGGGAGTCTGAACATGGTTTTAAAAGCCTTGCCTGCTAAATCCCTGCCATATAAGGTAGTTGGATATGTGTTATATTTCACAGCATATTTGATGACATTTCACTTCCTATGTTATGCAGGAACCTGTTCAGGCCAAAAATGGTAGTCATTTCTTCAGGTATGAATGTGAAATTATCTTCAGTAAGCTTCTGAGCATTCTAGGGAACCTAGAAATAGATTCTTCTCTCTAAGTGATTTTTTTTGTATCAGGGCTTTGGCGATCTCAACAAATGTTGTGGAGGACAGCTGGAGATGGCTATTGAAGCTGCAAAGTTTTTGCGAGCTGCAAGGAGTTCGGATATATCAGAAGGGAGGCATTCTGCCTTCTGTGGGGCTGCACAAAGTGGAACAGTCTTGAATGCAGTAGACATGTGCAGTCCCTTATGGTGCGCCATGGACTAGATTCAGTTTCCAATTTGGTTGACCATCTTATCCGCTTTTATTTGCTTTTTCACGGATGTCTACTTGATGCAAGTAAAGCATTTGAGAGAGTTGCAGAACCAAGTGAATACACATGGTGTGCCTTCATCTCAGCCAATGCCAAGCTTGGCCAAGGGAGAAGAGGCCTTGAGTTGTACCATAGGATGGATCTATCAAATATTGAAAGCAACAAGTATGTTTACCTTGCCGTTTTGAAGTCAATCACAGTGACATCAGCTTAATCTAGGTAAGCTCATTCACAATCATATTATTAAATGTGGAATACACTTTAATATTGTCATTGGAAATACACTGGTTGACATGTATGTAAAGTGTGGAAGCCGAAAAGATGCATGTGAAGTTTTTTGACAAATTGCCAAGTCGAGATGTAATATCATGGAGTGCAATTATATCTGGATATGCAGCATGGCTTAAATATGTTCGACAATCAAACTTTTTGAGAGGATGCAATGGGAAGGCATTAAACCAGATAAATATACATTTTCAAAGCGCCTTGAAAGCATATGGTCACTTGGGATGCATAGACCAGGGAGGAAGGTACATGAAGGTATTAAAAGTAGTGGAATGGTGATAGACATGTATACAAAATGTGGAAACCTGGATGAGGCACGTAAAATTTTTGATATGTTGCCGAATAGAGACATTGTAGCTTGGGGAGCAGGATATGCAGAATTGGGAGATGGTCTTCCTGCCATAGAGCTTTTCAAAAAGATGCAACATGAGGGAATAAAACCAAACAGCATGTTTTATCAGGTATGCTGAAGGCATGTGGCAGCGCATGCTTTGGAGCAGGGAAGACTAATCCATGAACAGACCAACCCTCGTCCACCTTCATGCCCTCGCCGGAGCTGTACACAACTAGGAAAGATATGACCCTCTGCATTATGCCGTTCAAGGGAATCATGTGGAGCTGGCTAAGCTGTTGATCAAGAAAAGTGCTAATGTAACAGGGGAAACAAAGGCTGGCAAGAAACCGTTTGACCTTGCAAAAGACGCAGATGTTGTCAATGTATTGCAAGCAGAGGTTCCTGAACAGAAAAAAAAAGCATTGAAAACTTCTGGTTTAGAAAGTCAGGAATCACATAGAGTTCTTCGTAAAGGAAGGAGCTAGATCAGTTGGGTGAAGGGATAGAAAATACAGACAAAACTATTGAAGCAAATGGGTCATTGAAAGTGGTCAATGAGAGCACAGCCGCCAATAAAAAGTCTAATCCGGTTATGCTCAGCCATCTGCTAAATGAGGATGCAGATGAAGAAGGATGATCCTTAATGCTAAGTTGTCATTCTTGCATACTATGTAAATTGAGGTCTATGTGAAAACTGATTTGTAACTTTTAGGAGAAAACCATTATATGGGACACAATTTTTGCTAGGTTGGCAATCATTTTTCTGGCATAAGTTAGGCTAGATGCACAACAAAATACTTGATGATAATGACATAGTAAACACGATATGCCTGTTTCGGGCTTTGTACTTAAAATATCTCATCCAGACGTGTAAGGAACTAACGTGGCTCTAGCAAAATGTCATGTTGTTGAGGACCAAAACTTGTGCATATTAAGCAAATTATGTGCCATTGCAGAATTGTGGTTGAAGCTGCCAAGTACTAGCAATGTTTATCAAGGAAGAGAGTGCAGGGCTTGAGAGAATTTTCATTGTATTACAAGTGGTTCTGCATTTTGGAAGTCCCTGTGAAGCACATAAGTGTGATGGACTCATTGTCATTATCTTTGAGCTTGATGCAGCTGATGACAGCATTTGGATTTTCAAATTGTCTGTTTGAGTTCTTTGGCTTTTCTGTGTTTAGAAGACACGGCTTTAGATCTTAAGAGTTCTTAATTGTCTTATTCTATTCAATATTTCTCTAAGGATGGGGTTTTGTGATGTGGTACAATTTTCTATTCTATTCTATTTTTGTTTCTACATTGATCACCTTAAAGATCATTGCATATGATGTTTTACACTTGATCCCTGAAAGAGGTAAGTTCAATGACGTACAAAAAAGAAAATTGATGCAGATCTTTTTGAAAACTATAGTTGCCCGATGTCTAGTAGGGTGGCAGTTCACATAGCTTTCTTGATGATATTAGGGTAGGCTAGATGCTCACATAACAATGGCACAATAATGGGATCATCCTCCATAATCTATGCCTATCGTGGCTTTATATTTAAAAGTTTATACTTAAGGTTTTATCTGTTTTGAGGAACTTTTTTGTGTTGCTTTAGCAGAATATCCTGTTGTTGAGGACCAATTTGCGCATAGGTTAAGCAAATTATATCCTCTGTGGAACCACGCTGTAAACCTCTGTGAGGGATGATTTCTTAATACTTCGAGATAGAAGAGGATTGTGATATATGTTTTGCCACGGAAGAGAGTGTAGGCTTAGAAAATTGTCATTGATTGCAAGTGGCTTCTGCATTTGGAGTCTCTTTGAAGGACATGGGCGTGAGGGACTCGTTATCATTACCTTGGAGCTTGATGCAGTCAGTCGCTGGATGATAGACAAAATTAGGATATTCAAATTATCCATTTTGTTTCTTTGGCTTTGTATTTTAGAGCACAAACATGATGATGATGGAATTAATAAAATCAAATCTAGAATACAGTTTTATCATTCAAAATCCTCAGTCCATGTAAAGAAAAGAAGGCTAAAGAATGTTATAAAGTTTTATTTAAGCTGGTGCATTCATCAAATGCGAATGATTGTTAGTTTTTAGTTGATGTATTTCTTTCAGGAATCAAGAACCAAACTATATATTGATCCCTCAAATTTGATGTACATTTTAGGAAGCAATTGCCATAGGAAGAACCTTTGCAGCACTCAAGGATTACCATATTGATGGAAATAAAAGAATTGGTTGCATTTGGAATCATGAATGTTGTGGGTGGGTGTACGTCATGCTATGTTGCAACCGGTGTGTGCGTTTGTTTGCCCCGATAAAAGGTTTGGTCAAATTGCCATGGGGTCCAAGTCTTTAACTTGTTACATGTTATTCTGAGGCTCGTTCTCAAGGTCGGGTGTGATAGGGCAACGCGACCTGCTATGTCTTGCTAATAGCTTTATTTGCATCGACACTTATGCACCAAATTATAAATCTAAGAGAAATAAGGAATTTTAAATCTAGGGAAAATAAGAAAGTAGTTAGATTGTTTTATTCTACCATTGTTTGCGAATCAACAAATCTTTTTTGATATGACATGGTTGTTTTGATCCTTCATGGTGCGAATGCAATACATAAATGACATCATGTTGGCATCTTTGCAAGCATACTTATAAAATAAATCTCTTTACATATTTAATATTATCCTTGTGCCTCATTTTAGTGTCGTTGGTTTGTGCATGTGGCATTTCGAACCACCAATGAGACCAAAATGAGAATCCCTTTTATTGTTTCGGTTCTCACACCATGTCAATGAAATTCTAGATTAGCACTCTTGGTCTTGGCCATCCACCAGGTCAAACTTAGAATATAGAAACCGCATCCGCACCCGCATCAATGCTCATATATGGCTATAATTCCTAAACGTGCCATATCTAAGCCTTGGAATTGTGGATGCTTTAGAAGATAAAAAAAAAAGCAAACACACCCTCAGGCCACTAGAGGGCAACCCTCCGTGCGCAGCACCTTGTTTTACTTTTATTATAAAGATGGGCATCATTAAAAGAAATCAATGCCTCTGAAATATCAACGATGGAGGTTGAAGTTGCAGAATTATTGTGCATATTAGACAGAGTTTCCTACTAGCTTGTTCGATCTCCGGTTGCATCTTCTAGTACATATTCCCCAAGAAATCCGTTTGGTTGGACCGGCTCCCCGGTCATTGGATGTTTTGGAACGATATATGAGAAAGTCTTGAAAGGCTTTGTTCGTCAAATGGCTAGAACCGAAGCATGCATGGTGAAGGACATTTCGTGCAAGAGATTCTTTTCTTTATGAGTGATGCAACAACATCAATAGATGCTGATGCTCCACGTATATGGGAGAAAGAACAATGTGTAGAAGATATAGGAGAGGTTCTTGAAGGCATTGGTGTGGAGCGAAGACTTAGTTCGGAAATGTACTTGGAGATAAACAAGTGGGTAATAGCTAACCGCGGATAGCTTGGATACATGGAGAGAAAAATATGAAGTTGCACGTAAATCTAAAGAGAGGAAGCTAGAAGGAGTCATGGATTAGGAAGGGCCAAGACATGGAAAACGTTCAAGAACTCAAGAAGGTCTTGAAATATTGCCAGAAATAATGCCACGAGAGTGGTTATTGGGTAAGATGAGAGAAGCAGAACGCCAAGGCATTGAAAATCCAGTGGATGACTATAACATAGCACTTGATTGTTCAAAGAAGGTAAATTGCACTTTGTACATTATTGCAGTTTTCATTTTAGCGCAATTTATGTTTTGCTATTATTTTTGCAGGCAAGATTCTATACATCAATGTGGGCATATGGACAACATTTCCGAGTCATGAGCACTGACAAAAGTAGAGTTACATTTGATAGTGGTATTGCAAAAGATGCTTTGAGCAAAAAGTCAAGCATCTATTTAGAGACAACCAACCACTAGAAGGTGATCTCAATTATGTTGGTCAAATAACGATATCATTGAAGTGGATTTTCGATCCTTCAAAGTCAATGTGTTAAAGGCAAAGTGGTTCAAAGCATGTTATCGGGGCAGAAACCGCACAATGAGGCAACATCCATCAGGTTTTTATGAGGTTAACTCTACTCAATTCTTAAGGGAAATGGACGAGCCATTTGTTTATCCTAAACAAGTTGAGCAAGTTTTCTTTCACAAAAATCAAAGTGATACTAATTGGTGGATCGTGATTCATGCGATGCCTAGATCTCTACGCATGATTGATCCTTCTACTTTGGACTTGGCATCTTAGAGGTGATGGAACCTTTTACTTGAGGGAATTGACGTTGCACAATATGAAATCAATCAAATGGTAGGTGATCAAGTAGAAGGCACTGATTCAAGTGATGGTTGCGATCCAATTGAAAATCCGTTTTGTCCAACAATGGAGATGCTAAATCAGAATATCCTAGATTATGATCTGGATGAAAATGAGGAAATTGGTAATGAGCCTCGACATGTATTGCATCTAGAGCTTGGTGATGATGAACTAGAGGATATTGCCCATGATCTAAGGGATGAAGTTCCGCTTTTGGGAGTTCTCCTTTATAGGATCTTTCTTTTTTTTTACGTATGGATATCGATTATGTGTACTTTGTCCATGAAAGCACTCTTTAATAACGTTATATTCATGCTCATTTATGGACATCTTAAGCTATTACTTATGCTTTTTAAATTGTATCCGCATGATCCAATGGGAAACATCAATATCTATGCTATGAATGACACATTCGCTTCTACATATGCATGTAGTAGATGTCAACAAATATATCAACCTAAAATGTTATTGAGTCACAGTAACAATATTTTGCTCCTAATGTGATGTTATTAGCATAGTGACATAGATACAATGAATTTAGGTGAATCTCATGATACTATAAGTAATACGAAATTAACAATATAACTAAGTAATGTTGACTTAACTATTGATGCAACCTATGCCTTTCATAGAGACACCTATAGTGTTAATTCTAGATAATGACACAATAGTCTAAGAAACAAGTGGTATTGCCTATAATACTATAGTTGACATAAGTTCAACACTTATATCACCATTATCACAATTAGAATAACTATTGATAGTAAGGGTGATATAAGATGTGATATTATACATGGTACAATGGGCAACACACATAGCATCATTTGTTTATATTGATATAATGTTCGATAGTATATATGATACAAGTCGTGATGCTATGGGTGATATTATAACTGACATAAGTAGCATCACTTATATAGTCATTTGTACAATTAGAGTATTTGCTGATAGTACAAATGATGAAATATGTGATACTACTGTTGATGCCTATAACAACACATATATCATCATCTATCAAAACTGATATAAACTTTGACCATATTTCTGACAATATTGATGATACTATAGGTGATACAATTTTCGTCATTAGTAGTGTCACCATACATGAAATATCACTATTAATATCACTCCATGTTTTTTAAGATTTTAAGTGATATTAAAGTGACGATAAATGGCTATCCTCTTGTAGTGAATCTTACCGAGGAGTTTACGTTTGGGTTACGATGTGATCCAAGCCAAAGACCTCCGTGATAAACATGCAGAGGCCCACATACCCAACCTAGAGATGGTTATGAGCGAGGTATGGGGTGAAGCTCCAAAAATAGAGCGAGGATTCAAGGAAGGGAGAATCCGTAAGCATGGAAAGATGATTTTTTTAAATATTATGAATTGGTTTATGGCAAGAAACAGGTTACAAACCATTATATTTCTACCTATTTTGCCAGAGCATTTGCTCTTCACTTGAAGGGACGGCTTGTTGATTGGATGGACGTGGCTAGGACCGCCAAAGATCTTGCCAAAACTTCAGAAATTACAGAGGACCCTACAACAGGTAAATCCTCAAATATCAAACAGGACATCGTATTGCAGCAGAATATTAGAGCCCTGGGTTATTCTAGATCAGATGTTGACACAATAAAGCAGTTACTTAAGCATGGGTCGGAGGAGAAAACTAACCTATTGAATGAAGTAGAAGCACTGGAAGAAAAAAGGAGGGATGCATTGAAGGTCATCAGCCGGATTGAGGGTAGAAAGGATATGCTATCTGAAGATCTGCAGCAGATTATAAAGAAAATAGATGAGACAAAATTGGAATTTGACAAATTGTCCCGGGATCCTCACTGAAATCAAGTTAGCTTCGAGTGTTGAAGTACAAGTTGGAAGACTTGGTTATGAGTAGACATAAGAAAGAGCAGCACTCTTCTAAGCTAGAAATTGGTTTGCAGGAAGCAACTAAAGAAATTGAAAGGCATGAAATCTCAATTGAACAAGCAAAGAAAAAACTTAATTGCATTGAATTGGTTCAAGCAAAGGCATTCACGATTTTGGATTTCATGGGGAGAGCGGGGACCTATTGTTTCAAGACGCAGGCCCTACCGTAGGAGCTACTTCTATAGAGCGAGTTCATCATATTCAGTTCATGTACCTATTGTGGCCAAGGCTTTGCAAAACCGGGTTTGTTGTTGCTAGCTCCATGCGAGAGATGCTTATTACCTCTTACGCTTGTGTTATCGGGTCCATGAAAGGCAATTGCATAAAAGGTTGCATCCGGGATGAGGGCATTGAATTCAAATTTTGGTTTCCCCTCCGTGAAAGGTATGCATTGCTCTCAACTAATTAAAACTTATATTTCTCTTAATTCATATTTGTTATTGTAATCGACCGCGGTTCTACATGTATGGCTTTTGGGTGCATTGCTATTCCTTGTACATGTATAACTTTTAGTGTACATCCATGTAGAGGTACATAGGCATATATTTGCTTGTTTATTGATGCTTTTTTGAGCTTGGACTACAAATGAATAAGTTGTACATGTATCTAATGGAGTCTACATCTGCAAATAGATGTACATGCATTTATTTTTAGAGTGCATATGTAGATGGATTCATAAGTATGTGCATTTTTTACATATATGTGCTTTTTTTGGGCATAGATCTACATTCCCTAACTGGATACCTGGGTACATCTGATGTACATCTGGGTACATCTGGGTACATCTGGGTGGATCTGGGTGCATTGAGGTACATCTATGTACATTGAGGCACATGTACATGTACATTTGGCTACAGTTAAATGTAGTTACGTACATTTGGTACATTTTATGTACATGAAATGAACATGTTGAAGCAGAATGTACCAGACATTTCTCATTACATCAGCCACTCATCTATTAGCATTGTATTTTTTGGGGTCCAAATGATATAATTGGATTTTCCCTTTATTTTTCGTGGGTAGTTCGCATGTGTGCGGCTATCCACTGTCCACCATTGTAGAAAATCTGCTGAGATGAATGAGAAGCTTATCTATCCGGGCGGTTTGTTGGTTTCATGCGAGCCCCATCCTAGAATTGACCATGCTAAATGTTAACTACATTGCATTTGGTGGAGTTGTACCCATTATAGGGAAGGATGGCGTGCATATTGATCAAAGATTACCCTAATATTTCCTATCCATATAAGCCTGCACTTGAAAACTTTATATATAAAGGGAGACAACCAATTTTTGAAAAACACAATAAGATAAGCCAATGTGAAGGATGTAGAGATTGGTGGTTGAATTATTTGTCATTGCGGCTAGCTTCTGTATTCAAAGTACACTGAAAGTTATTTAAAAGGATAAGCCAATGTATAGGATGTAAAGATTGGTGGTTAAATTATTTGACATTGTGTCGTTACTAGGTTCTGTATATCGCTTCAACTATACACAATAAACAATACACCTAGAAACAATTGAACTAAGCCACCATGTATTAAGTTCAAGAAATACATTTTTAGAGAGAAAATTATTGGTTCTTATGTGACTACTAGATGTGTACAAGCAACAATACCTATTTCTTCATATAGTTTTTCAGGATATGTATAATTCTTTTTTTAACTCAAAACTTGATTTGTTAATAACATTATCTCTCCCCCCGGAGCAATGTATAGCGCACAAGCTAAGGAGTTGTTTTAGATTCATTGTTGCATATAAAAATATTATACATAATATAGCTGCTTTGCCAATTGCATATGTGAGGATATATAGATCTGCATCTATTCGTATATCTCACCAACTTCAAAGCTATAATTCTTCAACTAACTGACCCCATCACAACTTTGCAGACTTGCAATGGAAAAATCTAGACTATCCATCAAAATATTGATAGTGATGTACGTGGAATGACACCATAAGTTTTTGAGTATTTATTTTCAAGCAAAATAGGTGAGCAAACCGGTTGTTACTTGACATATTCCAATCTATTGTTTGCCTTTAAATCAGTTGAGAGAAGATGCAAGAAAAAGGGTCTATATAGAGTAGAATGAGTTTTTGTCATCCACTGAGACCAATTGGCCTATGGTTCCAATTGGTCTATATAGAGAAGCCACTAAAGATATTGCATTCAGGATGCTCTTCGCTTATTGCGAAGCCAACCACCAATATGAAGGAGAGTAGCTTTACACAGATTGTTCCTTTACTACTAAGAGACACACTATAGCCATAGCTTAGTCAATCGGATACAAATCATTGGCATGTCTAGCTTATAGTCTCTTAAAGTTCCCAATTTCGCTTATGTGTGCCTTCCTTTGTTTTTATTTAGGTTATGCATGTCAGATGACTTTGCACTCACATAGATGTTGTTCCTTTTTCAAGGTATCTTTGGATTTTTTATACATTTTAGGAACCCAATGATAAGTGTTGAATGGACTTGATCCCAATACACATTGTGGGCCATCCAGCAACCCCATGCAAAACTTAATAAATAAATCCCAAGCACAGCCTTGAGACCATATCCCTACTATGATCTCCCACCGACCATATTTAAAATATGCCTGCACCACTCCATAATTGCTTAAGCAAAGAAATGTCCAATTAGTCAAGCCATTCAACTTTTAAAGCCAACGATATATATCAACCATGGTAAATCAAGATTCTATTTTATATACTTACAATAGCATTCCATAGACCACCTCCACAACATCTATGCCACAATACTAACATAACACACTGTTAGGAAAGCTCGAGCAAAAGCCTGGCAACGCCGGGCAATGTTACTAGTAAGCATTATCTACCCAATGCATATGATCAAAATAAGCCTCAAACATATTGTGCAAACGTTGAAAGCCAAAAGAAGTATCCAAATGAAACTCAGAATCGAGGATATGAAATTAACTAACATGAATATCGCCCACCAAATATATGTAGAACATTACAAACCAAGACTTCAACAAAAATGAATGCATAGAAATTCAAACCCTAGTTAAACCTAATACAACAAGCACTTCCCCGAAGCCGTTTTTTTGGTTCACGGCTCCAACTAAATGCACAACTTTGCAAATACAAGAGAAGACGAAGGACAGTCTCCTACAGGATCCCGATCCTCCTCAATTCATAGAACATGCGAGATGGGCAATCATCCAAGCCAGAAAGGGCATAACAACATTTAGCCTAAAAAATTTCTCACAAATACACGTAGAATCTCATATACAAAATAGAGCAAAAATGATGGCACAGAGAACCCAACCACAAATAAATATGTGAATACAACCTAAAATGACGTATAAGCATTTTCCAACCTAAGGGGTGATAATCCCTTGAAATCTATAGAACATGCTAGACGTGCAATTATCCACACAAATCAGAGCATAACCAACAGTAAGATGTGTAGCGAGAGAAAGATTAGACGAAAAACGTGGATAATGGGAACTAACTCAAGGTCACGTTAGAAGATGCGATGCGTCGTGTTCACACAAGACAATGCCAATTATAACACCAACAAGAAGAACTAAAATCGACCCACAAAGGCACAAGAACTCCAATTGTCCAAAAATATGGAAAAAAAAAAAAGAAAAAGGGTGGCCAACAAAATGAAAGTAACCTTGAAAGAAGAGGGCCAAATGAAACTCGAAGCACACATATGAGACTGACAAACTATGACTTAGCATTTAGAGAAATATATGAAGGGTGATATATCACGCCTAGACCGTGAGCAAAGACTAGTGCAACAACGTGCAATTTGAGCCATGACTAGTGCAACAACGTGCATGTAATAGAAGGATAAAACGAGAGGACAAAAAGCACACATATGAGACTGACAAACTATGAATTAGTATTTAGAGAAAAATATGAAGGGTGATATCACGCCTAGACCGTGAGCGATGACTAGTGCAACAACGTGCAATTTGAGCAATGACTAGTGCAACAACGTGCAATTTGAGCAATGACTAGTGCAACAACGTGCAAGAATAGAAGAATAAAACGAGAGGACAAAATATACATAAAGCACAACAATGATATGGAGGGCTTCAAACTCAGAATCATAAGCGGAAACCCAAACTTTGACATCTCCACCAACAAGCAAAAAGCCTTAAGACAAAAAAAATTTCGTAATAATTATCCCTGAATAGTATAGAAGCTAAGAACTGAACTCGACAAGTCTCTCGAGAATCGAAATAAAGCCATGACATATAGTCAAGAGGATCTGCATCTATCGCAATCGAAGCCACTAGAGAGGAGAGCCCGCGCCAACAAGGTGGTTTACACAAGGTTGTATGAGGCCGGAACCCAGCCACTTTGAAACTATGTCTGTGACGTTCCAAGTATTTATACGGTCTACGTATAAATATATTGACACGTCACCAATATAGATACGCCACCCTGGGGTATGATAACCTAGAGGGTTGGCCACAAAGGATTTAATTAGCTATGTTAAATTAATTATAAAGGATAATTATCTAAATACTTGCTATTAAGTCACCTAATGGTGGGAAGGCGCCACTTGGCATAACCTGAGTGGTCAGCATGGGGGCTGCTAAACTGAGCCACCAAAGGCAGCGCCACCCCCACTTTACCCCATTTGCGACCCAGCCAGCACCAGGGAGCAGCTAAGCGCTCAAGGAATAGTTGCTAAACACCCCCAATCGCCAAGAGACCCTCCAGTGTCGCTGCCACCCCAGTATAGCACTATGGAAGCACCCCTTGACAACGGGTCCAGCCGAAACACTGGTTAGTGGTAGTTTAACTTGCAAATTGTAGAACAATACTTTGGTGTTCATCTCTGACTAGTTGGTTAAGATTAACCCTTCTTTGGTAACTAGGAATACTTTTCAATTATGAATGATGCTCTGTTATGGAATGGTCGATGTCTCTATGAGTTAGTTCAGTAGTTTCCAGTAAACAAGGGTTAAAAGGGGGGTAGAGGCCTCTGAACTTGAGTATAGAATGCTCCTAGTAATTCCTTTAACACCCTACTAGTTTCGGCCTGTGCACAAGAGCCCACCGGGTCATAGACGCTATGGTCTGGCTTAGCACCAGACAAGGGACACAGTGGCGAAGTGGGGGTAGGGTCTTGCACGAGCATAAAAGGCTCCCCGAGACTCCTCCTACAATGGGCTAGGCCCGATAGCCTGGCCACGAGAGGGGGGTATGGGTCCGACACTCCCGGGTGTAGTGGTGTGGACCCGTATGGGGCACCATGCACTTTGAGTAGATTTAGGGTGAGTAAATCGGCACGGATGAGGGGTCGCCTGATGCGGCCGTATTCTCTAGCTCACCCATGAAACCACCGCGGATCTTGGAAGGGGACACTTCCCACCGCCTCATCGGACCAGTGTCATGATCCCCGAGTAGGCTCAAAAGGGTGGAACCTTGAGTCTCTGGGAAGGCTATAGCGAAGCCATAGCATGAATCGACCCATCCGCAAAGTGTGCACTGTGGAGGGGCGGATGGAGTGGACAACCCTAGCCGATGTTCTATGCCGCCCAACGCCATGCCAAGACTTCGATACCGCTGATCTCCCCGAGACCCACCGCCACGCCTCCTCACTAGAGTCCGAGTAGGGGTAGAACCTGGGTTTTGGGTGTTTTCTTAGTTTAGATGCATATTCTTTGCCGTCAATACTTGGATGGATGTGCCACCCTTCGTGGTGGTTGTCTATATGTGATTTATGTTGTATGCTAACCTTGTATTCATGCTTCCACGACGTAGGAGCCCCCATTGAAGGGCGTGGGCGAATGACCCCTTCGCAGGTCCTTCTTTCGGACATCATCTCATAGATGGCCCCCGGAGATAGATAGGGTTCTCGCCGCTCATGGCACGTTGGTTGCCATGGGAGGGGAAAGTCCCCGTATGTATACGGCCGGTGTCGTATATATTCAGGGAGCGTCACAGTGGTATCAGAGCCGTGATTTCGGTTGCTCGAAATCATAGCACTGGCCAAACACTAACTCGTGGTACGGTAGTTAGGGGGAGGCTAAGTTAATGTGTTGTAGTCCTCTTTGATGTTTGGTTTGGTGTTAGGTTAAGTTAAGAAATTGTAGCTTTGAAGATGATAGGGCTTAACGGAGGGGCCCAAGATTAGAAGAGTTGTAAATGTTAGTGGGTAGCTCAAATGATGGAGGAAGTGGTTCCATTGGATCGGGCGTATTCAAGTTTCCCTAGGACAGTCGTCTCCGGCAGGAAAATGGTCAAGGGCAAGCCCAAAAAACTAACTCGGGCGCCGCTTGCTTTTCATCGTCTTGCGGTCACGGTGGGAGGGCCGAAAATGCAGCCGGACCGATCGCACGGATGGGAGTCAACGCGCCCCGAAAGAGTCAACTTCGGCCGCTTTGCTTTTCGACGACTCCTAGTCGAGGCGGGGCGCCAGATAATGCGCCGGCCTACCGACCGTAGGTGTCGCGTATTTCGCCAGATAATTATTTTATAATAACAAAATTAAAAAGTTAATAAGAAAAATTTTAAAATTTCAAAAGTTAACTGGCCGTTAAAATTTCTTTTTGTTGTTTTGTTTTCGCCTTTTCTTTGGCCAGCCTTCGGCCGAGGAGCACACCGCCATCGCCACCAAAACTCGCTTTTCTCGCCTTGTGCCTTGCGAACCCTAGCGCCTTCCTTCCCAGTGCTAGCGCCATGGCCAATACCAAGAACGCCCCGGACCCTTCTACCCTAACCATAGTTGAGATTTATGCCATGATCGCCCGGTATATGGCTATCGACCCGGCTTTCATCGACATCCTTCTGGATGAGTTGGTGAACCGGTTCGAGAATAATGATAGGATTCCCTATCCTATTTACCATTTCTGAGCCATTCTTGATCGGGTGAACCTTCGCCGCCTCTCTTACACCATCGTGGAGCAACATGACATGGTCATGATCTTTGATTAAGTTCTATCCTCCCGAACAAGAGGGGCATACCGAGGAGGAGGACATCAGGACAGAGGCCGATCGCATCAGAGGCTTGGCTAAGGAAGATGACCATCGGGAGATTGAGCGAGCGGATACGGTGGCTCGAGGAAGGGAGTACCGGTACTTAGGGGACGGACTTGCCGGCCATAGATGGTGGCAATTGAGGTTCCCTCAGACAATGGGCATGAAGCTTCCTGTGAGCTTCATGTGGGGAGCCCCGATCCCTGATATCAGTTTGGATTACCTAACGACGATCCAGATTGATATGAGCCAGCGGCCCCATCGGTACCATGCTGAACTTCTTCGCCGTAACGTAGCTCAGGCTGAAGAAAATCTTAGGAGCGCCCGGGAGTTCTGGGAGGAACATGAGAGGCTCGAACGGGAGGAGAGGGCTCGGCAGGACCAGCTGAACCCGCAAGACGGAGGGGCATCAGGGAGTGGGCCGGGACCAATATCGACCGAGCACACCACTATTAAGCACAGGAAAAAGGCGGTGGCCCGGAAAGCCGGCAGTCAATACAAGGAGAAATTAAAGACTGTCGGAGCTTTTGGCAAGAATACAAGCTCCAGTCGGAGACAGCAGCGGGTGGATGACTCTCGACCAGCTGTTGGAACCAAGACGGTGCCTGCGCCGAGGGGGCCGCCTACAGACCCTGCTCCACGAAGGAAGCCCCATCGGTACCGACCCGGCACTGTCGCCTTACGGGAGATCCGTAAGTTTCAGAAGTCAACCCAACTTCTGATACGGAAGCTCCCCTTTCAGAGGTTGGTCCGGGAGATTGCACAAGAGTTTAGGACCGACCTCCGTTTCCAGACATTCGCTATTTTGGCACTTCAAGAGGCTGCGGAGGCCTATTTGGTGGCACTCTTTGGTGACGCCAACCTTTGCGCGATCCACGCAAAGAGGGTCACCATAAAGCCTAAGGATTTAGCCCTCGCCCGCAGGATTCGGGGGGAGCGTCCTTAGCGTTGTGTTACCAGGGTTTTTCCATTGTAAATTTTCTTTGGATTATTAATAAAAACTCTTTTTGTTTTAGTCGAAGTTGTATTAAGAACCTTTTATTTTATTTTATTTCAAATGCGAAAATTGTTGACGTCAAGATAATTACAAAAAAAAAGGGGGTTTAAAAAGGGTTTCAGCGTGCATTCCAATTGTTCTCTTTTTTTTTCCTTGCTTCCTCCTTCCTCCTAGCCATGGCGCCGGGCCGACCTTCTCGTGATGGTATCAAGATTGAGAGAACATTGGGATCCGCAAATCCCTTTCGACCTGTTGTGGCCCTTGCTATGCCAGCGCCTAGACCTTATCACCAACATGCAGCGGCACCCGGATTATGCCGGATTCCTAGACTTCTACATGGAGGAGATGCTTCCTCTGTGTATCCCTCTTGGGGATCCTCCCCAACTGTATCTTGAGAGGGAGGTAGTCCGGGAGATGTTAGGGGGCGACACCCATGCCTATGATGTACTCAAGGGAAAGCTCAGATGGGGCAAACACCTGCCCGTTGTGCAGCATCAGGGCCGGCAATATCTAGAGGTTGCCTTCGCCCTAGCCATCCTCATGGACCAATACGTTGAGGATGAAACTTTGCCTGTAGAGAAAGGCAAACTCCCTGAATCTTCTGAGGAGGGAGATGACGAGCATATAGGTATGGGCGATTTCACCCGTTGGAAGCAATTGGCCGAGGAGATGCCACCACACCGCGAGAAAGCTACATGCTTGTCAGGGCTAGATGCCCTTCCAGTTATTTATCACCAAGGGCAGGAATATCTTCTCTTGGATGATATTATCTGGACTTATCACATGGTGGCTGGATTTAGGCGCAAGCGTAAAGACCATGTGCTTTATGAGCTTGCGGAGTATTGTATGGATGATTTCATCGACTTCACTTCTATTGAGCTACTCCAATTCCGCCAAGACACCATAGAGCCGGCTGAGACTTTGCTACGGCTCCGGGACTTGCTGATGCAGGAACCGGCCTCTCCACCTTCGCCGGATGCCTTTGCGGCCATGGGACCTCATGTCCCGAACATTAATATGGTTGAGATTCCCTCCGGTTCGGACGATGAGGGAGAGGATCTATACCACAATCCTGCTCATTTGAAGGAGGAGCAGCAAGAACTCAAGGAAGAAGAGGTTCCCATGGATTTGGATAAGGAGGTGGCCACATCAGAGACCCCACAAGGGAAGGTATTGGGCAACCACCTTACCCGTTTTTCTCATCCACCTTTCGACAGGGCAAGTTCTTTTTATAGCCCGAGATTTAGGGCGGAGGCTGAAGCTTCATGGTGGACCCTTCGTGTTTCTCTCCACATTAGCCGGGCACAAGAAGCTCCCCTATCGTACATTTACATATGTACTCGTACGACGGGACCTTGCCTTGACTGCCTTGGGCCAAGATATTGCACCCTGGATGAGCATGAAGCTCCTTACAAAGAGCCCCATTGGTCGCATTGCATATCCGCCGAGAGGTTGCATCCATTGGTGCTATCAGACCCGGGGTGACTTCTGGCTGCGACACCCCGCCGCCACCACCTCCTAGGCCTACTTAATGAAGAGGGAGGACCTAGTTCCTAAATGATTGTAGTGTGCATTTCGCATTTAACGTATTGTAAGATTTTGATTGGCAATTTTAGCCATTTTATAATATGATATACCCTTTTTTCCGACCGATTGTGAGTATTGTATTGAGGAATACAATTAGAAACCGTTTCTTTTCCATGATGTGTTCTTCTAATTATTGAAGTTTAGAGCATAATGAAAATATGCAACGCTCTATATTCATTTCCATTGTCTTGCGTAAGAGACCCTTTGGGAATATGAGGAGAGGATTGCGATATGATCGAGGGATGATCCAGGCCACCCGACGTGACTATGGCCAAAGATATGGCTTAATATCCGAATGGGACGAAAAGGTTATGAGATGGAACCCCGCCACCAGGAGAACCCTATGATCCCAGAAAAGGGTTGGAGATAGTTAATATCCTTCGGGACCGAGCTTTTTCGAGGACCGAAGGCACTGCGGCCGCACATGGGATTATTGGAGCATGACCGTGCACGCCAGGCTTTCGAGGACGCTTAACGACCACCGCGGGCAACTCTTCTATGCTTTAAGGAGGCTTTTCAACCTCCTCATTGTTAGCCCCCCACGGGAATACCAATCGGGCCATTGTTCAGCCCCGCACGCTTACAAGCTCGTTAGGGTCGCGGCGTGAGAGTGTTCGCTACCGATACTTTATCCCTTTGCGAACCCCTGCCGGTTTCTCCGCTTATGTCTCTTTTGTTAGGATGTGCGCGAAAGTGGAACTTTAGAATTTCCAAAGCTGTATAATGTTTGTTTCTCAGATCAACATGTGTGGCTATCAACTTGTTTTGTACTCAGTTTAAATAAAATGGCATGACAGTTTCTCTTACTTGTAATAAATATTTCTTGTCGCTATCGGAAATGATATCATAATGAGAATTTATGTTGCTACAATTCTCCTTACAATTTTTATACTCGGTATAGACGGGCGTCGCGAATGTCGCTCGGCAGACGCCTTCGAATGCCGCGACTAACACCAACAGAACCGATGTTAATGAAAAGGCAGCTCGGCGAAGTTACGTGCCTATGTATTGCATGCCAACCCACCGCAAAGAAACCTGTGAAGACGGACCGAGCTACTCCGCTACCACCGAAGTCCACCAAGACAACAGCCATCCCCACCGAACCAACCCCCAGATCCCAAGAAAGGGGACCTCGATCTAAACGCCGTGGGGAGTTCCTCCAAGGATAGCACCACCTCCTCACACTCAACCACTTCGCGGTCTCGAAGTTATCGGTATCACCTGGTGACCATGCAAAGCACCGACAAGGAATACCGTGAAGGCGGTTGACAATGCCCATAACTAGTATATGGAAGAATAGGAAACTAGCCCGCTTTGATGGGGAAATCAGAGGCGGACTGAATGCGAGTCCCGGGCTTGATCTAAATGAAGGAGTTTGGGAAATCCCATGGCATGACAAAAAAGGATATGGGAAAGGTTGCCACCACTTAATCTTACGGAGCTGCCCGCATTTGGTGGAAGGGCTATGTTAGGGCCAAGCATCCGATAGAAGCAGATGCAAGTTTAAGAAGTTTGCTAAAGCTTTTAAGTCGCATTATGTACCGCGGCGCATTAAAATGCCAGCAAATTCAAACCTTTTATAGGTTAGAAACGTAAGGGTATGTCTGGTTCAGGCTTTTACGCATGAGTTTATGCGCTTTGAGACCGTATGTACCGTGTATGAATGAAAAGAGGGCGCTGGAAGGCTATATTGAAGGATTGGCCCCATCAATCAAACGAATGGTTAAGGCCATAGACCCAAAATCAGTGGCAGAGGCGGAGGCTAAAGCATTGAGCCTTGAGGAGGACACACCAAGAAACCAAGATCGGCCCCGCCTTTACTGCACTCCATGGCCGCCCACACCTTACAAACCCCTTGGCCGCCAAGTCCGCCCTTCTCGCCAGAATTCCTATGGCCGCCAGAAAAGAAAGTTACCTTCACCACGGGCGATAAACGAGTTAATCGCGGTAAGGAAGTACGGAATCTTTACACCATTCCTAAGGAGGTTCGAGAACAGCTTTAGGGATAAGGCATGCTGTGTGTATGCGCGCCCGGCACTTTATGCACAATTGTCCTTATGTTACATTGACGCCTACCTGGCCATGGCCGACCTCAATTGGGACGATTTAGAGTCGATCTTACCTGTCGACGAGGAGGCTCCCGAGTACATTCACTGTGTCTCATATCCTTGCAGCTATAGAAACCGGCAATGCGGAAAGTCAGCCTGCTGTTATTTCCACCATAGGTCAAGTAGACAAGAAGCCTTTCATAATTTTTATGGATACGGGAAGTACACATAATTTTGCTTCTCCTAGGATGGCATGTGTCTTACAAATTTTGAAACATTAAGGTCCCCGACCGAGGCCCGCCACTCTAGCCGAAAGTGGTAAGGTCGTGCATACCCATGGCCGCCGATCAACCTTAAGATGCGGTTGCCGCGCACCGGCCGCTTTGGGTGCCGAAGTTGATGGATATTGGCAAATAACGACCTCATTGTTGGTATGGAATTTTGGCATCCGCAAAAGCCAACATAGATCGGGCGAGAAGAGGGAAGTCACCTTCAACGCAGTTTAATGGAGCCCGCCAAGGTGGACTATCAAAGGTGAACCATTCAACCCTATCATGCGCTTCTATCTCCATCGCAATTAGATTAGCCTTGCTTCCATAGAGTCGATGCTAAACAAAAGCAAGTAATCGATACCTTGCCAGAGGGGATTGCTCATCTTCTCCGGGAATTTGGTGACCTTTTTCCCGTGATGAGATTCAAGCTCCCTCCTTTTAGAGGGGTGGAATGTGAAATAGTTTTTAGAGCCGGGTACCAAGCCTACCAGCAAGGCCCCGTGCACCGTATGAGTCCTCCTGCACTGGCGTAACTTAAGAAGCAACTTCGGGACTTACTAAACCTAGGTTTCATCCCGACCTAGTGTTTTCGCTTTTTGGCGTTCCTATTCTCTTCGTTAAGAAAAAGGACGGCTCGCTGAGGATGTGTATTGATTATCGGCAACTCAACAAGCATACCATCAAGAATCGCTATGCTTTGCCTAGAGCGGATGACCTAATGGATCAGTTGCAAGGGGCTAAGTATTTCTCAAAGATTGATCTACGCTCCGGATACCATCAGATAAGGATTAAAGAGGAGGACATCCATAAATCTGCTTTTCGCACTAGATATGGACATTATGAGTTTACAGTTATGCCTTTTGGATTAACTAATGCCCCGGCAACTTTTATGCGATTGATGAATGATGTCTTCCGCCAATACTTGGATGATTTTGTTGTCATTTTCTTCGACGACATTCTCATCTACAGTAAGACCCTAGAGGAGCATGAGAAACATCTTAGATTGGCTCTGCAGAAGCTAAGACGTCATCAGCTCTTTGCCAAGTTCTCCAAGTGCAAGTTTGCCACTCCGAAGGTTGATTATTTGGGCCATGTCATTTCGGCAGAGGGGATTGCTACAGATCCAGCCAAAATAGAGGCCGTAAGGGAATGGCCTATTCCAGGAAATGTTTCCGAGGTTCGAAGTTTCTTAGGATTAGCAGGATATTATCGGAAATTTGTAAAGGATTTTGCAAAGATTGCAGCACCTCTTACAAATCTTACAAAGCATGAGAAGGTGAAGGATTGGATGGAACACTGGAAAGCAAAGGTTCAGGGAAGTTTCCAGCAACTTAAGGATGCCTTAACATCAGCGCCAGTTCTCACATTGCCCGGTCCTGAGAAGGATAAAATAGTGGCAGATGCCAGTAAGATTGCCACCGGTGGAGTCCTAATGCAGGAGGGGAGGGTTATTGCCTATGATTCAAAGAAAATGAACGGAGACAGAAAGCAATCGATACCCTAACCATGACCAGGAATTGTTAGCCGTTGTCCGTGCCCTATGGATATGGAGACACTACCTTCTTGGTAGAAGATTCCAGTTGGATACGGATCACCAAAGTCTCCGTTATTTATTCACTCCACCAAATCTCAACCTCCGCCGAGAAGATGGATGGAATTTCGAGGAATATGATTTTGAGATTATGTATAAACCCGCAAGCACAATGTGGTTGGATGCGTTGTCACGCCATCCCCTTGGTTACCCGAACCCATTGTAATGCCATCTCTACACTCACTAGTGAGTTTGGAAAACAGATAGAACGCGACTTTGGCCACGGATCCCGAAGTTCTCGCGGAAGTTTGGGATAGCTTGGCCAAGGAAGCTCTCGAACAGATAAGGAACATGAAGAAAGAAGGCAACTTGTTATATTACAAGGATAAGTTGTGTGTACCGAGACTTCAGTGAGTAACGTGAAGCTCATTCTCCATGATACACACAATAGCCCTCAGAGCTGGACACGCAGGGTTTTATGAAGACCTACTTTTAAAATTCGTCCAGCCTATTTCTGGCCTTCTATGAAAAAGGACATTGCCACATACATTAGGCGTTGGGTCGCATGCCGACAAACTAAGGTCGAACAGCTTAAGAATCCCGTGAGTTACAACCTCTAGATGTGCCCAACGCCAAATGGGAAGTGATAACCATGGATTTCATTGTGGGCCTTCCAAGAACTCTCCGGGATATGATGCCTTGATGGTTGTGGTCGACAATTTGTCGAAAAATGGCTCATTTCTTGCCATGTCGCATCACCTGACACGCCTTTGACAAGGAGATCTTCGATTACACTTGAATGCCACGAGTAATTTGTGTCGGATAGGGATCCCAAATTTGTAAGTGCATTCTGAAAGATTTCTTTGCCACTATTTCGACCAAGCTTGCTATGAGTACAACATATCATCCTCAAACGATGGTTAAATAGAACGCACCAATCGCATTATAGAGGACATGCTAAGAAGTTGTCTCCCTTCATGATAAACTATGGTTACCAATGTCTTACTCGCACACATGGCATAACCCCATTTCTAAAGTGGAGGTTTCTCAAAACTCCTCCCGGAGATGCAAGCTCGGGTCGAAGAAGTTCGTGGGTTACTTATTAATGCGACGCTAGCCGCCGAAGAGTGTAGCCGATAACACGTAACCCCACGCATCTTTCGTGGGCTTAATCAGTTTGGCTTTAAGATTAAAGTGAAGCAAGCCAAGCTTAAGATTGGCAACTGCAAAAGTTGGCCCCCGTGATGGGCTGGACTGTTTCAAGATTATTGAGCGCGTTGGAGAGCAGTGCATATCGCTTGGAATTGCCGCCCCGCTTGAAGATCCACAAGGTCTTTCACGTGAGTCTTCTGAAACAACACACCCCTGATCCAGAGGAGGTTTTGGACTCCCCAACCCACCTAGAAATGACGTAAGAGCAACTCATCATAGTGCCCAAGCTCTTCTTGATCGAAGCTACACACCGTAAGGACTCGATGTTGCAATACTTGGTTAAGTGGAAGCACTTACCGCTTGAGGATGCTACGCGGGTGATGAAGATAGACCTTGACAAGCATTATCCGGACTTCATGCGCTGAATCTGAAGGCCGCGACCATCAACGATGCTATCAACCCCGCGAGCCCGTGATGAAGCTTTTTACAAGATTGATTGCCGGGAGTAGCGCTTTAGAGGGTAGATGCATCGTGAGTAACAACAAGTTACCAATGATGAGATCACCTTGGTTCTCTAGGACGTGGTGTACTGTCAATGTTGACCTCACCACAACTTGTTTGCAGAGCATATAGTTGATAGGCCGCGTTCCTTTCGGCTACAATGGGAACTTGACCATTCCCTATGCTGCAATGAACTGCAAACCATAGACATGATAGGTTCCCCGATAGATAGGATTTTCGTCTAGTTATTATAAGGGGGGTGGTCCCTTCAACCACAATTTCATCATATGTACCGATATATCGGACATGTGCAAAGCCAAGAAGCAAAGGCGTGCCCTGCCCATGCTACAGGGTTACTGATGACCCGAACTCTTCAAGTTTTGTTTTTTTGTCTACATGTTTTCTTTGTTGTTCCACTGCTGTTGGTATTGGACTTAGGTCCTTGAACTTTTTTATTATTTATTTATTTATTTATTTATCTTTGCTCGCTCGGGCCAAGAAGGCCATGGAGCCCAAGTACAATGAATCAGATTTTAAGCAAGAGAGAACGATGTTCATCTACACCTTTAATATATGATCCTACTTTTGAACAATTGCAACTGAAACAAAGATCTAAAATCAGCTACATGTATGTTGAATTTCTCTCTAAGTTCTTCATATGCTGGGCATTCGGCAAATACATGATCTTCGTTTTCAATGTCACCTGTATTGCACAAACTGCAGAGCCTCTCGTCCACTGGAGTTTTAGACCACCGACCTGTCTCTATTGCCAATCTATGGGAACTTAATCTATACCGTGCCATAACTTGCTTGAAAAATCTCTGCAGATCTCAGCTCTCAAATATGCTTGATCACCATATGAATCTAAAGGGTTCACATACTCTCTATAATGTATCATTCTCTGCTCCCTTTGTTCGGACCACATAAGCGAACGAAATAAGATGTTCAAGCAATTCTCTCGTGATCTTTTTGTTGTCCGCCAATTAACACTTGATAGCCCCCCATTGCCCCGCCCATTTCATCACGTTTTCCATCCAGCCCTCGCTCGATGACGCCAGATAGCCCGATATGATAATCTGGCGTGGACAAGCTCTTAAGTCTATTCACAAAGTTTACAAAATTGATATAAAGCCTCTATTTCCAAGGGATACAAACCTCGTTTCTGCAAGCAAAAGAGCATATGGAATCGCATTTTGACACCCGGCTCTTCCCCGATAAAAGCTTTTTTTAACCGACTCTACGCAACCGTGAGTCTTGAAGACACCCTGGCCCCAAATTGGAGAACCATAAAGAACTATCGCACCACTAAGGACCTGAGATAAAAACTTTTTTCAGCCCCAATCATACAAGGATATACTAGAGCACCGTGATAACATCCCATATAGTGCCGCTTTCCCCCTCAGTTCGTCTTTTTATACATTCCTTCCAGCTATAATTTGATCTAAAAATCAATCCCAAGGTACTTAAAACTCTCCACATTATCCACAGATTAACCCCCGATATGTAAACTTTGGTCTATCCTTTGTCATAGAAGATCATAATCTTCGCCTTAGCTATGTTCACTTTCATATGCCTCTTTACACAAAATTCTTCCATTGCATCCAAATGAGCCCTCGTAATGCTGCCCCTTAGTTGCCAAGAGTGCTACATCGTCGAAGATACAGTAATAATTGAATCTCATATTCACCCAAAGACGGTCCCTCGCCAATGAATGAGCACGCATCCATTCGGCCCAGTTCATCTATAAACGCAGACTCAAATGATAATCATGTGAAATGCACCTCGGTGCTTGAACCGCTTTTTAAACTTTAAAGTTTTCCATATATCCTTCCTATATATAAAATTATTAGAAAAAAGCCGGGTTACAAAAGGGCCATTTCAATTATCTATATCTATTTTTGGTGCCGGAATAGGCATTTCCTGTGTTCAAGGTTCGAAGTTTAAAGCCCTGTTCTTCCTTCCTTCCTTCTTAAAACCGCTTTTGGTTAGCCCTGCGACTGAATCAGGTAGCCCTTTTGCTAACTGTGATTTCAAGCTTCAATTTAAAGTTCAATTTCATGGTACATACTGGTTATGCCTTTGTTAGCAGATATCCATTTCCTTTGGTTCTTTCCTAGTGAATTCCGATTTGGGTATGAGCCAGCAGACTAGTGAATTCCGGTTTGGGTATGATGAGCCAGAGAGGTGTGAGAGCTTGGTTTGAGCAATGTGAATACGGGTTAAAGATCTTACTACGGAGAAATTGAGCGCCCAAAATTAAAGTTTTTAGGCATTCATGTGAGCCTCTTACTCGTTGATTTCCGCCGATGGGTTTCTTTCTTCTTCCAGTTTGATAGTGCCGGAGAAAGGCTCAAAAAGCTCCTGTTAGTATTTATGTATTCTATATATTTGCTGGCCCTAAAAGTCATTTCCATGCTCCAGTGTAACCCACAATCTTTCTGCCTTTGGAAACTAGCACACGAATTCCTTTGCTGGAGGCTAATTTATAAAATTAGGCATTAGAAGAGGTGAAGAAGCTTGGACGAGGGAAGGCAGAAAACGAAATAGGGATAAACCTTTGTTATGAAAAGGTTTAATTTAGAGAACCGAGCTGCATAGCAATCTGTTAGAATGATTAAGAGTGGAGCAGGGCCAGCCCAAAATTTAGCAAGCCTCAATAATACCGGCCGCCATAAGTGGGCAATGGCAGAAAATAGAGAGTCGTGGCAAAGCTAACAATGGATGCAAAGGAGTTGGGAAACAGATTGGACCTACTCAAATCTTTGCAAAGACGTAATTGTTTGGGTGCGCACGGCATGTGATAGCTTTTCAAGGGGAAATTAAATATTTCGCTTTGATCCGTTTCTTCATCAAACCGTTTCTTCATCATGTTCTTCATCCCGTTTCTTCGCCCTCCTGTCCTTACGCTTGCTCGGGTCCTTCATCAACAGGGGCAGATGTTTTAGGCTTAGCCCTCATTTTTTGCCGCCCAAGGCATGCTATGAATGCCCCCTCTTGCCTTCTATGCCCGTCTCAAGTCCACCGATATTAGAGCAAATTGGCCCGAGTTTTTGCAAATTCCATGGGGCTTTTATGCTAATCCAGCTCGGATTTGATAATCGGCCCCTTTGGGCACTGCAGTGGGAACAAATTTGCTTGCAATTTGAAGGGATATCCCAATCTTTTGTCACAGTAGGCTTCTGTTCCTAAAAAAAAAGAGACATTCATCTTTAAAGTCAGGCCATATTCGGCCAAATTAGAATCATTCATCTTTAAGAATCTGTTCACTGCAGTGCAACAGAATGCACTAATAAACTAGTTCAAGCCCTGCCTTCTCTGCTGTTACATCCGGTCATGTAACCAACCTAGTTCTTAAATACAACAAAGGAATTTCAGGTATAGGCGATGAAGCCATGCTATTTGTGGCAAAATATTACAAGCATCTCAAAAAGCTTAAGCTCAACAACTGCAGAGAATTAATAGATGACGGACATGCTTATGCCATTCTCCTTTGAGAATATTATCAATTTCTTATTGTGATTTTGAAGGGGGTTCTCAGAAAAGCTCTTGCTAAATTATGGAATTTGGGAAGGGAATGGGTCCAAGATAGTAATGGGTCCAAGATAATTTGCTTCATAGTAATGGGTTCGCAAGCCACATAGTAACGCCTCATCGGTGCTCACCTTTACACTACATGGTATTTAAACCATTAATAACCAAATTAATCTTTTAGAGAATATTTTCGATGCATACCCCTTAGGGATTATTTCAAATACCCCTAATGTAACACATTAGCTACTACAACAAACAACCTAGGGCAACAAGCATACTTTGCAACCGATCTATAGCTTGACTCCTAACCATTAAAAGGATTCCACTTTTGTGCTTACACTTCAACGTCTCTTAAAACTATTCACATTTCTTTGAGACATACCATGCTTGGTACTCGGGCCCAGATTCCACTAGGTCGGGCAAATTGCGTGGAGGTGAATCTACGAGAAAGAATAAGTTTAATCGACACCACCGGGCTGGGATTCCATTGCAAGGTAGAAATTCTTGAGATGGAGTCAATTATGAGGATTTTATGTGACGGGAGATGTTGCCCACTGGATGGCCGACAAATGTAGGGAAAGCTCCAGCTAAGCTGAAGAAAGCTTCGATCTAAAAACTACCACAATTTATGTGGAATGCTGATTCTAGCACTTTGGTTCCAAGAATCTGGTATTTGTTGCAAGCAAGGTTGCAATCTATCATCCTAGTGGAATCTGGACCTCAATGCATGTGGAACTCCGTTAACAAAATTCATTTTTACATATGTTCCTACCATTAGTGACGTTCTAGCATGCTTCTCCTGGCCATGGTGGCCATGGGCTTAGCATATTGCTTGCTCCATCCTTTGTTTTCAAACGCTTTTTGCCAAACCTTCTCAAAAATACAATTCATGAACGGGCCAATTGAGGCTTGCAAATCGACTTCTAATAGAGGCAAGATCATTAGAGTTTGCAAATAGCTTCTTATTATAGCTCCAGTGCTATTCAGAATGAATTGCCAGAGGCTTCCGAATCCGTTTTCTAGGATTCAGTCGAACTTTTCTTCATAAATTGATGAATTGCTAAAACGGGAGAGTTCCTCGAGACAACTAAACTTCGATGAAGGCACAACTTACATCTAGAAACTCATCCCCGCTTAAAATTTTGTGGGCCCATGTCCGAGTAGTTCATGCATGCGGTTGCCAACATACATGGGTAGACCTATCATACATCGCGGATAATTTCAAGATATGGAAACATGGATATGCCTATCCCGGGATCGAGAGTACAAGTTGAATTTTGAATTTGTTCTTTCAAAGATATGGAAACATGGATATGCCTATCCCGAATCGAGAGTACAAGTTGAATTTTGAATTTGTTCTTAGTAGTTATTATTAGTCTAAAAAAAGTCTATTATTTCATGTCCACAAGGCAATTCATCATTTAAGTTAGCTTTTCCAATGCTTTCCAAGTCTCTTTGTTATTAGCTATTATACTCCTTATAAATATGACACAATCGGTGCTTATGGCTTTTGTAGATGTGATCAAATGTTTGAAGATGGCAACCTTCGAAAAGATGGGTCGCGGTAGACTATGACAATAACTTAAACCATTCACTCACCGCTACACATGTCGATATTGCATGTAGATATTCTAGATATTGTTCCTAGGATGGGTCCTATGAAACAACTAGTTGGCCAAAATGAGCGTAATAGAAAGAAGCTCAAGAGAACGCCAATGGTTGGAAATGAGGAAGGAGGCGTATAAATAGGAGAGCAAGGTAGGGCATCCCCATCTAAGGAATGTCGATTCTATTGTCGTGGCATTGTATGAGAGAGGCCCATAAGACCCTCCCACAACAACATATATCAAGCCAAAGTTTCCACCCCGATATATCTCGACACACGTGGGGACCGATGCTTCCTCTCAGACATCGCGACACTTTGATTCAACCCTTAGGGGGACACAGAGGCGGCCGGGCGCTTAAATTCTTGTATATATATATTACTTATGAATAAATAAGGAATTACCTTCCTTCATAATCTATTTCTTCCGATATTTGTAACTAACACCAATGCTGAGGACAACAATAATTCTAAGGAGGGGAGAATGTGACGTTCCAAGTATTTATATGGTCTACGTATAAATATATTGACACGTCACCAATATAGATACGCCACCCTGGGGTATGATAACATAGAGGGTTGGCCACAAAGGATTTAATTAGCTATGTTAAATTAATTATAAAGGATAATTATCTAAATACTTGCTATTAAGTCACCTAATGGTGGGAAGGCCACTTGGCATAACCCGAAAGTGGTCAGCATGGGGGTTGCTAAACCGAGCCACCAAAGGCGCACACCCCACTTTACTCCATTTGCGACCAGCCCGGCACCAGGGAGCAGCTTGACTAAAGCCAAGGAACAGCTTCTTTGAACACCCCAATCGCCAAGAGACCCTCCAGCTGTGCCGCCACCCCAAGATAGCACTATGGAAGCACCCCTTGACAACGGGTCCAACCGAAAACCACCGGGTTAGTGGTAGTTTAACTTGCAAATTGTAGAACAATACTTTGGTGTTCATCTCGACTAGTTGGTTAAGATTAACCCTTCTTTGGTAACTAGGAATACTTTTCAATTATGAATGATGCTGTTATGGAATGGTTGATGTCTCTATGAGTTAGTTCAAGAGTTTCCAAGAAAACGTGGGTTAAAAGGGGGTAGAGGCCTCCCGAACTTGAGTATAGAATGCTCCTAGTAATTCCTTTAACACCCTACTAGTTTCGCCTCAGGCACAAGAGCCCACCGGTCATAGACGCTATGGTCCGGCTTAGCACCGCACAAGGGACACAAGTGGGCGGTGGGGGTGGGGTCTTGCACGAAAGCATAAAGGCTCCCCGAGACTCCTACATGGGCTAGGCCCGACAGCCGGCCACGAGGGCCGAAAGTATGGGTCCGACACACGGTGTAGTGGTGTGACCCCGCGATGGGGCACCATGCACTTTGAGTAGATTTAGGTGAGTAAGCTCTGCACGGATGCGGGGTCGCCGATGCGGGTCAGATTCTCTAGCTCGCCCATGAAACCACCGGATCCCCGAAGGGGACACTTCCGACCGCCTCATCTGACCAGGTGTCATGATCCCGGAGTAGGCTCAAAAGGGTGGAACCTTGAGTCCGCTGTTCTCCCAAGGCTATAGCGGCCATAGCTGAATTGACCCATCCGCAAAGTGTGCACAGGAGGGACGGATGGAGTGGACAACCCTAGCCGATGTTCTATGCCGCCTAACGCCATGCCAAGACTCGGTCTGCTGATCCCCGAGACCGCCGCCGCCCTCACTAGAGTCCGAGCCGGGGGTAGAACCCGGGTTTTGGGTGTTTTCTTAGTTTAGATGCATATTCTTTGCCGCCAATACTTGATGGATGTGCCACCCTTCGTGGTGGTTGTCTATATGTGATTTATGTTGTATGCTAACCTTGTATTCATGCTTCCGCGACGTAGGAGCCCCCATTGAAGGCGTGGGCCGAATGACCCCTTCGTGTCCTTCTTTCGGGCATCATCTCATAGATGGCCCCGATATAGACGGGAGGGCTTCCCCGCCATGGCACGCTGGTTGCCATGGGAGGGAAAGTCCCGTGATGTATGGGAGCCGCCACAATGTCCGAGCCTATTATAGATCTAAAACCCAAAGAATCAAACCCCGGTGAGTATGCATATATACCAAGTGCAACAAAGCTCAGACGGATGGCAGCCATATGGCAACAAATAGGAGGAGGATACAACATGCCAAAGTAGATCTAGAGAAAATCGTAAGAAGATCGCCAGTTCAAAATCGGGTGGTGGGGATGCAAAGGTTCTATATCCATGTGTTCAATACGCGATCAACAAGAGTTTGTCCAACATCAAGAACATCCATGCTAAGACCGAAAAAAAATAATATGAATTGAACCCAAGATCACAAACCCGGGTCTCCCGAGGCGTAGTAAAGAAGCGCCCATCATGGCAAGAATGAACGGAGGAGGAGCTGCCACGCCAGCAGAGATCCAAGCAGGATGAGGTCGCAGCCCGTGGCTTAAGCCCACCGAGAAATTCAGGCAAGCAGAGGCGAGAAAGAACAGCAAACAAGGTCAAAGCTATCTAGATAAAAACACACGTAATCGACAACCCCAAATGAAAATCTAAAACAACAAGCAGAGTAAAAAATTTGAAGTAATCAATACAATCCAACAAACCCTTTCATGTAGAGTAGATCGATCCAAGAAAAAAAAGGGGTCGAATCGAAATACAAAGAACGCTTAGAGGGCATAACCGGGAGGAAAAATTGTAGTCCGGGCGAATCATGTAAGTTATGATCTTATAGGATCAAGTCTAATATTAAAAAGGATCATATATCGGTTGGGCAATGTGCAAATAGTGAAACTTTAGCAAGAATAATCAAGAAGCCTACACGGTGAAAGCTTTACCAATCTAACCCCTGTAACGCAAATCGTGGAAAAATGCACAAATTTTAACGAATCGGGCATCCCTTTAACACGTAAAAATCCCAGCCCCAAATATGAAAAATATAGAAGAAAAACTCAGTTCATAGTACTTTATCTTATCCGAAAAATCGCCCGACCGCGTGGAAAGCCATGCCGAGACTCTTGGAAACAAGCCTCGTGTAATTGGGCGAAAGCACCATTGACACCGTAAGGGGTCACACTCAAACTATCCCAAATAATTTCCCGCTCCAGTTGATTCAACTCAATCAGTCCGCCGAGTTCGACGGCGTCGGGATACAAGGAGCCTCAAGGAAACGGAAACGCCTCGTAGAGACAAACCCCCCTGTGGTAAGGGATGAAGAACAAGGCTAAGATTCTAAGAGGGCATCACACCTAAGAAACTAGCAAAAGTGTAAGGGATGAAGAAGTAGGATAAGATACGGTGAGAACAAACCAGCGTAAAGCTAAGGGGTGAAGAGTAGCTCTAGATATGGTAGAACAAACCAAGGTGATGGTTTGAAAAACCGATAGGATAGAGAAGAAGGAGAAACTAGCTCAAGAGAACGCCGATGATAGAACAATGAAGAGAGGCTGAATAAATAGGAGGAGTGACAAAGGGACGTCCCCATCCAAGGAATGTCGGTTCTATTGCTGTCGCAATAGAACCGTGGCATTCTCACATTGCAATTTTGCAGGTTTCATAAGCTTGTGATCAATAGCATGATGCTCGGATCCAACAGCTTAAGCCATGGTAGGAAGAACTTTGATGCTCCTGTCTTTCGGCCCTAAAGTGCCGTAAACTAGTACCAAGCAACCCTTGCATGTACATTATGGCTTACATGCACAAATTCATAGATGCCATGGTTGATGCACAGCCAAGCTCCAATTTTGTACCTCCATGCCATATATAATCACAAGGGAATATCTTAGCTTCCAATGACAAAGCACATCCTAGGGATTTTTGTGATTGGAAGATAAGTTCTTGTATTGTTCTTTTATAAAAGCTTGAAGATTGATTTGTGTCAATATGTGCATTGCATGGCAGCCCTGTTTAGAGGGAAAGGAAAATTAAAGAATTGGGGATTTGTGTGGTTGAAGGGCTAAGTTATCGCTTTGTTCTTTTCGAAAAATGCTTGAAGATTGATTCGCGGTCAATATGTGCATTGCATGGCAGCCCTGTATAGAGGGAAAGGAAATTAGGAGAATTCGGTAGACTTGATCCTGGCATGAACTAAACATGCAACCTTCTATTGTACCTTTTCTCTTAAGACATTCAACTCTCGAATCTCCTCTATGAAGGCGGCAGAATTTTGATCGGTCATATCTCTCACATCCGGTGTCAGATTTTCATGTGCTTGGGCTTGTTGGAAAGCTGGTTCAGAGATCTTTCCAATGGTGTATGGTGCCTGCATGCTTGGCTTTGTTTCTGTGCTCAAATTGGCACTTTTCCGGGCTGTGTGCTAGGGTTTCGTGGGCAACCGGTAGACACTTTGACCGGACTGTATCTCTCACATCCGGTGTCAGATTTTCATGTGCTTGGGCTTGTTGGAAAGCTGGTTCAGAGAGATTTCCAACGGTGTATGATACTTGCATGCTTGTCTTTGTTTCAGGGCTCAAATATGCTGTTTTCCGGGCTGTGTGCTAGGGTTTTTGTGGCAGCCCTTTCTTCCTTCTTTGAGAAGTATAGCCCCCTCACCGATGCCGCTTGTTGGCCTTGGCCACGCGGTGTTGAAAGGTGTGTGTTGTACTTTTATTGAAGGTTACAGAATGTTTTACTAATTCATACCCTAGTTCCCTCGATGGTGTTGTTGATGAAAGTCCCACACCAATATAGATTGGCGTATGTTTTAGTAAGTATTCGATTGGTCTCGCCTCATGCAGAAATTTTGATCGGTCATATCTCTCGTGATCTAAGGTCGATTTTCATGTGTTTGGGCTTGTTGGAAAGCTGGTTCGTAGATCTTTCCAACGGGTTATAGTACCTGCATGCTTGGCTTTGTTTTACGTGCTCAAATTGGCACTTTTCCGGCTGTGTGCTAGGGTTTCGCGTGGCAATCGGTAGACACTTCGACAAACTGTATCTCTCACATCCGGTGTCAGATTTTCATGTGCTTGGGCTTGTTGGAAAGTTGGTTCAGAGAGCTTTCCAACGGTGTATGATACCCGCATGCTTGTCTTTGTTTCAGTGCTCAAATCTGCACTTTTTCGGCTGTGTGCTAGGGTTTTGTGGCGTTCGGCATTACACACCGTGATATCCGTGAGTCGCCGCCAAGTCATACCCCAAGTCATGGCCACAGACATAGTCCCGTGGGCGGATCCACACTTGGTTGGTGAGCTACCTCGCACCACACCAACCCATCCCGGGAAGGCCCAAACACACCAACCACCGGTTGACCCCACGCAGCAGAGCCCTCTAGGGAAGACCATGAAGCCGGGCCACCAAGGAAGAGGCCTCGCAGAGGGAGAGACGCCTTCCATGAAGAGGGAGGCCCGAGCCAAGGCTCCGGGCCGACCCGGACAAAGGGGCCACAATGTGCAATCCCATGCCGGGCCGAACCTTGGAGCCGCGATCCAGACGAGGGTTGAGGCCAACAAAGGCACGGCTTGTGTGCCTCCCACGCAGGTGGAGAACATAAAATCTCTGGATGTTGCGCAGCAGCTTGGTGCCGTAAAAACCACGTAATCACGTAATTGGAGGATCGCTGACGACAAAAGTGCATGATAGCATCCACTTGCTACAATTTGACGTGACAAAGAATACCGCAGAGCTTGCCGATATGAGGGGGCGGTAGACACCGTAGGTAGGCTATGGAAGCCGGACGCAGGATGTGAACCGGTAGAGCAGAGACACTCGTGAACCCCCGCTCTCCGGATCCGTGCCGAGGTTGAGGAGGCTAAGGCCACGCATCGAGGAGCACAGCCGCCTCCTCGCCGAGGTTGCGAGGCCGCCACGGGTGGAGACAAGGATTCCGCATCGCTTTGAAGCTAGCGTGCGTAACCGAAGGCCGGAGTAAGGATTTAGCACAGATCTGGAGCTACAGAGCCGGAGGCCGCTGCCCAAAGAAGGCAAGGGCCTCCATGCCGAGGCACATGAGCAACTCCCGCCATTGCACGCGGAGATGGCAAGACATGACAACGCCCCGCAAGAGCCGAAGCCCGCACCGGAGAACGTAAAACCACAAAGAAAGAACACACCAACCCCCCGAACCCACCAACCTACAGACGCCAACCCGAACACATGTTATGACACATCGACACGCTGGGCCGCCACCACCCCGACGCCGGGCCATAGCCTTTATGCCTCACCCACCTCAACCAACACTGCAATGCCCCCGGCCAACTCCGTGAACAGACGCTAGAGCCGCGAATGTGGTAGTGCGCAGGCCCGATTGAGGAATCGGAGAACATCTCACTTCCCCACCCGCATTACGTATCTTGACCTGGATGATGTTCCCAAAGACCGCGGACCATTGGAAAGGCGAAGTCGTCATGGAATTCACCGACGCCTCGTGGTCATCTTCACGCTTGAGAGCGTGCTGCCAGAGCTGGTGGCCATCCCCCCGGCCAGCGGGTTGAAGGGGACGGCTCAGACATTGACCGACTTGATCCCAAAGACAAAGAAGAGACCCAAGGCGTGAGCTGGCCAAAGTCGTGGACCGCCGCAGACATGGAGGGACGGGGCTGGTCCGGGAAGGATGCGGGAATTCAGCAGCCAAACAGGGATGCGGTGCACTCCATCCCCTCAAGTCCCTCCCGAGGGGCCCCAGCGGCAAGTGCATCCACATCTTCCGCCTCCCCGGGACCATCACTACCACCGACCCTGGCGGCGATGCATGCCACTAAATAGGATCGCCTCAAGTGGTATCTTGAATTGCCGGGCTTTCCATGGCGTATGGGGACAGCCTCAATTGCCGCCATGGACATGGACCTTATCTTCCTCATGGAAACATGGGAACATGCCGGTCACAAAGCTACCCGATTTTGCCAGATACCAGCATTCGCCTTCAATGATGCGACCGGGAAACGAGGACACGGAGGAATTGCGCGGTTACTACCGCATAACCTTTGGCCCAATCGGGTCTCCCCAGGCAAGGCGACATTGTGCACAACAGATAATTGTGGGTACGAAAGTGCAAACGGCGATGGCAACCCTCTCTTTGTGGCGCTTGCTACTTCCCACATGCCGAGAGCAACTTTTACTACACGCACTTGATGTGGATGTGCAGAGCCCTATGTCGATCTATATGATGACATACAAAGAAGCATGCATAATTGGGCAAGGTCATGTTGCTTGGAGATTTCAACGCGCCGCGAGGGGGCAAAGCAGATCCCAAAATTCGCGACCTCTAGCCGAGGATGTGTTGCAAATGGACCCCCAAGAGATGGTTTGGCCAAGGGGCGACGATGACGCCGTGTGACACCTGCATGGATGGCAAACCGCCGTTGTCGGGCAAGATCTTTGACCTGGTCATTTGCAATGGCTGGCACGCTAAAGGTCGCCCTCCACCGCCACTTGTAGACGTGGAGAACCAGGGGGCGGCACTAAAGGTGGTGGATTACGCGCTAGCGCACGCAGCAATGCCTACACTTGATCACTGCCAGTTGTCCGGACAGTGGCCGGACGAGGAAGTAGACTCCGACCATCAGCCCCCCCGTTTGCAGATAGATTGGCAGCCAACCGAAAGCACCCATTGCCCCAACACCCCCATGTACCACACGGTTGTGTTCCGACTATGATCATGCGGCGGTCTATGCGAGGATGCTTGAGCATGAGTTGCGGAGTGCCGCAACTCCCCACACTTCAACAAACAGACGGCCCAAACCAACCAGCCTCCTTCCGAGGGTAGGGGATGATGCTTTGGGAGAGGCCGCCTCGACGATCCACGTGGACTGCAACCACCTTCCCCACAATCACCGGGTTCGATGACTAATGTCGGAGTTGAAACGATGGCTCCGGCCAAGTGCCGGACCCCACCATTATCTCAAGCAGCCGTCCGGTCAATACCGCCCTTCCTCAAGACTAAGAAAGCTGTGTACCTTTATGAGCACCAAAGAATGATGTTTGGTCTTCTAGACCGCCACCCTAGGGCCTTCGAGAAAGGTCTTGAGTAAGTCCGCAAAAAACCCACGGTGAAATATTACCCCGAACAATGGGTGAGATACTTGCAGCAGCTTGTATGACCCAATGGGAAGCCGGGCACCGCATTCTCCAGCATGTGCATAGCACGGGTCATTACCGAAGGGGATGTCATAATGGGCCCGCAACGCTAACGGGAAGGCGCTAGATTTGATGGTATGTGGGCGGGCCCCAATGGTGCCGGTTCTCAAAGATTCTTCAACAGTGGCATTGCAAGAAGGCTTCCGACTACCGCAGAGACCGACCCATATATACAGCGGGGGACCCCCATAGCCCAAAACTAACTATCGCACCATTATGGTCGGGCCTGTCTTTGCCAAGTTGTTTGCCGGATTCTTGAGCTGACGCATTGACACTTTGGGCAGAGGATGGAGAAGTGCGGGCTCACGCCAGTAAAGCCCGCCTAGAGATTCTACTATTGACCATATCTTCACTCGCGAACACTCATAGAGGATAGCCGAATCGATGCCAGAATCATCGCTGTTTTGTGGATTTCGCAAAGGCTTTTGACACGCTGCCTCGATAAGTTGTGGGACGATTGAGACAGCTAGGGACCCCCGTCGACTTGCACGTAACGCTATATACATACTATAACGCAGGCTTGTTCCGCCGCCTCACACCGTCGGGGAGCCCGCTGTTAGTAGCAATGGGGTGCACTGTGGCTGCCTCTATCCCCCGACGCCGGCTTGTACATTGACCGCCTAGAAGAATGGCTAGTCGAAAGCACGGGGGAGAGGCGCCGCTTGATGCACCACATAATCCCAAGAACTCATATATGCCGATGATGTTGACTCGCCGCGATATACCCCGAGGACATGCAACGCCACCCGATGCTTTTGGACACTTTCTCGCCAATTCACCGACATGAGAGTTAACTTGGCCAAGACAAGGGTGCTGTTGGTCCCATCATCCCGCACTCCACGCCTTCCCTCATTCACTTACCAGGGTGTGTAGTGGAGGTGGCTCAGCCTTTATAAGTATTTGGGCATTGACTTTTCTACTACCACACACCGGGATGCATCCATCGTTACTGGTCACCGCAGTCGGAAAGCCCCAGATGCAATGCAAAACAACAGCCACAAGGCGTAGTCAGATGCATGGGGTCACCAGTGCACACTTGTTCAGTGGCCTTGGTTGAACCGGTCCTCCTCTATGGGGCGTATGTGGGGGCCGCTGATATCCCTCACCACTTGGAATGATCTAGAGCAGTACGTAAGGCCTTCTTGGCCCGGCACCGGGAGTGAAATCCACGGGTCCCATATCGATCTTGCTCCAGAGATGTGCTTCCTTCCATTACGAGGGTCGCTACTGAACGCCACATTATTTACTTCCGTAAGGTGGTGGCTATGGATGAAGCCCGGCTGCCCAACCTTGCTTTGGCAAAGGGCGATGGGCCCGCGAAATGACTCAAAAGCCCGGCTGGAAAGACAAGCAAACCCCTGGTTCTCGCTATGGAATGTGCAGCACACGATGTGGACCAAGCATACACCGGAAGGAACGCTACGCCTTTGAAGCAAAGATTTGGATGCTTGCTTCATGGCCAAGCTTTGGGATGCAGGCCCCGCCACATGTCAAGGTGGCAAATTATCGACAACAGTTAATCCCATGCTCACGAGGGGCCCACACCACTACCTCGCCGCACCCATCTACCCATGAAAAGCCGCCAGGTGATTGCTTCCATTCGCGACAGTGCACACCACCTCCGCATTGAGACAGGAGATGGATTCGAGCCGCGTGAGGACAGAGTCCGCCGCTGTCCGCCACCAGCGCCATTGAGGATGAAAGTCACGCCTTCGTGCTCGTCCGGCCAGACGAAAGCATATCCAAGCTCTGGTGATGCTCTGTTAGTTGTGCCCCATCAAGGCCTTGCATGAGCTAACCGAAAGCACGGCGACCTCAGAGGGCTTGTTGGGATCGTGACGGGAGGTAATGGATATGCGACTCGCTTATGCCCCCCGTCCGACATTAACCTCACTGCATTTGTGATTATGTATATAATCAGGCAAGATGTCAAAGATCCTTATTGCTACTAAGGTTTTTTCCCGAAACCCTTCTGGCGGGGTTTTTAATCCCGTAGTAATACTGGCGCGCTCTCTTTGTTCTTGGGTCCCATAGGCCAGTTGGTCTCCGTGGACGATAAAATCATATTCTATTCTATTCTATTCTGATCTGGATTTTTGCATTGGGCTACAATCCACTAATGAATTGAATAGACTTGGCTCCTTGCATGGCAGGTGGAAGGAAAGGAAACTAAAAGCATTGGGGAGATTTGATTAAGCGTTGAGCCTGACGTGAATCAAACACACAACTTTTGAACTTGAGTCAAACTCGCTACCACATATCCACTAATAGATGGAGTATATTTGACTCTTAGAGTGTGTGTCCAAAAGCGTTTTGAACTTGCTTCAAAAGAAGGAAATTGCCAATCACTCATGTGCACTTTGTTTGTAGGGTAAATTAAATAGTCTGTCTAGAATGTAACCTTTTTGCTATTGAAGATATGGTGGCGAATCAATATATCGTTTATGCATAGGTAAATAATTTTTTCTTCCATTCTCTCATTATAGCGTTCAAGATGATACATGTGATTTAGATAACATGGTCTATTAGATATACCCACCCAACAAACTTAACTTGAGGTCACATCCTGTGAATTCATATGGTTCAACCCCCTCATCTTGTATGCACTTGTATTCCTACGTGAATACCTAGCAAAAGATTCAAACTCTCACAAACTTAAAATGGTATCTTTTGCAAACCATCCACTCTTGGTAGTATTGGACCACATTGCTAGAATATGCATTTATCACTTTGCCCGCGGACGATAAAAGAACCTTCCTTCCTTCCTTCCTTTCAAAAATGTAGTTTCTCAAAAAATGTTGTATGGTTGAATACATATTTGAGAAACTTGAAATGTTTAGTTTTCTATGGAATTTCAAGCATTATATAGGTGGTACAATATGATATTCATAGGCAGAAATCTAGTAGGATTGTTGACCATAAACTTCCCCATGAAAGTGTTTCTAATGGATAAGTCTATAGCTACAAATCACATGTGATGTTGCTTGAGTAGAACAATAATTTGTAGTGGTGGAGGACCAAAGTAAAATAAGATAAGATTACATATTGGGCCATGGGACAGTACAATAAGCAGTACAATAAGCAGGAGATTAAGCCCAATGAAAAAAAGGTAGAAAACTTTAATATTGTATCTTGTAAGTTTCATATAGGGTTGTCTATTAGAAGATAAACTATATATGTATAGATACACACCAAAAATGATGCCCACATCCGTGTAATTTGGGTCCCATAGGTCGATTGGCCTCCGCGGACGATAAAAGAACCTTCCTTCCTTCCTTCCTTAAAATGCCCCCTTTTGGAAATGGAAAATTGATGAGCAAAGGATAACATATTGAGAAGAAGGGGATTCATGTTCTATGTTAGGGGTACTGAGGGAGTAACATGGGGATTGCAATTTAAACATGGGGATTTACATTAAAAAATGAATAATGGGGGATGAGGAGAAATGGGGTAGTAGGGGTAATGAGAAAGTAATAGCGGGATTGCAATTTAGAACATGGGGATTTCTAATTAAAAAAAATGAAAAATGGAGGATGACGAGAAATGGGGTAATTAGGGCTAGTAGGGGTAATGAGGGAGTAATGGGGGATTGCAATTTAGAGCATGGGGATTTATTTAAAAAAAAATGAAGAAGAGGGGATGAGGAGAAATGGGGTAGTCAGGGATAGTGTGGGTAATGAGAGAGTAATGGGGGACCAAGAACGTAGAATGTATGGGATTTAGTATAAAAAATACGTAAGGGGATGAGAAGAAATGGAGTAGTAGGTATAATGGGAGTAACAAGGGAGTAATGGGGGGATCGCAATTTAGAACATGGGGATGAGGAGAAATGGGGGATCATATTTAGACAGGGATTTGAGTTCGAAAAGAGGGATTCACATGAAAAAGGGGATGAAGAGAAAAGAGGATGAAGATATATTTGGAGGATTACACATCAAAATACCATGAATTACAAGGGACTTGCAATTCAAAGGGGGGGCTGAAACATACCAGAGGAGTACCATACAATACAAATAATTGAACTTGTACTTGAGTTTGAAAGTAACGTATCACTTGAGTTTGAAAGTGTTAGAGGAAGTTAGGGCAATAAACACTTGGAACCTTAGGAGGATATATTAGGGCACTAAAATACAACCCTAGGAGGATATGGAGGTTACGAAAAGAAATGGCCAGAGTTTTGGCACATGCTGCATCTCGAACCATTGTTAGAACACTTTTGAATTTCTAGAATTAACATAGGATTCATTACCATTGGTAATGAATGCACTGGAATGGGCTGAAATCCCTTTGGATTTTAAGCTGGCATACATACAACCATGAAAAATGTTTACTTATGCACTTCATGCAAAATGTTTACTTATGCACTTCACGAAGGATTTTTACATTAATTGCTCCCCCGACATATTTTGTGTAGCTCACTACGTAGTTTGACCTTTTGAAAAGTTGTCTACACGATGTGGCCTCAGACATTATTTATTTCACAAAAGACTACATTGTGAAATGTCCTCGAAGCCTTTACATATTGGATCTTGGATGTTAAGGAGCAACCTACATGATCATAATTTTGTGAGGATGGTTTAACCTTCCCAAATTTTCTCATGCAAAGAGCATATAAGGTGTCGTCTAAGTCTCTTAACATTTCCAACAGGTGCAAAGGGACACAGAATATTGGGACCTTCCACAACATATTTTATGCTAAAAGGTGCATATGATAACATTGAGTTACCTCTTCAAACATCGATTTCAGACATCTGATACATAGGCCATGGGATACTCTTTTTGGTTGAACATGTAAAAAGGTTGGACTTAAGGTGTGACCATGCACAATCTTGCAATGTTAACTTTTTGCTAAGGTAATTTGGGAAATTTATTTGTCTTATGACTTTGGCATTGTTTGTAGATGCAAAAAAACACTTGTAATATAACATGATATTTGGCTTGGTAATGACTATTGCAAACAGTGATGACTTTAAGGTGTGAAACTTCGTAAAGTTGCTATATTTTACCATTTTTTAAAATCTGGATTCGATGGTTTACTAGGATGCGTACACTAAACCAACTTCATAAAATCGCCAAAATTTGATAATATTGCATCCCAATTATAGTAAATTTGCCAAATTAATGGATATTTTACAGTAAAAACCTCAATTTTATGGTAAGACATCCAATTCTACTAAATTCGTTTCTATAAAAATGTCAGAATTATAAGAAAAAATCGCCACCATTTCTATAGTTTAGAAGCAGCTAGAGGATGATAAAGACATCACTGATTGCAAATGTTATGAATTGGTCTTGGGAATCGATTTAGGGTTTCGAGGACTAACCTAATGCCATCACGATGTGCAGAGGCAGCCCTGCTTGTATCATGCCAATACACTTGGATTATAGCAGATCGCCTGGTGCCATGCTAAAAGATACTATAGTCGGTTACAGATTTTTCTAAATCGGCTTAATCCAACCACTGAGTTAATAGATATGGATTAAACATGTATAAAATCCATCATTTCTCTTATTCTTGCAAAAAAATACAGGTGCTAATAAAAACAAGGGGATATAAACCCAGGGTTAGGGCTATGGATCATTTTATCTGAGAGTAGTGCAGCTTGCAGTGCCTCCCTTCTTGCTTGGCATGCTTTATGTTGCCTTGGCATTGATCTCTTTCTAGAAATGACGAAGACTGCGGGAGCTCCTAATAGGAACTAGAGCTCAACTCCTCCAGCATATCAGGAAAGCTGGGCTAGATCTTCCTGCACAGAGAACAGAGATTCTATTCAACTTAATCAAGTTCTATTTGATTTCAGGAATAATCTAACTACTCTACAGATATCTTGTTTTTCTTTCTCAGCAATTTGAAAGATATTCAAGATTCTCATGTCTTGAAATTTGTCCGTGTTTCATGCTTGTTCTAACTGGCATACTTCAACCTTTGTACTCTACTGTGCTAAATGCTAGTGCATTTTGCTGCTTGCTTTTCCAACTATTGACTATAAACATTATTTACAGCAGAAGTTCATAAGGAGCAAGATTCTTAAGGAACTTGCCAAGAAAAACATGCCTCAACATAGCTTCCAAACATAGGTTTTTTTTTTCGTTGTCACTTTATTTATTCTATGTGAGTTACTTAGGCATTTGGAACCTTAGTCAATTGGAGAAGCTAGATCTAGTAGTGAAGCACTTATTAGAGCAGAATTCTGAGTGGCTACCAAAAACCATGCTCACCAAGTTGGTTTTTGTGTATCTAATTTATTCTTTGATGTCAGCTTCTAGTTGACAAGCTATAAGGAACGACAAGCTATAAGTTCTTGATGGAAAGGGGAACATGAGCTGCTAGATATGACATGATATTCTACCACTAAAACAGTTAGCACAAATTCATTTGAGCTGATACTTTGCAGCCAATTAAAGGATATTTGCTCTTCCTTCCTTGTGAGTATCTTGTAATCAGGAGTTCAGAAATATATAATGTGTTGTTCCTGTTGTTTTTAATTTTTCGTGACTTTTGATGTGTATGTGTTACAGTGAAAATCTGTTTTTCTTTTCTTGTGAATAGTTGGATTGATGGCTCCATTTAAATGATTTTCTGGAGGTGAAGCTAAATGGGGTTGTAACCAAACAATTCTCCTGACTTATGCTACGTAAAAAATGTTGGCTGACAATATCCTCATTAGGCATTGTGCTGCACTGGCAAAACAGGTATTCTGAAATTGCCAAAACTGCTGAATTTTGAATTCGACCTTAGCGATACCACAAAGGAATGGCTTTTTGAAAGCATTATCACAACACAAGTGGAGAATTCAAAAAAGAAAAGGATTAACATGTATTTCTTGGTACCCCTACCTAAAATGTGTAATTATCTAGTTTCTAGTGTGTATCTCTACTGGTGCTTTTGAATGTGTTTTTTCGACAGTAGGTGACTTCACTCTAAATTCTGTCATATCATAACTTCTTCAATGTCATGTGCCAAACATCTTATGGAAATAGAATAGAATAAAGAGCATTATACATGGAAAATGGGGCGCAAATGAAAAACTTTGTAAATAAGAGGATATTAGTTTATAAAAATACAAAGAGGGGATTGTTGTCAGAAGGTATGAACACATTGCATAGGAAACGGGGTACAAAGGAAAAAAAATGCCAACAAGAGGATATTAATTTATAAAATCACAAAGGGGGATTGTTGCCACAAAGGGGTACTAACGATTGTTGTGAGAAAAGGTGTATGCGGGAATAGGGTACAAATGAAAAATATTCAAAATAAGAGGATACTAAACTACACAATTACAAAGGGGGATTGTTGTCGGTAAAGGGGTATGAACACTGGTTGCGATAAATGGGGTACGAAAATTGCATATGAAAATGGGGTACAAATGAAGAAGAGGATATTAATCTACAAAATCACGAAGGGGGGATTGTTGCTAGAAAGGGGTATGAATATTAGTTGTGAGAAATAGGGTATGAACATTCCATATGGCAATGGGGTATATAAAAAAAAATTACAAATAAGAGGATATTAATCTACAAAGTCACAAAGGGGGGATTGTGGCCAAATACCCCGTTTCTTAAAATCATTTCTATTCCATGAAAAATGGGATTTTGAGGGGGGTTTTTTTGGGTATTTTAAGAAGGATGTGGGCATCGTTTTTTATGTGATATACAGTATATTGTATCTTTGTAGATTTCATAGTGTTGTTTATAGAAGAAAGAATTCACATGTCTAGATGTATCATGAGCAAAGGGATTAAGCCAATGAAAAGTAGACAAACTAGGCTATATTATATCTTTGTAAGTTTCATATAGTGTTGTTTATAGAAGAGAGAATGTACATGTATAGATATATCTTACACGGCGTGATAATACTATATTCAAGTAAGAGAATTGGAAAATTGTAATTACAAGATTCCATATGTTTTTACGCAAAGTTTAATTATGATGATCATTTCATCTACATAAGGAAATTACATGTGAACATTGGTCCCTTTCTTAAGAGATTAAGTGCACATAGCCCAAGGAGGCTGTGAAGATGTGACTATTATAGCAACATATTGGTGAAGGCAGTGCAGACTAAGTCTCATGACTGTTAAAGCAGTTAAGTCCTGATGTTACTCAACTGTTCACTTCCTCACTCTATGTGGCTTTTTGTATTCCTATTTGCTAGGTCTCTGCCACTCTCTATGTTACTTCTTCAATTATCTTTCAATTTTGTATGACAAGCCTAGTTGTTCCTATCACCAATTAACATGTTGGTTCCGACTTGCAGAAAAAAATTGATGTGTTCGATCTTGGTATTGATCCTTGCGAACATAGTTATTCGTTCTAGTAAATAACTGGAAAGCAGAGATGACTAGGACCCTTAGCCATGTTCTTCTGATGCTAGTTAAGACCACCAATAATTGCCATGGGGACATGCTCTCAACAGCATGGTCATTATCAGGATTGAGTGACCACAAGGTCAAGAGAAACTGAAATGCAGTCTTAGGAGATTTCGTACAGCTGGATTGCAGTGTCCAGTATCTTGGATGAGGCAATGGGAAGGTGATTGCAAAAGAGGGTTAGTTGGCCAAAAGTAAAAAAAAAAAAAAAAAAAAAAAAAACCAAAATTGCCGACAAGGTCTCTCTCTCTATATGGGGTTCTCTCTCTCGAAATGTGATCTCCCTCTCTAGATAAGATGGGTTTCTCATTTGAATCTGAGCTAAATTCTTGCTAGGTTGCTCTCCCTTTCTCTCTCTACCATCCATCCATCCATCTGTCTGTCTGTCTGTGCCTTCTCTCTAGATAAAACCATGGGATTCTCTCTCTAGGAAATTTCCCCTCCCCATCTCTCTCTAGCTGAGCTAGGGGTTTCTCTCTCTAGGAAGTGTAAAGCCCTTTTGGTTAAACCCTAAACCCTTGGGGACACGTTTGGAGTGTGAGGGGAATACGTGTGAGCAAGGCTGCCATGGAAGCAGGGCAGGGAAGGGGGTGGAGGGGAGGCAAGTACTGTGGCAGAAGGGGCAGAGGGCTGTAGTGATTATGGATCAGCAGTCTACAAAATATATAAGTATCTAACAAGCAGGGCGGGCAGAGCCAAAGAATTTTGCCTGAAAACTACTCCTGTCACTCAATTCTGCAAAACCAGAGCAGCAAACAAAGAAAGGCCAAAGGGCACTTCCCTTCCACAGCCCCCTCCTCTGGCCCTTCTCGATCTGTGTTCCCATCTTCTCCAGTTTCTCCAACAACTTGCTCTTTCTTCCATATTTAGACTTGCTCATTTTTCTAGGGTTCTGCAAGCAAACTGGATATGGCACTGTTTTCCATCCTTCAGGTTCTTTTCTCCATTTTTGGAGGCTGGGCAAGCAACCTGTATGTAGGGTACTGTTTTTCTTTCCCTTCAGGTTTTTCTTTTATCTTTGAAACATTTTGCTTGCATCTGTCATTTTAGAGTATTGTTTTTGCTTTTCCTTCCACTTTTTTCTTTCTATCCAACATTTATATTGATTTTCGTTCTGGGTTTTTCTCCAGTGTCTAGATAAATCAGCTTTTTCCTGATTGAAGCCTTTATTTTCTGTTTTCTCTGCCAGAGGGAGTATTCAATCAGTGTACACTGTAGGGCAAGGCGGCAAGCAAGCAACCTGAATGAATAGCAATGCCAAACTTATGATTCTTGAGCTGGTGGCAAACTTGCAGGAAGGTTAGCAGCAAACAGTACAAACAAAGCTGTGCAATATTGGGCAGTGTGTAGGAGCATAAGGCAAGGCAAGGAAATGCAAGGGCAGGGCAGGATGATGCCAGAAAATCTTGTGTTTGTTTTAAAGATTGAGGACCCACATGGGATTCCACAATCACTGAGAGATTTGGGCAGTGGCAGAAGGAGTTGACAACTCATTAAAGCACCTCCTCTCCCCTTTGTCCCTTTTTTTCTTTGCCTCTTTTTGTTGACCTTGGATGGATGCCTTCTTGGATATGCACAGGTCCCACCCTTCATAACAGACAAAATGCTTCATTCATTTCCTCTCAGAAAAAATGACTCAACATAACTGATCATAACATGACGTAGATGCCTCCTTTCACAGGGTTTAGAGCCCAGTATAATAGACTAAAAACATTTTTTTAAGTGCAAAGGTGGCATGATTTTAGAGCAAATTCTTGAGACAATCTAGTGCCCTTTGGAACCCGAGAGATCCTCCTCGTAGTTTATTCTTCAAGCTGTTGCTGGAGATTGGTGCTAACCATTAATCATATGTTGGTTAAATGACCGTTAAACAGTGGAAGTTGAGACGAAATTTTCAACTGCCATGGCTTGCTTGCATTGGCTGTTAAATTGGAAAAATGGAAAGGATAAGAAAGGTCACTTTTGTCAAATCTTTTTTACTGTTTTTCATGCCTTGGCATGGAAGAAAATTAACCGTTACTTGTCTTCTGCTTTTGTTTGTCTCAGTGCTCTAATCATTTTTATGATAGTGAGTGCAGGACATGATTAACAGAGCCCTCGTCTGCTAGGCTGCTATTTTCAAGGCTACCCAGTACTTGTTTGCTTATTTTTTACTTATCAAAAAATGTCTCCTTGGTATACTTACTAAGATAGTACACATGCATCATTTTTTTTATCCACACCTGACAGCAATCTAGTTGGGCAAGCAACCTACAAGATTTTCTTTTCTGTATCTGAATGTATGTACTGCTTGGAGAAAGGGGCACCCAAAAGTATGTATAGGCATCTGAGATGAAAAGAATGACAACTTAAATGCCATGGCTCAGTTTTCTAATTTACTGCAGATAACACGAGGGGACAACTAACAAGCCTGCACTTCGATGTTGCTCATCAGTAATAACAAATAGGGTATTTTTGAGCTTTAACCAGGCAGGATGTTGGATGAGCAATTGGACAAGTGAGGGCCCTCATAAATAATCACATTGGGCCTCGGTGGTTTTGGTATTTGGTCCAGTAGCTTGTATTCAGGAAAACATTTTGAACTTTATCTGCCCTTAACATACAACAGATAAATCCCATAACAAAATGCATGGGTTGAAGCAGCTCATATTTCAAAATCATACATCTGAATCTCATTATATCAGACAAGAAAGAGAACTCAAAGGCATGGAGATATCTGTCAGAGTATAAATAAAAATGATGATTTTAGGCTCATCAATAATGCACTTTTTCTTTCTATTGATACAACGTGATGCTGTGGTAGTGTCCCAGCTATCAACAGATTGAGAGAAAAGAGATGAACAATGATCTCAGTGCCAAGTTAGAATAATGGTGTAAGTGATAAACCCTGGCTTAGGCTTTCATGACAGCACAATTGAAAACAAAACCCTGGCCATTCCAGGTTGTGCAAACTCTTCTCCACACTAAACGACCAGATTTAGGATCTGGTGTACAAGCATCAATAAAGGGCATTTCAGGATTAGAACCTCCAATCAACCACAGTTCATCTCCAACTGCTTTAAACCCTATACCCCAACCATGAGACTGAGGATTTGGCAGCCTGCCAGGAGCACCACCAAGCTCAATCCAACTTCCTGTTGATCTGTTATACATTTTCAATTTACCCCCTTGGATGATCCCAAGCATACAGCTCATTTTTAACTACTGCAACCAAGGGAGGAGCTAAAGTACCACCTTCCATTCTCGAAGAATGAGGCCATAGATTTGGAACAAGGGTCCATTTTCTGGTTTGAGGATTGTAAAACTCACCAGAATCATAAGGTTGGTCCCTTTCGTTTGATCCTCCTATGACGTAGAAGCAGCCATGGAGTATAAATCCAGAGCATTCTTTTTCTCGCCATGATCATGTCCGGCAGGATTTGCCATGAATTATTATCTGAGCAAAACATTTCTGCAGTGCGAAGCGGTCGCCTGCAATCGAATTGAGCACCTCCGGCCACAAATGCAACACTGCCATGGCTTGCAGATGCAAATAAACAACGTGGGCTCTTCATTGGAGGAGCTATGGTCCACTTGTTTGTGTCTAAATTGTAACGCCAAATAACAGGCTTTATCTGGGTTACTTGAAAGCTTGGCCCAAACACAAGAAGCTGGCGCCCTGCTACAAAACACTCCTTGTCACCCATTGTAAAGCAGTGATCTGTTGATGGAATTGACGGAAGTGGTTTCCAGTTCATTAGAACTGGATCTAAAGCATAAAAAGCTTGATTTCCCATAAGCAGTATATAAAGCCATGCTTCTGATATCCCCTCTGCTGATCTTATAGGGTAAATTACCTCCGGCTTTAGGGCTTTATTCCAGTTTGAAGAAACTAGCCTTAACCAAGCGTATAATCCTCTGGGCACCCTTGCTAAACAGTTATGTGCTATCGGCCATGGCAGACCAGGGATCAAAGCTTGTCTATGATCCTCAGACCCTGGCATCGACCTGTTATGCATCTTTTTGCTTTAGAGAAGTAGGTTTGAGAAAAGCCCTCTTCCAAGCCCTAAATCCTGTTGCTCCGGCCAAAAACGGGCAGTAATAAAGAAGAGGAAGATTGTTGCATTTTCATGATTTCATGTGGTTCATGAACTAGAATTCAAATTTAAAGAATGTCGTGGATCTGGGCGATCATGAGGCTACTGCCGGAATCATGGCAAAGGAAGATTGAATCATTGCTTCCCTGTTTCTTCTTGCTCGATGCTTGCTTTCCTGGATCCCTTTGATCGAGTGCTCCCTCCTTGAATAAGTGCTGGATTGTACACAAGACTGTGCAGATGCATGCTTAGGGTTCCCGTGCTAAGCAATGATTCCGGTGCCGCCATAGCCTGCCCAGCCCTCCTCTGCCAACCACCGAATCTTCTTGCCTTTCAGCATCAAACGGAAAAAAAAAAGGGAACCCAATATCAATACATAGATATAAAGCTAAGCTCTTGAGAATGAAAGCACCGCCATAGCCAGTGCTCTGGTTTCTCAATAACCTAAAGTATGAATTACGAGCTCTGAGCTACGGGGATGGAACAGAGTGATTAACCCACCATAAGGTTTCAGATTTGTAGGATTTTGTAGTAAAGGCAGAGATTTGAGGGCGCCCAGATTCAGAGCAATTCTTGTTCCTCATCATTGGGCGATTCCATGAGGCTGCCTTTGGGTCCTTCCGCCATAGCTACAACTTCCCGGTCCATAAGGCTTTAATGGCCAAGATCCTCACGTTGCACCTGTAGGATGCTGGCACGTGGAGAGTGTAATAATATGATGTGGCTGCTTATGTGGCCTTTTTAAGTCTATGGTCTTAACTAGAGATTGTATATAGGTGCCCCAGTTCCCATCTTATCTTGATTGTGCTCTATCACTCTGTGTGTCTGTCGTATCGTCTGTCTCACCCTGTCTCACTCTATCCCAAATCTTCTACCCTTCCTGGTCGATATTGCCCATCATCTTCTGAAACTGTATCCCAAATCTTCTATTTTTCCTGCCCATCATCATCTTCTGAAACTGAAACTGTTGTTTTCCTTGACCCAACCTAGTTCCATAGGCATTATCATAATCCTCTTTATATGCTTTATACTAAACAAAGACATCTCCTTATGGAGAATAGAATAGAAACATGCTAATTAGTTGAGATAATAGAACTTAGATCAATGTTAGGCAAATGCTTGACATGATGAAAAGTAAATATACCAAGCATGAGAAATGCTCTCTATAACTTTTAAGTGATGTTTACCTAAGCATATTTGACTATTAGTAGCTGATATAATATTCACCAACGTGTCTCTAGATTGTACTTACCTAGCAAAGATTATAAAAAGAGACTCCACACTAGTAAACCTGCTATGAATAATGAATTGCTGACCTTATGGTCTTGCTTTGCCTTTGCAACTTCTAGAAGAGCAATGCTGGATAAGGTGCTTAGGTACTATGGATTGCCCCTATCTCATTAGAGAAGAGCCAATTCCCAAACTAATTCCTAAACTTTTTTATTTTCCACCTACTGGGTGATGTTGTTTTTTTCTCTTTCTTCCGGTGATGCTATTTTTTGGTACTAATGTCTCACAGATACTTACGATTTGTTGGGTTTTTATTTTCTCTTTTAGGTAGTCGTTCACCCGCGGTGCACATTCTTCTTTTATTTTCTTAAGACTTAATGGGTATTTTCCATATGTTCTGTTTTGTGAGGGTCAAAAAATCATGTGGATATGATTCGGGTACATTCAATTGCCATATATTTATCTTGATCTTGACTTGAATTAGAGAAAATTAATTTACATTTTTTCATATGTTTATCTTTTGTCTTCGGGGCATCCTTGAGGTCGTTGGTGCCATTTTCTCATTAGAATTTTCAAAACTCGAAAGGACGGTGTTTTTTTTTTATCCCGATGAGAAGTTGTCGCAATTTATTGGCCTCACTCTTGCCTACGATAGTGTATTATTTCAATATTATAGGGTGTGGTCTAACTAATGTTCATATTTTGTTTCCCCACTCGCTTTCCCTCAAACATTGTACAATGATTTGGTGATTTGAATGACAAGCCTATGTTTGGCTTTTTGTGTCCTTTCATGGAGTCCCTTACCAGAATGTTGATTTTCATACTCTTTCTTGGACAACGATATATATATGCATCAAATTGAAAACTGCTATGTATTTAGATTTATAGCTATTGGAGTGACACACTCTCATCTAGGTTTATAAATAACGGTACATAGAGGCATAAGTTCCTCCATATTATATGTAACCTACCGTTCTTTTTTCAACGTCCTTCAAAATAATGCACTTTACTTTCCTTCAAATTCCATGTTCCTCTCAACCCTCATTTTTTGCAATCTCGGTCATTTGATGCATTTGTCAAAGATGAAAGTTTTACAAAAAGCTTTGTTCGCTATTTGTGCAAATTTAGAACTAAAATTGATATAGCGAAGCATAATTTTGACTTTGCATCATGGAAAAAATTAGTGGCTAAACTTAGCTAAATGAAAATTTTGGCCTTGTTTGGAAAAAAAGGCTAAACTATGGCCCTTTTGGGCTAAAAAATAAAATTTTAGCCAAGTCTATTTCAACAACCCACCTCCATTTTCATTATTTTTAGCAAATTGCAAGAAAGTGTAACTCAATAAAATTTGGAAAGTTTAGCCAAAACTTAGAAGCTTTTGTCAAATTTTAGTGTACTTTAAGCCAAATTATCATATAACCTTTATATTTATTATGGTAAGTTAATATTTAGGTTTTGAATTAGTGCAAAATAGTCAAAAGATAGATTTTTTTTTTTTTTTTTAAAGTTTAGTAGAACATAAGAAAGTACATGTGGCAAAATTTAGAAAGTTTAGCTAAACATTAGAAGTCGAAGCCGATTCTGAGTTATTGAAGATGAAAGCCATACTCTTCTCGAGTTGAGTTGCTTTTGAGATAGTTTTGAATCATTTTTTGACCTTAGCATTCCATTCCAATACTTCCTTGGCATTATACATACTACTTGGGTTCTAGATAAACGCTTGAATTGCCCCGGAGCCCTCAAGAGTCATTATCTCGCTTGTCTAGTATCATCATTACCTAAGAAAGTTTTTCCCTTGAAAACCTTTCATCACCGGGGGGTTTTTTAATCCTAGTAGTAATGATTGTACTAGCCCATTAATATGGGTCCCATGACCTATTGGTCTCCGTGGACGTTAAAAAAAACTATTCTATTCTATTCCTCAACTTTTGGCATACTTTAGCCAAGTCTATTTCACCACTTTGAATATAAAAGTTCCTCAATTTTTTCCCTGCTTTGCATTGGCTTTACTTTTAGATGTATTGGATATTCAAATTAACTAATGAGAGTAATGCTAAGTATTAAGCAAGTATCAGCAGCAACTGGAAAATGTTATTTCCTCTAATGGTCTTGCTCTTGATTTGGAAAATCAATGCACATTGTATAATCTTGTATGCATTGCACGTAGGGCAACGGTGATGAAAAGTGTCTGATGTAGGTGCACTAAATTTTCTTAGGTAGTTATTTAGTTGCTATGCTCGGCTTATGCCTTCAGCTCCTGGGCAAAAGATTCAAGCTCTTCCAAATGTGCATAACTAGCAAAATACTAATATGTATTGGCATGAGATCACTTTGTTAAATGACATTCAAAAATATTTATGCAACTCTATTCTGCTATTTCTTCCGAACACTAGGGTAAGAAAGCAAGTTCTGAATGACTCCCAGAATCCATTGCACAATTCTATTACTTGCATACATGTATTTAGGTTCTTCTTACACGTCTATAGAGAGAATGCTTCCATATCTCTAAAAAAAAAGTTAGGCTCAATTTGTACCTTGACGATGTACAAATCTCAAAGGCAATGGAACACTTTAGAGAAGAAAGAGTTGTTTAGTTGCTAAGTTGGCAACACATCCATTTCTACAACTAAAATTGAACAAACCAAATTGAGAAACTATCCGCTACTATCAACAATAATGAAGCTCCCATGTTGAAGTTGAAGGTTTGCTTCGGTGAATTATTTTAATGGCTAACAATTTTATTTTTTTAGCCCAAAAGAGAGCAATATACTTTTCTTACCATAACTTTAGGAGTTCTTGCACATTTAGCTAAGTTTAGCCAAAATTGTTCCATGATATGCAAAGTAAAAATTACCCTCGCCATATGCCTTGTTGTTCATATCTTGTTGACATTTGACATATTTGATGCATTCATATTGATTGCAATGAAGGCATTTCTAATATGATGGAATTTGAAGTTGTTAATAAAGAGTTTTTCATAGCAATAATAGAGAGAAAAAGAATTGGTAGAAATTTGCATATAATGTATTAAGTGATGTCTAAAAAAGGATTTTTTAGCCAAAGGTGGAACTTATTTGTATCTCATATCTATAATGAAACGAATGAAAAGTTTTGTTGTGATAGATCTATCGGGTAATCTAAGATCAAAAGCAACCAACAAGTAGCAAGCTATAAACACATGAAATGGCTTATGAAGCCAAACACAATTCTAAAGACATTGAAATAACCAAACCTAGCGTGCATGTTCTTACGAAGGAATGCTCTTAAACAAACAAAATATGTAGCTTTAGTTAGACCACACCAAACATCGTCCAAATGCATCTACTAACGATCAAATCCGGACCAATAAATTGTTGACAATTTGATGTCAAAAAGCTGAGCAGAGCACAAAGCCTCCACCTTTAAATTACCTCGACGCAAACCATTGCATTACAAATCACCTTATTTGACACTGAACAGACGATGTAAATTATTTTGCTGCTAATTCAAGTCATCTATCATTCTATAAGTTGCGTTCTACCTAAATTTTAGATCTTTTGCAGCATTTTTTTGATATAAAAATGGAAAATGAAGAAAGGAAAAAGAGAAAAAGGATTAAAAGAAAGGGAGAATTGAGAGGTTCTTCTCATAGTTACTATTTGAACAGTTTCTAGTTGTTTATTTTCTTTGTGCACTACTCTAGGTATTGTCATTGCTTTCCTCATCTCTTACTCATATATTCGATATACTATCTAACATATCCTATAATACAATCTTTTATAATGGGTGGAGAAATAGCATCACCCAGTAGGTGGAAAATAAAATAGCATCACCCAACAGATGAAAAAATAATAGCATCACCCAGCAGATGGAGATAAAAATAGCATCACCTAGTAGGTGGAGAAAATAATAGTATCGCCCAGCAGGTGGAGAATAATAACTAATCCCGAGAACATTAAATTAATGTAAACATATCTAGGAGTAACATCATCAAAACGTACAAAAGAAAAAAAAACAAGGGAGCGCAGGGAGGGAACCAAGGAGAAATCAGGAATGCTGCTATGAGAAGACGCCAATAACTGGCTAACTAAAAAGAAAGCACATATATAGTGCTTATCCCTTCCCAGAATGACGATCTGATAGCTCGGATCGATGTTATTCTGGTAAGGAAGTCGCAAAGGACACAGAATACTGCCGACTACCAGAGAACTTTCATTTACAGAACTAGGCGACGAGAAAAAGTGTTATGCAAAATCATGAATCACGTAGACGCACCATAGAGACGAGCAGAATGCATACTCTGCCACAGTCAACAATATTCAAGAATGCCCATCGTATATAAATGTAGGATGTAGGTGTGTATGTAGAAAATACAAAATGTTTAAGAGATAAAAAGCAAATAAACTACCTCAAAGGAACACCAAAAACTAGAAACAATTCAAAATCATCTCCTTTCTCGTAAAGTTCTATTGGAAGGACCAGGAAAGCCCCAAAAATGACATGAAAACTTCAAAACATGGAAAAAAACAACATATTGTATATCCTTATCCAGAGAAGTTAATCAAAAACTTCACGACAAGAATCCAATTCCAATAGAGCAAAAATCAACAGTATAGAGAAGATGCATGTATCTAGACAAAATTAAGCCACCATATGATACATAAATATGGTTTCATAGACATCGGCCCAAGACATGCTTAACCAAGGGAACATAGAGTCAGATGCACAGGAGGTGGAGAAATGCTCAGACCACTTTTTCAGCAGAAAGCCAGGTCTAGAGGCACAAATGACGATGAACCAAATAAAAATAATGGAGCACCACAAAGAGTTGAAAAGTAACCTTTAGCTTGGATTAGTGAAGTTTGAGGATAAGGCAAAACAAGCTAGACTCTGAGAAAAATGACGAGACCCGTTAAAGACAAAAATGCCCCAGGAACTCGAGAATAACAAACTCAAGCCATGGACTTAAGAAACTACTCCAACAATCCAAAATGCCATCACAGCTACCAATATACATACTGATGGCAAAAGGAAAACTCGGTTAGAAGAAGAATCAAGACCCGCATTTCAATCGACAACATGGAAAGCCACAAATAAAAAAGGGTTAGTGGAAACCAAAAGGGCCCAATACAAACAGGATAGCACCAACGCACATAGGATGGATGTGTGGTAGTATGCCAAGACCAAACGATCCATACATGTTGCATACAAGTCAATAGTCTCATCAAATGATTGCATCACAACGATAACGCATCCACATAATAGCATAAATATTTATAAATGCAGTGCACACTAGACCTCATGTCAGTGGAACAAACACATAAAGCAAGTCAATGTCATATAATTAACGAGTTGCAAGAACATCATGTAGAATACCATGGTCAACAATAGTCACAAAACCCTACCATACATATGAGGTGTATATGTAGAAAATATGAAGATGTTGAATGGACAAACAAAATGCTAAATGCAGACAACTCCATGAGTTCCAATATAAGCAACCTCAAGGTACAAATACAAGGTTATAGGGCCAATCAGTTAATTGAAGGGGTAAAAAGAATTCAACAGGTCTATGGAAATGCCATTGAATCTGATGTTCACAGGAATAAATGCAAAGAGATGAAGTCGTCATCTCATTTGAGGCCCCAACAACAATGGCAAAAAATTTCCTCAAAACTCAAAGCCCATCGAACTCTAAAAAAGCAAATGCCTTTGCCAAAAATTCTATCTAATACTCAAGGTCTAGATTTACAAATCAAAGGTAAGTCACATATGAATCTAGTAGGATACACGTACCTATAAGGTTTTACTAAATTGCCATCAATGGCATAATAAATGATAAGAGGGAAAAGGCCAAAATAAAATTCGAGATGAACCTATAGATAACCAAACATCACTTTCAAAAGTGATAAGGGAACATGGGGAAAACAAAAATTCGAGGTGAACAACAATCTTACATCAACTATATAAATTATGAGGAAAAAGAGCAACCGTATACGTTATAATGGAAAATGCGGCATGAGAAATTATGGCAACATCATTCTAATATCAACAAGACCATAAAAGGGCAAAAACAAAACTAGAGGTGAATCAACGTTAATGTTTCTTGGCGCAGGTAGCGGCTAGGGCGGCGGGAGAAAAGGGAGGCCGCCCTCCTCTTCTCTCAATCCGGCACTGTTGCTGGCTTCTTGAGGGATTTTGAAATCCATAGGGCTAGTTGGAGACTCTTTCTGCCAATTTAGAGGATCTGCACAAATCAAGGCTGCTGGTCCCTCTTTTTCTTGAAGTCTTTTTCAGGGCGGTTCTCTCAAAGGCTTACAGGTAATCCACTAACGTGGATCTTTTTGCTTCAACGCATCAGATGCATTATGTTTCCTTGCAAGCATGGAGGATCTTGGCAGATTTTTGTAATTTTTCTGCAATCCAAAGACTTTCAGCCAGTGGAATAGGCCATATCTTTCTCATATCTGGATCTTTGCGATTGAGCCGGCCTGAAAGTTTGTAGAGACTGCCTATTTTCAACTGATAGGAACACACCGAAAGGATATATGTGTCCATAAGGTGGAGCGAAATCATGTTTAGCTCTTGACGAAAGAGGCTTCTAGTTATTTGGTTTCTTGCAGTCTCATCTTATTCCAGGTTTTTTAAAACAGCAATTTGATTTCCTTCTCTTCCTTTTGCTCTTTCTTGCTAGCAGGAGTTGTTTTTCTTGAAAAGAACAGAGTAGTTTGATCCATTCTACAGACCCGTTAAAAGAAATGGACTCAATTGTGATTGCCGAGCTAGGGATATGTTGTGGACAGGATGACGCCTTCATATCATAAGCCAGACTTTTGAGGGGAAGTCTGGTGGCTGGGCTTATGTGTCTAGCTAGCCTCAGGTTGATTGTTTCACTTCCCGACAATGCAGCATCTCATTTGGGTCCATATTCAAGCTAATTAATTTTGGTTCCGATCAAAATCTAGGGGCATTGGCGGCTTCTTTGAGAAATGTGATGATTTCTCATTTTACTCATGTTTCTCTTCTCATCATCTCTATTCTTGCAAGAGGATTTTGAGCATTCAAGATATATCTGCAGCTTTTGGAAAATATGTACTTGACTCCTGTAGTATTCTCCCTAGTTTGGAAGATGTTGATTTGGATCCTGTAGTACAAACTAGGTAGAAGAAGAGGTTGAGAGAGACCTATAAGTACGGAAGCTTCAGTTACGGCATCTGATCCATGTGGGATTTTTGTACATAATTTTTATTTGATCCACGAGGGAACATTATTTGTTATAATATTTCCAATCTTATGAATATAAAATTTTCTTTCTTTCAAAAAAAAAAAAAAAAAAAAAAAAAAAAAACTAGAGGTGAGTTAATATACATCAATCACTACCTATATAAGGCAGTATGATCTCTGTTCGCACAAAATCAGAAACTAATATTTTTGGGCTGAGAGCAGGGAAAAAATTAAGGAACTTTTATATTCAAAGTGGTGAAATAGACTTGGCTAAAGTATGCCAAAAGTTGAGGTGAAAGTTTCTAATGTTTAGCTAAACTTTCTAAATTTTGCCACCTGTACTTTCTTATATTCGGCTAAAGTTTTATTTAAAAAAAAAAACTTCTCTCTTTTGACTATTTTGCACCAATTCAAATCCTAAATATTAACTTACCATAATAAATATAAAGATTATATGATAATTTGGCTAAAGCACACTAAAATTTGACGTAAAAGCTTCTAAGTTTTGGCTAAACTTTCCAAATTTTGGCAGTTACACTTTCTTGCAATTAGCTAAAGTCGGACGAAATGGAGGTGGGGCATGAAATAGACTTGCCTAAAATTTTATTTTTTTAGCCCAAAAAGGGCCATAGTTTAGCCAATTTTTTTCCAAACAAGGCCAAAATTTTGCCATTTAGCTAAGTTTAGCCACTAATTTTTTCCATGAATGCAACCTAAGCGCTTGACACGTACATTTTTCTTTCCATTTCTAAAACCTTAAAAAACGAAATATTGGATGGTCCACACGATTCTATCCAATCTTGGAGATCTCTCACGGTGGCTTTTGATAGAATTAGTGCAAAACCAGCACAAACCCCGCAAGATCGACTCAAGAGATAGAACAAAAGAACAAGAACAACTCTATTGAGAAAAGCAATAGGGAATACAATCTCTACTTCTAAGCATTGTTTAGTACATAACGTACAATGAATATATATACAACCGGTACAAAGTGCTGCCCTCTGTACATTTCAGCACCTTCTCAACACTTGTGTGCTAAGTGCTGAACCACTGTTGTTTCAGCACATTATGCTTAGTCAACATATTTATATTCCAACACTCTCCCTTAAATGTTGCTGACTAAGCAAAAGAAAATCAGCTGAAACCAAGGTAATCCTTCTCTCCCTTCAGCTGCAATTTCTTCATGCCCAAGCTCTCCTTCACATTGACGAACTTAGATCCAACTAATGGTTTGGTAAAGCCATCAGCAAACTGATCCTGTGAGGAGCAATGAACACGTTGAGAAGATCCCATGTGGATCTGCTCACAGACAAAACACAAGTGGGTGTCAAGGTGCTTTGTCTTTGTGTGATACTTAGGGTAAAAGCACGCTGTGGTGTATCAAAAATGTGCATTTTGACCCACATTTTTGCACCTTTTTTGTGGTAGAATCGAGTGCCTTTTGAATTTTATGCCACGTCATTGTCCTTCATTTTGAATTAGGAAATACTCACCTTTTCTTCTGTTTTTTTGCCGCTTCTTACCGATTGAACCCTAATGGAGTCATAATTGAATGCCACTGGTTACACGATGAAATCTCTCCTCAAACAAGAGATTGTGCTCCATGAAGATCTAAAGAATCTTTGGGGTGACAAAGTCTAAATAAATCTGGCTACAGGTATTTTCCCCCAAATATTTGTTCAAACTGAAAAATTAGGGCATATGTTTTCTTGTACAGACTGAAGAATCTGAGCAATGAACAACATAAAGAGTTCATGCAAATTTACAAAAGAATTACAGGGAAGCTACAGGGATGGAGTGGCTCCTGAAACCTGGGCTGTGGCTTATTATCTGCATATAAAGGAGGAGGCTATTAATTGGAAGAGCTTCTTGGATTATTATAGAACTCCCGATGAGAAAGCAGAGACCAGTTCTTCTAGACCCAAGAGAAAGCATAGGCAAATCCAACCTGAGCAGGAAGAAAATAGTTAAAGATGATAGGGAAAAAACTAAATCTGGTTCCTCTAGACCACACATTCAATCTGAACTCACAATCAAAACAGAAAAGTAGAGCAATGTTCTGAGATCAAAATATGCCATTGCAGGTATGTTCAATTATTAGTTGTATTACAATAGAAAAAAATCTCAAGCTTGACCTAGATTGTTTCTATCAACACAGAAAAAAGTAATGAAACGCTCCTAGAGCGTTAAACACTTGAGATCAAACAAAAATTTGGAACTCTGAATAACATTCATATTAAATAAGGATATTGGTAACAAAATATTACACTGAAACGTTGGGGATGTCACCACCCTTATCTTCTGAGGCCAAACTAAATGTTCTGAGTCTCTAATGGATTATTCTCTAAAGAAGTTGACTAAGATATCGTGCACATCACATGCACAGCCATAAGTGAAATGTGAAAAAGCAACATGTAAATAACTCCAAAGCTCTCCTAAATCAATCTTAACTACGTCGTTCGACAGCGACCTCGGTCTCCGCTCCATCTGGAAGGTAAAGGAAGCAACAAAAGTGGGGTTAGTCCTAGAAAAGGACTAAGTGGGCAACCGTTACCTGGTCTAGACAATCTGGAAGAAACACAGCATTACAGCACAACTTCATCAGTTATTAATGTTATCCAGAGATGATCAATCCCTCGCCCAGGCTCCCACGTACACCGTTCGCGACACGGATGTACGGTCACATACCAATCACCTGGTATGCGCGTTGCTTAACTGCTCCAGCCCTCCGGCAATGACGAAGGGGCGGGTTCATTCAAACAGTTAAGTCATGTCTTTTTACCATACCACTTAACCATATCAAGATAACAAGGACAAAATAAAAGAAAACGTTCATCAAACAACTTTTAACAAGAAGGAAAACTATAAGAAGTAACTTGGTAGAAGTGCAAAGCATTATGATAGCATTTAAGAAGTAAAAGAAAGGAATAATAGTTCTAAGCCTTAACCAACTAGACTATTGGGCGTTTAATGAACTAAAAGCCAAGGGTTAAATAAGAACCGTAAACAAAACACAAATAAATACAACAGAAGGCTCTGTTTGCGCGGAACAAGGCCGGAATGGCAGGGAACAGGGTCAGCACAGATCGAAAAGGCAAGGAAACATGCCGATTTCATGGAAATCGGGGTCTGAGGCCACAAAATGCTGGAATAGAAGTATGAGAGGCCGTTCTACAGTGTGCGCCATCTTCAAGCTTTTAGGTATGCAACTGTAAAGATTGAGGAAGCTTAAATGGAATGATCTACTACCGAGATCCAAATCTGAAACATTCTGGAAGAAAAACAGAGATGGCAAAGCGGCTTCTGCTTAGATTACGGCAGAGGTCTGAGTTTAAAGATAATTCCTTTCCGGAGTAGTATAACAGGAGAAACTTAGACTGTCAGGATTTCCTTTGCAAGAAAGCACAAGCATTCAAATCATGGCACAGCAAACTTCAAAGTCTGGCTCTGGATTAACCCACCAGTTCCGGATGTTCTCTTCTGTATCTATGCTGAAGACGCAGGCAGACTTCTGAGATTTCGACCACAAAAAGACATGTTTTCCTTTTTATAACGTTATAATCCTAAAGCTTAGGAAAATATCCTCCCTTTTCCAATTAATAGTAAAAATCTTCCCATTCTTAGCTTCGCTATTCTAATCACATCGCGTATTCCATCAAATACCATAGTATGAATATCGTATTTACCTTATTCTCTAAACATTGCTATTCTCCATAACTAAATATTCCTACCCTAAGATTAAGACTCAAATGTTAACTTGCCCATCAACCCCCTAGGTGTGTCACATTTTCTACCGCACTAAAAATTTACCCATGTCCTCATGGGAAAAATTCTCAAACTTACCTGGAACACGAATCACACTAGCTTGGGCCTACAAATGGATTCCCATCAGTAGCTATACATACAAGCATAGGCTCTTGGACTGCGTCTTCAATGGTAATTGCTCGAGCATGCATGGGTTGTTTACCTCGGGTATCCTCTGGAGTACTTCCACCCCGCGGATTGGATATGCCATAAGCAATCCGATGTTCTTGTAACTTCTAAGGACAATCTCTCAATTGATGACCCACTTGGTGTCAATGGAAGCACTTACGTTCTCGAAATAACTTCTCCCTTAACTTTTCTGCTTCAGATTGGCATTGCCCGCTATTGATACTTTTCAATGTCAAAATATCCTCAACTCGTTGTCGGCGATTGTCAAACTGATTCCAACCTAAATCATCATTTGTATGCTTCTTTCGTGCTGTCTCCAATACTTCTTCCTTATATTTAGCAGCCCTAATTACTTCACCCAAACTAGAATATGTAACACCTCCAATTAAAACAGACAACTCTGGCTTCAAACCCTTTATATACTTATCAGCTAACTGTTTTGGCTCGAATGGAGGTCCATAAGGCTGTAATTGCTGGAACTTAACTGTATAGTCTTCAACTGATTTTGTTTGCAACAAATTCAAGAAATCATGCATCTTTGCCAATCTATATCCCACAGGCAAGTAATGTAGCTGGAAAGCTTTTCGGAACATATCCCAGTCAATATCTCCAAAGGTAAGCTTATGGATCTTCTTATAATCGTCCCACCAAATCTAGCAAAGCTGGTGAGTAACAAATCTGCAATAACAGCTTTCTGCTTCTCAGGCGTCTTCTTCACGCTAAAATAGAATTCTATGCCACGGAGCCATGCATCCACGTCATCGCCCGTAATGTCCTTTCCCGTAAACCGTTCTTGCTTAACATTACGGAGGATCTTGTTAATCTCGTCCGCTACGGGATCCTTTGCGATAGGCATCTGGTTCTGGAGCAAACCCAGCTGTTGCTAAACTCCTTGCAATATTTGTTCTAACATTTACACTGCAGCGTTATCTTCTCCTCCTTCCATGACAATCTATAATCACCTTTAACAAGTTTGTTAGAGTTATAGGAAAAGCTTACCAAGGTCCACCCTTAACAATCTATTAAATTCTAAGCCAATAACCAAGAATATAGGTCAAATACGAACATATCCAAGAAAAATGTACTCATTTTCAGGTCCGTACACCGATATTCTAATAATATCAGACTATTCAGGTAATGCATGGAATGTTTTCCGAGCTTGTCTTCGGAGTTGACTAACCTTACCGCTACGATAGATTAACTTGAACTTTTCTTAATCTTTGCAAACTGAGGTTCAGGTACTAGGTTTGAGACGTGTAGACTAAATCCTAATTAAGTTCTCCCTTGCCCCCTCTGACCACGCTTGATATCTCGATTAGATAACTTTCACAAGAAGTTTCCTCCTTCTTGGTTTCCCATAGAGCAAATGTTAATGACTCTCATTGACTCTGGCCCAATAACCAACTATGGTTAATGATCGGAAGCCTAGGCTCTGATACCAAATGAAACGCTCCTAGAGCGTTAAACACTTGAGATCAAACAAAAATTTGGAACTCTGAATAACATTCATATTAAATAAGGATATTGGTAACAAAATATTACACTAAAACATTGGGGATATCACCACCCTCATCTTCTGAGGCCAAACTAAATGTTCTGAGACTCTAATGGAGTATTCTCTAAAGAAGTTGACTAAGATATCGTGCACATCACATGCACAGCCATAAGTGAAAAGTTGAAAAGCAACATGTAAATAACTCCAAAGCTCTCCTAAATCAATCTTAACTACGTCGGTCGACAGCGACCTCAGTCTCCGCTCCATCTGGAAGGTAAAGGAAGCAAAAGTGGGGTTAGTCCTAGAAAATGACTAAGTGGGCAACCGTTACCTGGTCTAGACAATCTGGAAGAAACACAGCATTACAGCACAACTTCATCAGTTATTAATGTTATCCAGGGATGATCAATCCCTCGCCCAGGCTCTCACATACATCATTCGCGACACGGATGTACGTTCACATACCAATCACCTGGTATGCGCGTTGCTCAACCGCTCCAGCCCTCCGGCAACGACGAAGGGGCAGGTTCATTCAAACAGTTAAGTCATGTCTTTTTACCATACCACTTAACCATATCAAGGTAACAAGGACAAAATAAAAGAAAACGTTCATCAAACAACTTTTAACAAGAAGGAAAACTATAAGAAGTAACTTGGTAGAAGTGCAAAGCAGTATGATAACATTTAAGAAGTAAAAGAAAGGAATAATAGTTCTAAGCCTTAACCAACTAGACTATTAGGCGTTTAATGAACTAAAAGCCAAGGGTTAAATAAGAACCGTAAACAAAACACAAATAAATACAACAGAAGGCTCTGTTTGCGCGGAACAAGGCCGGGAATGGCAGGGAACAGGGTCAGCACAGATCGAAAAGGCAAGGAAACATGCCGGTTTCATGGAATCGGGGTCTGAAAGCTGCAGAATGCTGGAATAGAAGTATGAGAGGCCGTTCTACAGTGTGCTCCATCTTCAAGCTTTTAGGTATGCAGCTGTAAAGATAGAGGAAGCTTAAATGGAATGATCTACTACCGAGATCCAAATCTGAAACATTCTGGAAGAAAAACAGAGATGGCAAAGCGGCTTCTGCTTAGATTACGGCAGAGGTCTGAGTTTAAAGAAAATTCCTTTCCGGAGTAGTATAACAGGAGAAACTTAGACTGTCAGGATTTCCTTTGCAAGAAAGCACAAGCATTCAAATCATGGCACAACAAACTTCAAAGTCTGGCTCCGGATTAACTCACCAGTTCTGGATGTCCTCTTCTGTATCTATGTTGAAGATGCAAGCAGACTTCTGAGATTTCGACCACAAAAAGACATGTTTTCCTTTTTATAACATTATAATCCTAAAGCTTAGGAAAATATCCTCCCTTTTCCAATTAATAGTAAAAATCTTCCCACTCTTAGCTTCGCTATTCTAATCACATCGCGTATTCCATCAAATACCATAGTATGAATATCGTATGTACCTTATTCCCTAAACATTGCTATTCTCCATAACTAAATATTCCTACCCTAAAATTAAGACTCAAACGTAAACTTGCCCATCAACCCCCTAGGTGTGTCACAAGTAACCTCAAATCCACTTCAAGAATCAGGTATGTCTACTACCATTTTGCTTCATGTGTTCTGTATGATGTTGTGCCTCTATGATGCCATCTGTGGGGCATTTCGTGCAATGGCTGCCACAATGATAGATAAAGTATGTGTGGTCTGGTGAGTGGTGAGTTGTTGGCATGTTGTTTGTGATGTAATAATGAGAATAATACTAGCATTTGTGGTGTGATGTGTCTCCATCATGGTGGAGTGGGATGTGCTGCCAATGGTGCTAATAGTGCTGCTACATTGTGGCGTGTGGCATATGTGGGGTGATAGTAGTAGCAAGTGAGGTGTGGTATACCAGTGTGGTATGGTGTTGGTTATTGTGCTGCCAATAGTGGTGATCGTGCAACCTATGTTGTATGGTATATGCACCGTGTTGTGTGGTATATATTGTATGGTGTGTGTGTGGTGTGGTGTAGGTTATTGTGCCGTCAATAGTGGTGAATATTGTGTGGTGTATGCAACGTATTGTGTGGTATGTAGTGTATGGTGTGGTGTGTGGTGTGGTGTAGGTTTTGTGCGCCAATAGTGGTGAATGTTGTGTGGTGTATGCACCGTGTTGTGTGGTATGTATTGTATGGGGTGTATGTGGTGTGGTGTAGGTTTTGTGCCACCTGTAGTAGTGATAGTGCAGCCTACGTTGTGTAGTGCATGCAGCGTGTTGTGTGGTGTATACTGTGTTGTGTGGCGTGGTGTAGGTTATTGTGCTGCCAATAATGGTGATAGTGCAATCTATGTTGTGTGTTATGTGCAACGTGTTGTGTGGTGTGTACTGTATTGTGTGGTGCGGTGTGTAGAGAGTACCTTGTATTGTGTGGTGTGTGATTGTGATCTTCCATCAGTATGTGGCTTATTATGTTAGGAGACTGACATATATGGAGTGTTTTGTTTTGCAGACTATGGCAGACTTGTGAAGGAATAGTTGGCTGCAACATCAGCTAGGTTTGATAGATGCAAGCAATGATTGCAAGCAAACGAGGATAGAAAAACTGATATCAATAGAAAGGTTGAGTTGATGGAGCATAACGCATCAGAAATTAGAGCTGATTTGTACAGATGGCAGTCAATCATGACGTCAAATCCAAAAGCAGCAGAGGGTGTTGGGGTTGTAAGCGAACTAAAGGATGAAGAGCTAAATGGTACAGTGTTGCCTGGACTGAATCAATTGAATAAGGAATTAGCAGAAACTAAAATTGAGCTAAAGGCATGTGAAGCCTTACTGCTGGAGCTGTAACCTCGAATGCAAAGATTTGAGATTTTCTCTGAACATAGTGGCCATGACACTCCTTTAGATCCTGCACTTCCAATGCTTTATGAGGTAGAAGAAGAGGGTGATGAAGGTTGTCCATATTGTGAATGGTGTCTAAAATGGGAGGGTAAATTATTGCCAGTTGTGATAGCAGAATGCAGTCACCTATGTCACATTCCATGCCTGTCACACCATTTGAGGTGAACATTATCATCTCTAACCTCAAATCGATATTGGAGACTCTATTGATATTGGATTTGCTTTACAGACACTCTAGAACCTGTTGCAGCCCCAGTTGTGCCCACATTATGTCTGAGACATGGCTTTTGGCTTTTGGTGTTCGAGTGGTACTACAAGAACCAATAAACACAAGTAAGTACCTTAACTAATGTTTATTGATGTTGTCACAGGTTTACTGACTTAATATTTGCAGAATTGCAGAAATTTGAGACCAAGGATATCCAACAGTTATCCACGCCTCGATCAGTTATGAGACTGCAAGATACCTTCTGGGTGTACCTAGAATTCACTCCATTGGATACTTCAAAGTCAATCCCAGCTGCTGACAACGGGGAGATTCCAAAATAAAATTTGGATAGTGAACTGAACGCATTTGTGTCAAGTAAGTGCCAATGCCACATACATGATTTATTTTTTTGTATTTTTCTTTGGTCTTCCTCATTTCAATTATGTTACATAGATAAATGCTACTGCAAGCCATCACGAAGAGATTCCCAGTGCACCTGTTTTAGGAGGAGAAATTAATTCCCCTAAGACTCGTTCTGCACGAGATCCTACACCAGACAAAAGTTTCGCTGCTGAACATGAGCCACAAGCAGATGCAGATGATGAAGTTAATGAAGAAACCCCGGATCCTGAACAACATCAACAAAAAAAAACCAAGAGGTTAATAGAAATTCTCTTTGGGGTTTTGGACAAGTTTTATGACTTGAAAGAGAGGATCCCTGCATCGACCGAGCTAGAAGTGACCCTCCAGAAATTGGACCTTCAAAAGACAGTGGTTTCCAGGCCTGGATTACATGAGTTCTTAGAATGGTGTTTTTCAAAATTTGAGATTGCATTGTGGTCCAACATGGTAAGAGTAATGTCGACTTGTTGGTGAGAAAGTTGCTGCAGGAATATAAGGGCAGATTTCTTTTTATTTGGAATCAGGATGACTACATCAACACAAAGTTAAAAGTGGTTAATAAGCGATCTGTCCAAAGTGTACCAGAAATACTAGAAATACCAAGTGAAAAACACATTGTTGATAGATGATAACAGATATAAGGGTTCTGCCAACCAGCCAAATACCATGATATGTCCAAATATTTTTGCTTCGGACATATTGGATTCCAACTTCCTTTTGGAGCAACTCAAACCACGGCTGGAAGGACTTCTGGCTGCAGAAAGTGTGCCTGTTTATGTGAAGGAAAATCAAATGTGGAACACGTGGGATTCTGAAGAGTCGCGCAGCTGCATGAAAATACTCGACAAGTATTTTTGTAAATGAACCTTGTAAAGTCAATATAAGTAAAAAAAATTCTATGATATGTGTTGTACTTTTTCAATTTAAAATATTTGAATGGATTGTGAATTTCTATGATATGTGTTGTACTTTTTCAATTTAAAATATTTGAATGGATTGGATTCCAACTTCCTTTTGGAGCAACTCAAACCATGGCTGGAAGGACTTCTGGCTGCAGAAAGTGTGCCTGCTTATGTGAAGGAAAATCAAATGTGGAACATGTGGGATTCTGAAGAGTCGCGCAGCTGCATGAAAATACTCGACAAGTATTTTCGTAAATGAATCTTGTAAAGTCAATATAAGTAAAAAAATTTCTATGGTATGTGTTGTACTTTTTCAATTTAAAATATTTGAATGCATTGCGAGCAAATGTTCTCGTGTGTATTTAGAACTAGAGATGATAGAGCTTCGGCAGTCCCTGTCGATCTAAAGCCACATACACATTTGGAAGTGGTGCTGAGTGGAACTGAAACTGTCGTGATTAGCTGCACCGACATCAAAATTTTAGAAGCTGATACGCAGTGGTTCAATGATCAATTGATCCTCCTCTTCTCAAGGTACTTTCATCTGATTTGTGATCATCAGGATTGTGCCATCATATGCATATGTTTGCAGATACATGGAATACTACTTGATGCTCCAATGAATGAGCCATCCCTTTCATTTCTTTGACCCTCTTTTTCACTCAACATTGTCCAAGGACACAAATAGTTACAAAACAATAAGGAAACATGTGAATCTGGATAAGTGCCAGTACATGTTTGCGCCTGCTTGTGATGGACATCACTGGACCTGTTTTCTGATCGTAAGCTGCACGTGTCCCGCACAGAGATAAAAACCGGGAATATATTATTTTGATAGCATGGGCTTGCATGGCAGAAGCAGACATATTGAGAGGTTAGTGCTTGCTCATTGCATTTTGCTGTTGTGACATAATGACAACAAACTTTGAATGCAGGTTCCTAGAATTGCTTGGACACAATAATTTCAGCTTTACAACCTCAGATGTTGTGAAAATTTTTAGAACGTCTCTTCAAACCGATATTCATTCATGTGATCCTGCCTTATGTTCGTTTATGCACAAATTTGTGAAAGGGTACTTGAAAGGAGTGAATATATTGTTGCTTAATCTAGTAAGTTAACTCGGGAGGGGGTGCTTGTAAGGAGTGAATATATTGTTGCAGCAGACAAACCAAACTCTATTATTGACAAAGTGTGGTTAACTGCAGTTGTGGACATTTCAGATAAGGATTTAGTTGATGTTATAGTGTTCCATGCTTGAAATTTTAAGATTAAAAGCAACAAAAGCTGGAACTGAGAGGAACATATGTATTGGGAAGTATGTAGGTGCATGAGTCACCTCGTACTTTCAAATCACTTTATATCTTTCTTATATACATAATTGTTACTGTAACCTTGATTCATTTGAATGAAAATTCATATTCAATTACATGTTCTTTGTCAAAAAATAAGGCATCAAGTGTTCAAAAGAATTCAAGTTTTCAAAAGAAATCAAGACAAACTCATTTTTACAGCTGAAGCACAAAACTTCAGATGAGTTCTGAAAATTACAGAATGGTTTTACATTTCATCCTCATCAGAAAGAACTTCAAGTAATTTCTGTAAATTTTTCTCCTCATCTAAAGGATCCAGCCTATATACAGTCCTGTTTTGACGTTTAGTTGGTGGCAGTGATTGCGCAGATCTGTGTTGTGAATACTATGCCTAAGGCGTCTTTACTGCAAAGATCATAGCTGACGGTTGATCTTGCGCCCTTCTTATAATACATACCTTCTACGCCACTATCACCGGCGAGGACCATGTTCCATTGAGTTGGAAGTCTTTCTCCACTATCCATTTTAGTTTTGTGCATATTAGAATCCAAAATTCAGCACCCTCATCATTCCCTTTCAGAGCAACAACAACAAAATTATCACCAACTCTAAGTGCCTCTACTAATCATGGGATTGGAGGAGAACAAGGACCTGCTAGATTTATGATCCTCCTCAATGTCAGCATGCATATTGGAGGATGGTACAATAACTTGAAGTTTCTAATCATCAACATAGTGCTTGTTCACACAACTGTCCCACATGCCATCCGCAATAGCTACAGAATCATGAAAGTTCTCTCGTGTGCAACTGCAATAGAGATTCATGATTGAATGCATGTACACAATGGATCTGCCTAGTATCCAAAATCTTTTCTGCACCCCATGCTTTCTTTCTATCCATATCCTCCACCTTGACTTCCCAAAAGAACCTTTTTATATTTCTTGCTGGTTTCAGTTGTGTTCATCCACTCGGATGTTCCACAAGTAAATATCTCTTCAGCAACTTCTATCACTTCATGAGCATTACCCAATTTTATGCTGCTGTATTTTAATTCCAGTTGTCTTAACCATCTCTTCAACTCAGTAGCCTTGCCATCATATTCACATTTCCCGTGGTTAGAACCAAAAACATTCCACATCATATAGACTTCAGTGTCGTTTTGTACCTAGCCACAAAGTAAAATGGTCTAGAAGCCTTGAATTGAGATGCTACATCATCTGAAAACACATAATGTCTCTTTGGCACCCTTCCTTTCTGCTCCAGATATTTGTGGTGCTTCATGAAGCAGTATTGCACGAACAAAGTATCGTGTTCCCTATCATCTGATACATAGTAATGTGTTTTCTTGATAATCTCATCTGCCACCGAGTCATACTGATATGTTATGTGAACCAAAATGGTAATCTGGTTATTGACCCACCGCATCGACTGCACCTCCTCTTGTTCTGTGAACTTCTCTGCAAAATCCACTACTGAAAGACATGCATCTGCTAGAGATTCTCCATAAGCTCCTTAAATTGTTTTGCCTGCCATTGGTACCTGAAATTATGCAGTGGAAAGATTTTTAGACGCTCTTTCAGTTTATCTAGAAGCTCCTTGGGTTCTGTCTCATTGTACTGATGAGTCAATCTCCTACCAGAACTTGAGATGTTATCTTTTTCATAATCAATGTACTCCCATTTCACTTTCTTGTTATTGCCACTTTCTTCCATGGGACAGGTCTGAAACTTCTTGATTCTACACAGCTCACAATCTTCAAGGATGCACGTCTTCTTGTGAAACTCATCTAATTCACTTTTTGGACACAATATAGATCTCCACAGGCTTCCTGTACTTGCAATTTGGTGGTGTGCCCTGCATTGACCAATTTCATGTGATCTACATACATCGCAGGTGCAAGTGCAATTCTTCAGATGCATCTGCATGAAATGAACACTAAACTGTTAGGATGTGTATACCACACCAAACCATGCACCATACCATGCCCCACACTCATCGTATTCATCAGACCGAGCACCTTAGTGCTGTGTACATTACCACACACCACTCCACGTCATGCACCACACACATCTTAACCATCAAATAGACGATACTAAACTCATGCCACACCACACACCACAGAGCACATACCATGCACCACACACTCTACACCACATATTCTACACGCAATACACCATCCACTACACATACCATATGCACCAAATGTGTGGTGGTAGCAAGGAGTGGTGGGATATTGTGCAAGGTGGTGGAGTGTGGTGGTGGGAGATGGTGGAGTGGGGTGGTGGGACATGGTGGAGTGTGGCGGTCGGAGATGGTGGAGTGTGGTGGTGGGACATGGTGGAGTGTGGTGGTGAGAGATGGTCGAGTGTAGTGGTGGGAGATGGTGGGGTGTGGTGCGAGACATGGTGGACTGTGGTGGAGGTGGTGGTGGGAGATGGTGGGCTTCAAATGTGGTGGTAATGGAGAATGTGGTGCATGTGGTGGTCAGAGATGGTGTGTTTGAAATGTGGTGATAAATGTGGTGGTGGCAAAGATGTGGTGGTAGTCTATGGTGGATGAAATCTAGTGGCAGGATAGATGTGGTGTGGTTGTGATAAATGTGGTGAACTCTGGTGGTGAGAGATTGTGTGGTGAAATGTTGGTGATGAATGTAGTGGAGTGTGGTGGCGGGAGATGGTGGGCTTCTAGTGTGGTGGTAATGAAGAATGTGGTGAATGTGGTGGTGGGGGATTGTGGGGGGGGGGAGGGTTTGTGTGGTGGGGTGCGGTAGGGTGCGGTGGAGTGGTGGGGGGGAGAGGGGGTGTGTGGGGTGAGGGGGAAGAATAAATAAAATTGAATCCACACATATCATACATTTAACATACACACACCCACATGACACCATAAATATCACGCACTCCACCCCACCCCACCCACACCACACCACACCACATATCACATCACTTTAATCCTATTTGGTCTGCCATAAAAAATCTACCTAGCCTGCTCTCATAATATTTCTGAAATTTGTACCCTGATAATAATTACATACCTTTCCTAATATTAAAAGATCTACCCACTAAATCCTGTCCCAGCACTAAATTTTTGGTGTTTCGTTCTCAAGCTTCCAAGTTTATTCTGACAATGGCTACATGAGGTTCAGAGACAATTATGGCCAACCTAGAGTGAGCGAGGATGGCCTTCAATTTGCTTTAACCAAGGGCCATGACCAGTCTCTGAAGGTGGATATGCCTAAATCCGCCTTCTTTGCTCAATTTGAAGCCACCGTAAACCCATTCAACAGACTGGATGTTGGGCCTTCAATGGCTATTTTTGGGGTCGGATTGACGGGAAGAGAGCCTTCAGACAAGGTCCATGACCGTACATTACATGCTGCTGCAAAGACAGGTATAGCATGGGTTATTCGGCACTTGCTCGCTCTAAATCGGCAACATCGGGAATTATTGACAGGGATGCATTCTTACCACGAGGGGATGCAGGAAGCACTGGCGAACCTGATCCTATGCAATTCTGGGATGACTGCACAAAGCTTGGATACTTTAGTGCAGAAAACAGTCATTTTGGATGCACCAGCAATGGATCCAGTCATACTAGCATTCTCTGCTGCTCATGAAATGCATGGGTAATAGTTCTCAGGTACAAAGCTTTCAATGAAAAGCCAAATTTTGTATAGTGCTCTTTTTTTTTTAATATATTGTAAACTTTCGAACAGAGATGTACTTTCATCTGACATAAATTTGTCTTTATCAATTCAACTAAACTTTTAGGATCAATTCCCAATATTAAATATTATTTGGCTGCATTTCAAAGTCAACTACACACAATTCACATGCAGCATACAGTACACCACAATCACTGTACAACACAATAACCACCACATGCACCATCACACTAAGCACCATAACTAAGAAAACATTAGAGTTTTTTTGAGATGTAGACTCATCCCCGTAAGAGAATTATAGATATTTAAGTAATTATTAATTTTATATTATAATATATTGCAACCACCCCTCAACAACCTCTCTCACCAACGTTCCTAAGTCTATGGTCCCCTATTTTACCTCAACCACCTACCTTTTTTTAAATGAAAATTTAAAATCGAAATTGTACCTCCTTTTTTTTCTCTAAGAATTAGAGAACGTGGCTCCATTGATTTGGGAAAACCGATTTCATAACGTGGCTTCCCAACTAAAATTCTGCCACTCCAACGGCCTGTCTTCCGACCAAGCCCAGGATTGAAGACCATGTCATCAATCTGCTTTCAATTTTTCAAAACCGGAGCTTACATAGAAAGTGATACTTCGCGCCATGGAGTTCCCGGGTCCTATGAATTTTTAGAAAGAATTTACAGGTATGTTCTTATTCTATCTCTGAGATATGCAATTACTTTTGTAAGAAGATGACAACAGAGATCAGAATTGTCTTACCTGAAGAATATGCAGTTACTTGGAACAAAAAACGTGGAGGCTTCAAGGTTAGAGTAAATGAAGCTTTGCTAAGGTCTCAAGGAGCTAAGAATGCCGATTTGTGGACACGTGGAGATATTTATCCCAAGGATCCAATTACCGGTAAGCTCCCCGACTTTAATTCTGTTACTAGTTTGGTTAAATTCGTATGTGAAGGGAGAAATGGCTTGTTGGGCTATTGTGAGAATATGAAGAGATATATAGATCAGCTTTGTTGCATAATTGAACGTTACAAACATGAAATTGAGTTTATGAGATCTGATATAAAGCAGTCATCAATAGATAAGTGTGCACTGGTAAAAGAAATTGAATGCTTGAAGAAAACTTTAGTCCAAATGCAAAATGAAGATATGCTGAAAAATTTTGTCATTAAGCAAGCAGAGAATGAGAAGTGTCATATCCAGAATGGTTTGATGCGGGCAGAGTCCTCAGTGAAAGTTCTAGAAGCTCGTTTGAAGAGATTTAAGAAGACTGCAATGGGAATGCGTGAGAGAAAGAAAAATTTGAAACCCATACATGCATTAGCACCAAAAGGGGGAGCAGCAAGAAGGAGAGTTTATGCAATTAATCAAGTTCTGAACACAAAAAAAAGGAAAGGGGTTGTAAGAAAAAATATGGGAAACTTTCTACTTAACATGGCTTCACGAGATGAGATTCTTGCTCTACTAAACGAGCCATGCAATGTAGCATTGAAGAGAGATGTACTAGACATGGTAATAAAGGAAATATATTCAAATATGGATGCAAATGAGGTTCAAACCACTTGCGATACCATTGGATTAAGCAGACAAGGATATAGAAGCCTATTCAAACCCTTTCATGCCGCATTAAAATCTTTAGGCACTAAGAAGGTTATAATTCCGCGTCCATATACAGTTGAGAACATTAGAAGAGAAAGGAATATGAAAGTTGAGGAGGTTCTTGGAGGTATGCATTCAATTCAATGCGGAGTCTCAAGCATTTCAAAAAAAAATGGCACTGAATGTGATGTGATCGGTCTTAACGAGAAAAACAACATTTGGTTTGATTTAGAAACTATTCTCAAACTCATGGTTGTGTTTTATAATTTGCGGTCTTCTGAGATGGAACAATTGGATATCTGCATTAAGCTCGACGAGATGGAGCTTACGAGCAAGGCAAAGTATGAAAGAGTCTCTTTAGTTCTTATGAACTATGCCATGGGACCAAGTTATGGAGCACAACTATGCCTGCCCAAGAAGAAGAGAAATCCTGAGTTTTTTTCCGTACAATCTGAGGAACATACTTGGTGGCTTGGTATGTTTCAAGTTCAAAAGGAGAACTTTTCAGTCCTAAAGTGGGTGTTTGACCAAACTGATATCCCAAGGATTATTAGTTTGTATGAATCTGGTGAATTATTGCAGGTGGATGGCTTAGGATCATTTAAGGTGAGATTTCATTTGGCTTCCGATTTAAAAACAGAGAAAGCTATGTATAATGTTGCTAATACAGCTGCTCAAACTTGCAGTAATTGTATATTTTGTATGTATAAACTAAAAGAAAAAAAAAGGGAAAAAGTTCTAGTACTATGTCTTGCAAGCAAGATACGGCTCCAGATAGACACTTAAAGGACGAAAACTTTGAGCCAATTTTGCCAATTCCACTACAGCGAGTTCATTTTTGTACTTTACATGCTATGGTTAGAATAGTAGAGAAAATGATACATCATAGTTGTATGTTTGTATGGAATTTTAAAAGCGAGAAGGACAGGAAAGAAGGGATTGCACGGGTTGAGAAAGTGCTATCAGAAGCTGGGCTTCATGGTGGTAATGTAAAACTTGAAAAGGATTTGAAGAAATCAGTAAAAAGCTCTGTACCATGCAAGGTGTCCTTGGGAGGTGATAAGGCAAGACACTTTTTGACAAATGTGGATTCAAAGAGAAAGGGAACATTTGACTTTGGTAAGAGGCTAGTTGAGGCTGAAAGGGATAGGACGGATAGAGCCAATGCCACTGTAAGGAAATTAGATGCATGGAATGCATTTTCCAACCTAAATGTACTACTGCAAAAACATACATTCACCAATGCAGATAAGGTGGAATTCAAACAGCTCGTCATAAAGTTTACAGATGCTTACATCAAAGCTTGGGGCGAAAATGAGGTCACTCACTATATTCACATTTTGTATGCACATGGACCTTGGTTTGTCAAGGAATATGGTAGTCTTGCTGTATGGAATACTCAAGGCATGGAAAAGTCCCATAAACAGGCCAAACTAGCATTTCATCGTGCTACACAGAGAGGAGGATCTTCACTTGCATCAAGGCCACTCAATCAGCTTGGAACCTGGTTTTATAGAAGGCTGCTGGCAAGGCATGACATGAATGTTAAAAGAAGAACAAGTACACAACTAGATAGTGCGTTGCAAGATGCTATCCGCAAGCGCAAAAGAGAACTATGGGAGAAGTCCACTGCTAAGGAAACACAAAGACAGTGGAGAAACAAGCGGGTGAGGATTGGGAAAAAATATGCCATCGCACATTAAATCTGTAAGTGCCATTGTCCTTGTTTATTTGATTTAATCATCTAATATTGAGATTTTTTACTGAATTTAGTCATTTCACTAAGAGTTACATGCTATTATTGCAGCTAGATTTCACTTTGTTGTCTGGTTAATTTCTGTCTACAAAATATCCAACTGTAAGCTCTTGAAGATTCTCTTATCTAAACTTAATGTGTTTCCATACTCTATCATCCTATATGAATGTATTCTGAAAGGTGGAGCTGAGGGACGTGGTGATCTATATGTTTACAGAGATCTGCTCATATTGCACTAATAATATAGGCATGCATCACATTTATGAAGGGATGGCTTTTGCACGAGTCACAACCTCTTCATTTTGTTCCTAAAGAATATAATCTAGTTACTTGCTTGAACGTTCAAAGTTGTGATAGTAAAAGTAGAAGTTCGTTCTGCATGTGCCAATACTGACTTGCAAATACATGTACAGGTATCGCAACTTGAAAAACAGACAAATTTTCTGGTCTCTATGGGCTTGGCCATTCGGCATGCTGTATGGTTGCATCTACAACAGGGACATTACTATTGCCTTGAAGATATTGAGACACCTTTTGTTGGAAGTATTATCCAATCTGTAAGGTAATTTTGAATTAGTATGATGCCAACACATACTCTTAACCTTATGCTCCTCAAAAGTTAGACTCTTTTGCCTTATATTGTCTTGCATGTCACTTTGCAAACTGCACTTAACTTTCCTTGATGATAATGGAAAATTGCAGCATGTCAGTAAAGGTGCACCAGAACAGGTTGGTAAGTTCATAAAATGTTGCTTAATTTGGATTGCTTATTTTGCTATGTTTGATGCCCATAAAGTGCATGGAACAATTTATAGGTTTGCAGAACGTGGGCTGAGATCTCTTGCTGTTGCTATTCATGTGAGCTTATTTCATAAATGGTTGTCAAGTTTAAAGCATGGTTTCATCTTGATAAGCCACATGGAGGATACATCCCTTGATGTGCAGTGTAGGTATTGTATTTATATCTTTTCATGCTCTATGCCAGAGTTTGAGTTCATTCTCCATATACTAAATGATGGGCTTCTTGAAAGCGATGGGCTTCACATGCAATCTTTATGACTGTTTTCTGAGATGGCTCTGCTAAATATGCCAGCCAGTGTGAGCATTAGACTCTGAGCAAGCAAATTTGTCTCTCCTCCTTCGTTTTGTATGCAGTTAGAATCTTGCTTATTTTGTAAGTGTTTAAATAGGTCTAGCATGTGCACATATTTGGTCTGTACATGTGTATGGTCTGCAGGTTCAACATGGTCTGCAGGTCAGGTCTGTTTTTCTGCATACACAATGAAGTACAAAGAGTATACTATATTTGGTGCTCTCGTAAGCGCAAAAGAGTGGCTCTTTGTTTTGTGATGGTCTGATAACACATCATTTTTAAATGCACTTCAAATCAACTTTTTTATGTCAAGGTCGAAAGCGAGCAGTCTTTGTCAGTGTTAAACATAGGACCAGGTTTGCCCTGGTGATGTAACAAGCTGAGGGGATTTATGAAGCTAAATATCTCTTGTTAACAATTGGAGTTGCTGTAGTGCAGATTTCTGGTGAAGTCAGTCAAGTTCAAAGTGCATTGGAACTCATTGCAGCTAAGCTCAGGTAACCAGGTTGTGTGTTAATGTGATTTCGCTCATTGCATACTTCATTTTGATATTGGCTAGAATCCACCCAAGGAGTCAATCACTGTTAATAAGCCAGCATATTTCATTGGGATCAATCCATCCGGGCAGCAGGTACTTGTTCCACAATCTGCTCTCACATACACACTGCCATCTGCAGGAAATGTCTCCCGGTTCCAACAACAATTAATGGCACAAAGTATGATGGCCTATGGAAGTCTAACATCACCAAATGCTGCTCTCTCTCTTTATGGAGGTTCAATAGGTATGCAGCCAAAGGTGACTGAAGAAATGAGCATTCCAAGCGTGTTCATGGTTATTGGCAGAGGTGGCTCCAACATTACTCAGATAAGATCAATATCTGGAGCGTCAATTAAGGTGCACTTTCCTATATTGCTTTATTTGGGGTTCATGAGCATGCATCCATAACAAAGAATATTCCTGTTTAAAGTGCAATGATTTTTTCAGGTACATGGCCCAAAAGAAGGCGTTTCTGAAAGGACCATTTACTTCGAAGGCACTGAGGAGCAAGTAAGTTTAACATAATTGATAGTTTCTAGCTACTATCAGTTCTTAACATGTTACGTCTGTTCAATAGGTGGCAACTGCCCAGAACCTTGTGCAGGCTGCATTAGCTAATCAATGATACACATTATTTGCAAACTAGAATGATTGGAGGCCTGCAGGTTAGCTGGACACTAAGAAGATCCATTATTGCAGTCTGCAAACTTAAAACATGCAGGCAGTGCTCCATTGTTTGAAGAAGTCAGATGGTCAAATTTTTCGCCCTCCAATTGATGGAGCATGCAGAGGAGTCACCATTTGGCTCGACGAGTTATATGAGCGATATTCAGAATAGTTGTTAAATAAAGAAACAACATACCCTACTTATGTTCCACGTAATTGTAATAATATAATAAATGAAGAGACAATAGTTTAGTGATTGAATAACTCAAGTTGATTGTATGGCGCCCATCCACAGTACACAATATCAATCCAAATATCTGGTTTGAAGGTCTGACATCTGTAAGTTTTGTAGGCCTGGCATGGAATACTGTTATTAGAGTATAAGAGTAATTGTGCCACCATTATAAGAGTATACACTAGCTATGTTCTCCATCAAAAGCTCAAATGTACAATTTGAGGGCTCAATTACCATCACTCCCGAATTGAGAAGACTTCCATTGTTGCCAGTTGCTGAAATTTCAGGCATCTCAAACAAGAAGTCCATATTTTGTAAGACTAGTAAGTCTGCATCAACATAAATAACTTTATCATATTGTACAAGTGGCCAAAGGCGAAATTTGCTATAGTTCCATTCATTGTGGGATTCCGGTTCTGCATTAGGGTTCCATTTTCTTTCTATTTGATGAACTTTCCATCCAGCTGCTTCCAGACCCTGTCTATGCTCTGGATTAATGCTTGCATCTACAAGAATGACAAGGTCCTTAGTAGAACCAGATAGACGAATGCTCTGAGCAAGCGTAATTGCACCACACACATATATAGAATTGGGCAGAATGAAGTATAGTTGCATATGCCTCCTTTCTTCCATCCAATTTATTTACATGCCAACAAATACAACAATTTACTGTTGTTGGCGCTTATACTAACCTGGCACCATTTTACAATTGTGCATTCCAATATCTTTTACCATATAAACCCAATTCTTTCTTGAATTTGATTGTCCCACTTTCTTCAAGGAGAAAAACATGTTAAGCAGACTACCCAGGTTCATCTCTTTCTACGTACTGTTGAACATGTGAACGACCGAAAGAAAGAATAGGATCATCCTGGTACGAGCTAATAGTCTAAAGATATGGACTCTAATTGAACTAAAATACATATATTGTTTCTACTTAATGTTCGAAAAGAAGATGAAGCTTATAAATGACACATACCTTCAGAACAAGATGCTAAATCAGACAAGTTTACATAAATATTTCTCCTCTGTATATGCATCTGCAAGTCTATGCTCTGGACTAATGCTTGCATCTACAAGAATGACAAGGTCCTTAGTAGAACTAGATAGACGAATGCTCTGAAAAACTGTAAACTGAATCAGCATATTGCACAAGGGCAAAGGCTTCTCTACATGCATATACCTTCCTATTCTTTATGCCCAAGGTTATCACAAGCTGTTAAGATTCTCGAAAAGTCATAATGAAGTGCCAGTGAAACTTTGCTGGAGAATGTACTTTCCTGGTATTTTCTTGAAGCTCTTCAACAAGAGCTGCAAGTACATGGGCTGCTTCATAACCATCAGAAAGTGGAGAACCATTAGCTCCTAGCATTTTTGCTACCGCTTCAAGATATGACATGCTCAAACATAACCTTTCAAACCATATCATCTGCTATATACAGTTGTACAAGACGGTTGTAAACAGTTGCATCAAGACAGTTCTTTGGGAATTGAACCCAAATCCACCAGGAAAACCTTTATTTTATTTTTTCCTTCATTAAATACATCAAATACTGTGATCAATCCTTAGGGTATGAGGAGGCATACAATCCTTGCATCGGATTGTGTATTCTCTTCTATATCCTACCTTCTTATCGTCCAATAGGAAACGGAATTCAAAAGATCCAGTCAGCGACTCCAACAACCTTCTGCATTCTGATAGTGTCCATACCTCTTCTACATTCAAAGTTTGAATCTGATCATTGTCCATATGCACTTCTAATTCAATTGAAGGAGTCCTAATGCAATGTTCCTCCACTGCCTTCCAACACAAACGACCATTTTCTTGCTGCCTTTTCTTTCTTTGAACAAAGAAATTGCAATATAAGGTCTGTTTTGGTAACCTGTACCTGAAAGATGCAATTCCATATTATTTACTTCAAAACCACAATAGCAGAAACAAAAGCATGCATACCTGAATATGAAATCAAAACCACAATAGCAGCAACAAATGCATGCATACCTGAATATGAAACTGGTCGAGTCCACCTCACAAACAGTTGTTTGTCCACCTGTTTCATGGATTCGTTTTCTCCATTCTCCATGAAAAATCTGCTCAAGAAAGGTTTCACTAAGATCTTGAAAAGTGTATGTCTGTGGTGCAATCCTGAACGTCTTCACATCTTTGAACAAATAAGCAAATACACTTATTGGAATAAAGGCTTTTGCCCCAGCTCGAATACCGCCTCTTTCTGTCAAGAACCTTCTTACTTCCCTTGCTAATAAGCATCGAAATGCCATAACAACATGCATATTACTGATGCCTTTAGAAATCTGAGATAGTGTAGGGCAGTCTACAAGCGTCAACTTTCCCAGCTTGCCATTTGATTTTGTGTAATGATATTTGTGGAACCAAACACCTTGATCCCTAAGAGAAGACAAGGAAACATCGGAAAATAATAATTGCCCAATAGCATGATGATGGACCTCCAACACGCTTGTGATGCTCTGTGCTGGAACTCTATTCTTGAACTCAGAGGAACAAAGACAATTCGGTTCAAGCTTTGGAAAGGTAGGACTTCCTGCAATATCCTCCTTCATCATATCTTGAGGTCCATACGCATGTGCAACAACTAACTCATCTACACTTTTACGGCCTTGACTAATTATGAATCCAAGAACACGTGCTTTCCAGTGTGCAGTCAAATGATTGAGCTTTTGTTTTTTTACTGCATGGTCACCACGTTGTGCAGGCCTCATAGTCACCCAAGAACCAACTGAAATATTTAAATCGATCCAGTCTCCATTCTCATCCTTTGCATTCCTTAGTGTAATTTGACTAATTTCAGATCTCTTAGAAGCCATTCTTATCTCTGCTAAATATCACTACATTATTCAACTATAAAACCACTGCACATAATACAATAGGGCGAAAAGAACTTACATTTTCTCGTCAAGGACTGCCAACTCATAACTTCAAAAGAACGATCTGCAAAATACCATGCAAATGCTCAATCATTCTATTTTAGATCAAAATAAAATCTTACAAATCTCTACACTAAACCAAAGCCACCCAGTGAACCAAGCATGCATGCAAGCTATTCTATCCAAAGAAACTTGCAAGCAAACCAAACGCCCTTGCACCTCCTATTCCTATGCAACTGCACAACCAGAATGCTTTCTCAGCTTATCCTACACCTAACATGCATTTTTTGCAGCCACCTAAGCATGCCACATCTTCCCTAACATGCCACATCTTTCCCATAAACTTTACCCTTAAACTCAGAGAGCTTCCATCATTGATACATCTATCCACAGCCGAACTAGTTGCAGTAGAACCAACAGCCATAAAACCTATGTTTTCATGCATGACCCATTGCTATCAATGCTGCCCTGTTCTCTGATTTCGTTCATGCCATGTAGGACCAGAAATACACCATAGCAAAGAAAGGATAACACTTGCTTGCTTTTCAATCATCCTTTCCACATAAAACAGAAACTGATTTGCTCACCAGGCTCCTGGAAACAAAGAAAAAACCTTAGCAAGTCTGCCTCAATAAATGTTGTACTGAGATTTTTTATGTGCAACGTCTGCAAAGAAGCATGGTATGATTTACAAAAATGACACGCCGTTAATAGCCTTTCTATCTTCCTAGATAGTGCCTCTCTAGTCTCATAAGGTCTATCATATATGTGGTCAACAGATTTCCCTTGCTTTCAATTTCAATTTGCCCCTGTTATTGCAACATCTACAGCCCATGTACTCCTAGCAATGAAATCTCACACAACAAGTCAAAATATCATTGTTGTAGCCTTGAAACCTAGCATCTACGAGCTTCCCATATACAACTGGTCCATATTCATGCATGAATACCTTGATCCTTCAAATTCGTCCTTAACAGCCAGCTAAAATTTTCCAAACACAAAGGACTTTGCAATCCACTATCCTCATATTTAACCTGTTATTGCCTTAGAACATTTGTTGAAGAGCCTACTTGGAACACTTATCAGCACAAAAGTATTGAGTACATTTAAATCCAACTCCAATATCTATATGTTCCTCATCTACACCTATTAGGATTTGTAAGACATTAACCTGATGATTTTCGCCTCAAGTTCCAACATTTTGCCATTGCTCCTTTGCAGAATTTCCTTGCCTTTTTCTAAAGCCTTGCACTAACCCAACGTGCAAAAGTAAAATGTGTAAGAATTATGCAGAAGTGTAAACATAAAGGAATACATAGATATATCTACAAGAGCACAACAGGAAAATAGAGGTAAAATTTTCATGCTTTCTTATTAAAGGAAAGCTTAATTTTGCTTTTTCTAACAAGAAATTCATAGCTAGCATACAAATATGCACTGATGAAGCAAAATAGAAAAGTCCACCATAGAAATATGTACTGATGAAATACAATTAGAAAAAATATAGGATGAATACAACACCTTACCTTTGTTCTAGACTTGATGCTGCAATATATAATAGATTAGCTTCCAGCAATTTCACTGAAACAAATGCAACAAATGTAAAGAATACTTAAGTGAAAGAATTCACAGATAAAAGAGAAGATTGATTAACTGATTAATTGTGACCTTCAAGATGTGAACTCCAAAGTACAAGAATTTAGAAAAGCTTCTCCACTGCAGCTACCTTCCTATAAAATGAAAATCACACGACTCAGAGATACTCAGCAGCCGTAAAATGAATCAATAATGATTTTAGTGGTACCAGTACCCACCATTGATAAGATGGCAACGGATTCAGAAATTTTGGGCTGAGAGTTAGAGAATTTTGATTGCAAGCGATCCAAAACTTTGCCGAGAGCCAGAGGTTTTCGGTTGTCTAGGGTTTTCAATTTGCTTTTTTCTTCCCTAGGTTTTTCGATACTTTGCCTAAGGTTTTTTGGCGCTCAAATTTGCAAAGTTCCAGGCGAGAACCTCTGAGAGGGGTTGCATTAATTTTTCCATTCATTTAATGCGGTGTTTGGTGCTATTAATTGCACGAATATTAACTTCAAAAGATGCCATGTAATACTGGTATAAAATTATAGCACCTCCTATGCTATTGGCTGATTCTACACGCCACGTGGAATTTCAAGGGTTTTTTATTGGGATATCTTGAGATCCCAAAAAAACTCTAATGCATGAATAAAAGAAATTATAAACTAACCTATGATTCCTCCAGATAGTGGGCAGCATGTTCTTCTCTTACATTTCTCTCCAATCTTCTAGTTCTAATATCCTTTGTGTTAGGAGACACTCTGGCATTCTCAATCCAAAAATTTTGAATCTTTTGTATCTATTCATCTGAAATTGCATCGAATCTTTTAGCCCTCTTATAAGAAACCTATTTCCCACCATTGTAATCGATCTCTTTCCCCTTTTGCTTTGTCTTTTGCAGGTTTCTTGGATGAACACCTAATACCTTTCCAAGGTCTCTCTGACTGATTTTGTCACTTGTTTCAGAATTTGCACGGCATGGAACAGACATTGCAAGGCAGCTATTCTTGGCTGCTAGGCAGTCATTGCTGATAGAGAGTTCCACAGTCTGCATAGAGTCCCAGAGGCTCCTAATGATGATGCTCTTGGCTTCCAAATCCTTTAATTCTTCACTTATAAATTTTTCCAATGTTTTATCCCTCAAAAACTCAAGTAAAATTTCTATGCTATTCTCAATTCTTTTGGTCTGTTTATGGAAAGACGTTAGCAAATTAAGGACAATATGGCATTTACTGCTTGCACTTCTTGATGAACCGGATCCCTCTGCCAATTCTGCAAGCTCCAATCTTTCCTCGAAATTAGAATTTCCCCCACAAATTGGGACTCCATTCTTAAATAAGGCAGTTGAGCGGTGCCATAATTATTCTTTCATACCACAAAAGTGGCAGATGCACGACCACATTCTGCGGGGACAGGGGGGACAGCTGAATTGGGACATCACAACGTGCTTTTACCCCTTAGCATCCTTGGCAAGATGGATGGTACTTGTGTTGTCGCACAATATAATAGTCGAGGATGGAGATACCTGCAGATGTTTCCACAAATGTTTAAGCCACAACAGTTCCTGGATCCCAACACTGTGGGCTTTGAATTCTGTCTTCGTGGTGCTGATTGACACTGTAGATTGTCTTCTGGACAACCATGTCAGCACATTAGGCCCTATGAACGTGACCATCCCTGTTGTGGACCTCCTACTATCATGACAATTAGTATGATCTGCATGGTAAACGATTTTCAGACTGGAAATCAAAGGACCTCTGATAAAAGAGACCTTCCTATGAAGTCCCCTTCAGATATGCCATCAGTCTTTTAGCAAACTTCCAGTGCGACTGCCTAGGATTGCTCATAAATCTGCTCAGCACTTCCACAACAAAAGAGATATCAGGTCTAGTGACTATGAGATATATCAACGCCCCTACCAAGCTTCGATAGAGTGTGGGATCACACTCCTCACCATCAAAATCAAGCTCAAGCCTTGTACCTGGATCAAAAGGACTTGTCACAACCTTGAAATCTTACATACGATACTACTGTAACCTTTTTTTGATATATTTCTGCTGAGAAAGATAGATGCCATCGGAGTGCTGCCACACTTCTACACCTAAGCAGTAATGCATAAGACCAAGGTCAGTCATCTCGAAGGACGAATCATACTTGCCCCAAATCTATAACTCATATGATTCTTCTTTGATTAACCCTAGAATCCATAAAGCAGCAAAATTCCCAGCGTTTACTCTTTAGTATCACGTAGCTTGGACATGACTTTGTGGCATTTTAAAACTATTTTTTCAAACTGGAAGGCGGATTGGAGTTGGAACCAATTTTGGAACGTGTCACATTCAAGCTATGGAGCACCGTTTTGTAGGTATTTTGATCTTCATAAGGGATGCGTAGTTGGAAAAGCTCGATTTCAGACAGATAATGTGCTCTACTCCATTATCTAGGGGTTATTGTTGCCGAATTATGCATGCTACAAGGTATTTTTATTTCAAGTCAGTCTTACTAGATTATACGCAATGATTTTATACTAGCTTCATAGCATCCTAAGATTACATACTAGCTTCATAAAGGTAGGAGAAGGACATGGAAAAGATAGGAGACGGGCATGGAACACAACAAGAGAATGGACATTTAGCGACGTGGGCTTGCGACGTCTGTGCGACGTGACGTCGCAAATAACGTCACCATGCGACGCCATCGCGACGTCCACGCCGCGGCAGCACACGCCGCGATGCGACGCGGTGGTGCGACGCCCGACACGCGACGTGGGGCGATCCGCCACGCCAGGTGCGCCACGCCTCACGCACCACGCCGCATCGCGCGGCGTCACTTTTGTGCGACGCGGACGCCGCGCGGCGACGCGGATCGCCGCTACGGACGCCTCTGGCCGGACGTCTAGTGTACTTTGTTCTTTTTGGAGAACAAGGGTGGTCTTCCGCCCGCAAAGTTGGTCCCCGTGGTAATGTCGATATTCGAGTCCATTGGAAGAGCCAAATCATGGTTTTGAGAGGGAAAATTGCTCGTCCATTGCCGTGGCCTTCGTGAAGAGAACTTTGTGGCAAAGATGTGAGCTCTGGAAGACTTCGGAGCTATTTCATCATGCACCAACACCGCATATCCTAGTGAAATGTTTTTCTCATGTCCCAAGACCGCACGTTGTAACCGCTTGTCAAAATTCCACCTTTTTTCGACGCTGAAATTTTTTAGTTATCGTTCTTTTGCATTCATGCTTCATAAATTCGTAATTAATGCATGGTATGGAATTAAATTCTGATTTTTGTCAGTTGGCTTCCTAGGTCATCCCCAAAGCATACAGGCAAATTTTTTAGAATTTCCGGATAAAGTTCTGATCAAATAGGTAGCATTGGAACGGCCTAGGCAAATTTTGTTGTTGGGCAAGAGCAAGACATTCATAAATTCGTAATTAATGCATAGTAAGGAATTAAATTCTGATTTTTTGTCAGCAGGCTTCCTAAGTCATCGCCAACGTACATGCCAATTTTCAAAATTTCCAGACAAGGTTTAGATCAAAGTGTTTGCATTAGTACGGCCCAGGGCATTTGTTGTTGGCAGCCGAAAGCCGGGCACACTTGCCCAAGTCAAACAAGGCCAGGACCTTGCAAGGCGCCTCATTAGAGGGGAGAGTCCAAACCCCAAGAGGCGAGCCACAAAAAGTTCCCCGAGGCGACCTTTCCTGGCGGCCCGGGAGGGTCAGACGCTAAAGACCACACTCCGGATCTCGGTTCCCCTATCCGACCGTTGAATCCTTCGTTCAAGGGCCCCGCTCGATAAGGTCCAAAAATCCAACATCCGTCCGGGAGAACTTATCAAACCGCTGGCCGCCCCAAGGGTCGACGGTAGAAACCAAAGTGTTTTGTCGTTCGGACATTGCGCGGAGGTTCGGAATGGCGATTCGACTCCCTCGCCACATCGTCCGGAGGAGGCTGAAATTACCCTAGAGACCAAGTTGCACTGGCCAGTTTTGCAAAAGAAAGAAACACTTACGCCCTACGCTAAAAGATTCGACGTACCACCTCCTAGGCCAATTGACTCACGAAAGTGTGTTGGACATGAGATAGTTTGACGCTTTCCGAGAAGGGTGGTCTTCTCGCCACGAAACTTGGTCCCCGTGACAATGTCGACATTCCGAAGTCCATTGGCGAGCCGAATCACGATTCCGGGAGAGGGAAGTTGCCCGTCCGCCGCCGTGGCCTTCGGGAGAGGACTTTGGGGCAAGCCGCTTCTGTGTGGTTTTAGGGTCTGCGGTGCTCAAGGCCAACACCACCCCTCTACGCCAAGACACGGCGCAAGGTCCTAGTCGAATCGACAAGGATAGAGCCTCCAAACGTAAACCCTATGAGTTGCCGTGTTCTAGCGTGGTTTGGCGTTTTGGGTGCCGAAGTTTTGGTCTTTGGCGCTTTGGGACTTGGCCGATAAGATGCAGCTTGAGAATGCGAAGCAAGGGGAACCGACGGAATGGAGTTTGATCTGTACTCCTCCCGCCAGGCGCTTAGAAGTAAAGGGCAGCTTTGCAAAAGAGCAAGACATTCATAAATTCGTAATTAATGCATAGTACGGAATTAAATTTTGATTTTTTGTCAGCAGGCTTCCTAAGTCATCGCCAACATACAGGCCAGTTTTCAAAATTTCTGGACAAGGTTTAGATCAAAGTGTTTGCATTAGAACGGTCCGGGCAGCCTGTTGTTGGGCAGCCGAGCTGGCACACTTGCCCAAGTCAAACAAGGCCAGGACCTTGCAAGGCCACCTCATTAGAGGGGAGAGTCCGGACCCCAAGAGGCGAGCCCCAAAAAGTTTCCCGAGGCAGCCTTTCCTGGCAGGGGGGCCGTACGCTAAAGACCACACTCCCGGATCTCGGTTCCCCTATCCCAACCGCTGAATCCTTCGCTCAAGGGCCCCGCCCTCGATAAGGTCCAAAAATCCAACATCCGCCGTGGGAGAACTTATCAAACCGCAAGCGCCCCGCGTCGGTCGACCGTAGAAACCAAAGTGTTTTGTCGCTCGGACATTGCGGAGGCTCCGAATGGCGATTCGCACTTCGCCACATCGTCCGGGAGGCCAAAATTACTCTAGAGACCAAGTTGCACCGGCCATTTTGCAAAAAGAAAGAAACACTTACGCACTACGTTGTAAAGATTCGGACGCCCACCTCCTAGGCCAATTGACTACGAAAGTGTGTTGGACATGAGATAGTTTGACGCTTCCTCGAGAAGGGGTGGTCTTCCGCCATGAAACTTGGTCCCCGTGGCAATGTCGACGCGTTTCGAGTCCATTGGCAGAGCCGAATCATGATTCAAGAGAGGGAAGTTGCCCCGTCCGTCGCTGTGGCCTTCTGAGAGGACTTTTGGGGCAAAGCCGCTTCCGGATGGTTTTAGGGTCCCCTGCTCGTGTCAACACCCCCTCTACGCCAAGACACGGCGCGAAGGTCCTAGTCGACCGACAAGGATAGAGCCTCAAACGTAAACCCTATGAGTTGCCGTGTTCTAGCAGGGGCGTTTTGGGTGCCGAAGTTTTGGTCTTTGCACTTGGGACTTGGCCGATAAGATGCGCTTGAGAACGCGAAGCAAGGGGAACTGACGGAATGGAGTTTGGATCTGTACTCCTCCCGTTGTGGCAGTTAGAAGTAAAGGGCGCTTTGCAAAGAGCAAGACATTCATAAATTCGTAATTAATGCATAGTAACGGAATTAAATTCTGATTTTTTGTCACAGACTTTCTAAGTCATCGCCAACATACGTGCCAGTTTTCAAAATTTCCGGACAAGGTTTAGATCAAAGTGTTTGCATTAGAACGGTCCGGCAGCCTCGTTGTTGGGCAGCCGAAGCCTGGCACACTTGCCCAAGTCAAACAAGGCCGGGACCTTGCAAGGCCATCTCATTAGAGGGGAGAGTCTCGAACCCCAAGAGGCGAGCCCCAAAAGTTTCCCCGAGATAGCCTTTCCTCGGCAGCCTCCCCACGGGGCCAGACGCTAAAGACCACACTCCCGGATCTCGGTTCCCCTATCCCACCGTTGAATCCTTCGTTCAAGGGCCCCGCCTCGATAAGGTCCAACAAAATCCAACATCCGTCCGGGAGAACTTATCAAACCGCCAAGCCGCTCAAGCAATCGACCTTGTAGAAACCAAAGTGTTTTGTCGTCGGACATCGCTGAGGCTCCGGAATGGCGATTCGACTTCGCCACATCGTCCGAGAGGCCGAAATTACCCTAGAGACCAAGTTGCACGGTCAGTTTTGCAAAAGAAAGAAACACTTACGCCCTACGCTGTAAAGATTCGACTGACCACCTCCTAGGCCAATTGACTACGAAAGTGTGTTGGACATGAGATAGTTTGACGCTTCCTCGAGAAGAGGTGGTCTTCCGCCACTAAACTTGGTCCCCGTGACAATGTCGACATTCCGAGTCCATTGGCGAGCCAATCACGCATTCCTCGAGAGGGGAAGTTGCCCTCCGTCCGCCGCTGGCCTTCGGGAGAGGACTTTTGGGGCAAGCCGCTTCCGTGTGGTTTTAGGGTCCGTGCTCAAGGCCAACACCACCCCTCTACGCCAAGACACGGCGCAAGGTCCTAGTCGAACCGACAAGGATAGAGCCTCAAACGTAAACCCTATGAGTTGCCGTGTTCTAGCAGTGGTTTGCGTTTTGGGTGCCGAAGTTTTGGTCTTTGCACTTGGGACTTGGCCGATAAGATGCAGTTGAGAATGCGAAGCAAGGGGAACCGACGGAATGGAGTTTGGATCTATACTCCTCCCGTTAGGCGCTTAGAAGTAAAGGGCGCTTTTGCAAAAGAGCAAGACATTCATAAATTCGTAATTAATGCATAGTACGGAATTAAATTCTGATTTTTTGTCACAGGCTTCCTAAGTCATCGCCAACATAGGCCAGTTTTCAAAATTTCCGGACAAGGTTTAGATCAAAGTGTTTGCATTAGAACGGTCCGGCAGCCTGTTGTTGGGCAGCCGAAAGCCGGGCACACTTGCCCAAGTCAAACAAGGCCAGGACCTTGCAAGGCCGCCTCATTAGAGGGGAGAGTCCAACCCCAAGAGGTGAGCCCCAAAAAGTTTTTCCCCGAGGCAGCCTTTCTGGCGGCAGCTTCGGGGGTGAAAGATGTTGTAGTGGAACACCCGGTGTCCCCCGCCCTCCTAAAAAAATGTGGTGGGAGATATCAAATTTGTGGTGCGATTTTAAATGTTTGTTTGGCTTCTAGTGATGTAACGCCCGGATTCAATCATTTCCGAATCGCAACAACCCGATTCCTACGCCACCCGCCCCATTCCATTTCCTACGCCACCCGGCCCCATTCCAATCTCCACCTAACCGATTTCTAAACCCACGACCCACCCGCTTTTCCCCGAAGCACACGGCTATGACGCTTTTAATCCGTTGTGGATCAATCCGTTCATACCTTCAATCATTTAATTTGGAAGCAAATCGCCACGATAAGAGAAAAGAGAACCTTAACAAGAACGGATCATAAAAGACGCCAAAGGAAAAGACAAAGGGAAGCTAAAGAAGAATTAGCAAAAATTGCAACAAATAGAGGGAGGATCCACTGTAACGGCCTCTACCAAAGGCCTGATGGTATTAAAATTGTTATCTTCATTTCATAGCACCACTAAAGGCTTGTCTAACAAATGATAAGAAAGAGGTTTTACTAGATTATCCAAGTAGGATGACACAATGGACAGCGTGCATTTGGCTAAGAGTCGAAAGATTTGCAAGCCAAGAGCATTGTGGTCAAGAACCTCGTGGCTTCCATTCAACTTGTGAAGAAGTCTAACAAAGAATGACAGCTTTAGCGACCAAGAGTAGTTGCCTTGCTATGGCCGTAAGAGGAAGCATTAATACCGAAAGTGCTAATCCCGGCTGCTTTCTGGTTTTGGTAAAACCGGGTGTTCATCCTAGGAATCTTACCAAAGCAAAATTGAAGAGGGAAGAGATAGATTGCAAAGGGGGGGAAATGGGTTTTGTACAAAAGAGTTAGAAGAGTGTCATAGAACTTGTGCAGCAATTTTGGACCGAAAAAGTAGGGTCTCCAAATGCAAAGGATGTTAAGTTCGTAAGATTGGAAACGAAATGTAAGAGAGGATCATGCCACTCACTATCCGGAAGAATCACGTGTTATTTCATTTCTTCATCTTCACCACATTTTTATTGTTAATGTGGTATGTGGTTAGTGATTGCTTGTGATATGTGGTTGCCGTGGTTAGTGATTGCTTGTGGTGTGTGGTGCCTATTAATGCCGTGGATATATGATATGTGCCGCCTAGTGTGGTGAGGCACGTGGTGAAATAAATGTTGCCAATATATGCTTTGTGGTGCCTAGTGTGGTGAATAACATGGTGTAAAATACATGTCAGAATATATGCTATGTGGTGCCTAGTGTGGTGAAAAATATGGTGTAAAATAAATGCTCTAAATATACGCTTTGTGGTGCCTAGTGTGGTGAATAACATGGTGTAAAATAATTGTCGTAATATATGCTATGTGGTCCCTAGTGTGGTGAATAACATGGTGTGGTGTCTAGTGTGGTGCCCAGTGTGTTGCCAGTGTGGTGCCTAGTGTGGTGTGTGTGCCTAGTGTGGTTAAAAATATGGTGTAAAATAAATGTCGAATATATTCTATGTGGTGCCTAGTGTGGTGAATAACGAGGTGTAAGATGAATGTCCAGAATATATGCTATGTTTAATAGAAATCTCATCGCTTAATTGATTGTGGGGTGAAAGTGACACACGTAAAAATTACATTAAGGATGGACAGAATGGGACAGAGAATCATTGGAAACTGGTCACATCAAATGCAAGGTCAATCATTCAAAAGTCGGGTCGCGGCAGAAGCATTGGGGAAAACCATAAATCTAGTTTTGCATGCGCAGACATTGGCTTATCACAATCCAAAGCCTATGGCGAAGAAAAACGTAAGGAGAACACGAGCACAAACAATTTCACCAGCTCAAATGCAACAGATCCGGTAGGACCTATACCGGAGCAAATAAACCAGTGAACAGAGGCGGATATTAGAGGAGCGGAGGACCCATGAATTCGAGGTATTCTAGGCTTAAAACATAGGTTAATTCCCCGATGGGCTTAAAGAATTAGAAGCCAAGGCGTTGATAGGCTGGTTGCCTTTCTTTGTAGTAGATGTTGTTTTACATGTGATGATGTTGTTTACAGATGCAAATGAGACTTAACAGAGAAGTCGGTGCAAAATGTGGTTCTCGGGGTGGTGTATGATTCTCGAGGATGAGTTCTCAGCTCTCCCCAGGCTTGAGGAAGGGGATATGTTCATCCAACTAAAGCAGGAAATGATCCATGCTTCAGCCATTAAAAAAGTGCTCGACAGGCCAGATGCATGGAGACACAACAACCTGAGACAATACTTTATGAATCTGTATCATAAGTGGGAGCAGAAACGAGAAGCACATGTTTTAGTGTTGCTGGATTACACCAACTATTCAGCAGAAACACTTGATGAAGTCTTGAACGTACTTGGAAATAGTAGAGTTACAGATCTCACAATGCAGGATCTGATTGAGGCCCAAGAATCGTGATGTCATCTCTAATGCATTTTGATAATACTAGAAGCTCGTTTTCCTCGATTTTTTTGCATACTTCATTTCATAAGAAGTATGAACTATTCTACCGGTATGGTAGATTTCCATATGTATTTTTCTCCCTTTGAAATATAAAAACAACATTTGCATCACCACAGCTTTCACCACAGTTTTCACCACGGGGCCACCACGATTTCACCATAATCACCGGGGCATTGACCATTTTTGACCCGGTCAGAAAATGGAATGGCTCTCGATTCTCGATAGTATCTTGACTGATTTTGGTCCCAAATTAGGTCCCCTTGAATTGAGATCAAAGAAAGGCACTAAGGCTGCGGGTATCTGCTTTTTAGAAACAGCCCGTGGTAAAATGTAATTAGAAATTTACACAAGGCACAAATTTACACAAGACACAAAGCCATTATAAACTATTTTCTCGATTAAACAAAAGGCACAAGGCCGGATTATACCGCACAAGGCCATCATATGTTAAAACAGTAAGATACCGTAATACTTTAATTAGAAATTTACACAAGGTTCAAAAGGCACAAGGCCATCATATATTCAAAAAGGCACTAAGGCCATCATATATTACAAAGAGGCACTAAGGCCTCAGATCACAAGGGGTGAGTTCACAAGGGGTGAGATCAAATGAAGGCACTAAGGCCTATATACCATCCTGCTTTTCAAAAAATACAAAGGCACAAAAGGCCCAGAGACTAACTTGATCAAAAAAAAAAGGTGGCACACCGGGACTTCAAGCTTCATCTCAGAAGAAAAAGTGAAGAAAATTAGTTTAGAATACATAAAAGAAAGCAAAAATTTAATGCATGCATGCTACTTACTCAGAGAACATTTTGGAGTTCCAAAAACTTCATGTTCTTCTTCGCCTTCTACCCTTCTTCTTCTTCTTCTTCGGTCTGGTCTTCGCCGATTCGCTATCGTAATCTTGGGAATCAAATTGATCATCAAGAAGCTTCATCGAGGAATCGAATTAGAGGAGGATTCCATCGCTTCAAAAGTTCAAAAGATCTTCAGAGCTTTCGTAAGAGGTGGAATCGACTGTGAGCTCTCGTGCTCGTGGCTCTGCACGGGCTCTCGTGTTCGGCCCAAAGAAATGGTAATTTGGCCAAGATCCTATTTCATAACTGGCCATCACCGTGCCAAAGGAATTGAAAGCGCCTCGGGCGCTTTAGGGAGGGGAGAGCGAGAGCGAGAGGGAGAGGGAGAGGGAGCTGGAGGGAGAGCGGCAATGGGCAATGCGCCGACATTCTCGCTGGAAGGAATTGACGATGTTTCTCCTTCACGCACCATAGCCTATAAAGGCCGGCGTGAAATTAATTTCAGAGGCTACGATTTTAGGATTTCGCATCATTAGCATCTTTATTCCTTAAGATTTAGTACCATTAGCATCTTTATTCCTAAAGATTTAGTAGGCAACTAATAATAACCTCGAAAAGGACCATTATTTTATTTTCTAAAAACACAAAAAAAAAAAAATATATATATATATCTATCCCGAATTGGCCATTCATGAATAGCTCCAACGTGCCACCTCAAACATGCACCACATGATTCACCACATGATTCACCAAATGCACCACATGATTCACCACATGCACCATTTGCATCACCAAACATGTTGGTCAATGAAAGTCAAACATGTAACAAAGGTCATGTAAAGGCTCAAGCATGCCAAGGTGGCTCAAATATGCCACCTAGGTCTAACATGCCAAGGTGGCTCAAACATGCCACGAAGCTCCAACATGCCACCCACATGATTGCACCACATGATTCACCAAATACACCTCATGATTCACCACATGCACCATTTGCATCACCAAACATGTTGGTCAATGAAAGTCAAACATGCCAATGAAGCTCCAACATGCCACCTACGACATTCACCACATGATTCACCACATGGTTCACCAAATGCACCACATGATTCACCACATGCACCATTTGCATCACCACATCTATCACTTACATGTAACACCACATTGTCATGAATCTTTGAATACATCAATTTCTTCCGAGATTTGAACTCCACCACAGTGTTGCTCGGGTCACCAGAAAGTCTATTGTATACAATAGTATACAACAATGTACATTAGAGTGTCAATGAAAGAATAGGTTACAAGAATAACCTCTTTGGTTACAATAATACAAACATGTGATTACAAGTAAAGATCTATTGATCCGTCAACCTCAACTTCATTACTACAAAGAATCGTGGTTTCACAACATCAATCATCATTCTCACAAGGTCCAACAAACAAGAACTAGAAATTGGTACACCCCGCAACAAAACATATCAGCCTCACATTGGATGAGAAATACCTTCAAATTTACTTAACTCACCTTGCATTGGGATAGTATGTCCAAGTCTCGACATCGCGTAGCCACAACTTTCTTTACTTAAGACACATATAGCAGTGACCACACGACCAAAGAATCGACCGAGTGGGGGAACTTGTAATTTTCTTTGTGGTGCAGCTTTTATGGTGCTTGGGAATTTTGTGTTTGCATCCTCAACAAAACTCATGACAAAGCTCGAGCCCTTGTACATTTCTAGGTCACAAAATGGTACACACCGGGTCGACATTTAACCGGGTTGACCTCCAAGACCTACAATGACATACACCGCCCAAAGGCCGCCGATAACATGTCGGGCGTAATGGTACATTCAAATTGCAAGTTGAGGGTGCAACGCTTTTGTCCTTTGAAGCAAGCTCGCTCGACAAGAATGTGTAAATGAGCGGATCCATGAAATGGAACCTCTCGCTCCATGTCATGCTTGATGCGTAATTGGTGCATACACCGCCAAAGTCCAAGGTCGGTAAAACAAGATGATTTAAGAAACAATGTAAGACTTCAAACTGAAGTTGTTTATATTAAATTACTAACCTCATGAAGAAATGGACTATCCCCACCACGAACCAATCCCTACTTTTCTCCAATATTCTGATTGCCTCTTGATCAAGCACAAGAGGCTCCCTCGCTGCCCTTTTAAACACTTCAAGTGGCAAGTGTTCGGCCGGATGTGCGCCTTAACACCGCAGCCCTCGTCTTTGGTGGTGTAAGTTTATATTCAAGAAATGGAAGATCATTGAAAACCTTGAGGAACATTGAAATAGCCAAGAAATGAACAATTGAAGTAAAACTTTGTTTATATTAAAAAGTCAAGAGAGGTTACATCATATACACAATAATACTATTTCTAGGCTTTAGTTCTATGTTTTTTTCATCATATTAATACAAATTTGACTCTCTTGTCAAACATATTCAAAGATTTTGTTGCTTTCGACATAACTTTGCACATTCCCCCGCCTTCAAGAACCCCCCAAGCCAAACCTTTAGATCATTCATGAGGAAATTGCCATCTACTCGCGTGTGGCTCCAAATTGCTTGGACAGATCATGGTGTTTGGCGATTGAGGACCCTTTGTACCCATCAATGAGAAGCACGCTCTTTTGTGAAAATGAGAAATTGTCGAGACCTTTTTTGTGTGCTTCAAAAAAATTGGCTTTTTACCGTTAAATAAATTTGTGTTGGTACAGTTGATCCCGACTCCATATGAACTTGAATTTGTCCTTGTGTTTCATCAATGCTCCCCTTAACTATGACTCTCAAGTTTTGAGCCCCAGCAGCTGGACCAAAGTGCTATATGAAAATTTCGACCGCACCAATCTATGAACTCGCCCGGCCTGGTCTAGTTACTACCCACTTGGTTCTCGTTAAGTGTGATCAACTTAACATCATCTTCTTTGGCAGTGGGTATGGACTCACTCTTGTCATAGCTTCTACCCGTAACTCCATTGTAGTAAAACAAGCAGGATTGGGCTTAACCTTGTAGTCTTCTCAGATGGACGAGTTGGTGCAGTGGTGGAAACCGCTTCAAAGATTTTTGGTGCGTGGCTCGAAACTTCGCTTCAAAGATCTATTCGCAAGTGGATGGATGAAACCGCTTTAGAATGTCTTGGAGGTGTCTTTTGCTTGGAATTCTCGCTTCTTGCTTTTTCTCCGAGACACTTCCACCTGCAAAAATTTAAATGTGATTCGTAACTATATGGGTCAAATTAAAAAGAAGACAGTGCACAAAAGGTTGGAAGTTACCTTGTGACTTACATTCACTTAAACGATTTGTTCAGATCATAACCCGATGCATCCGCCGACGGCGATTGGTGTGGAGCATGACTTAATGCATCCGTTGATCCGGGCAGATTCTTGTCCGCTTGGAGCACCTATCGGAGCTTGACTTGATGCACCTACTCGATTTGTTGACATCTACCGATTTGTCCGACTTCCCCGTGAACCCGATGCATCTTCTCGACGGCCCGAAGTTTCTATCTCAGGTGTCTAATGCTTTTCAAGGGGTGAAAAGTGTCTTGTCCCCCTAACTCCACCACATTGTACATCTATATCTACAAAGTAGGGATGAAGAAGTAAGCTACATATCCCAATTGCATCAAACAAGACTTGGTTACCTTTGAGGGTAGAAAATAATTCCCTTTTTGGTGTGCTAGATGGACTCACATAGTCATTGCCACCAGTATGAACAGTTAGACCTGAATTAGTAAACGCACCATGCTCGCAAAAACCCGAATTGAATCACAATTGATTGTAACTATGCTTTGGTTTTTTTAACTAAGTTCCAGACTTTTTACTCTCTTTACGATGTTCCTGTTTTTATATATCTAAAGTGTCCCCTAAAATGAGCGAGCGATCTCATCCCAGGGGGCACTTTAGATACACAAAACAGGAGAAGCAAAAGAGACTAAGCCAGCCAGGATCTTGTTTTATGTCGGGCTTACTCCCCTTTCGAAGCCTCGTTGAGGTATCTAATTCGCCACCGAAAGTGAGCTTATGTCATCCTAGGGGGCAAATTAGATAATGATAAAACACAAAAAACTAAGGAGACTAAGCCAGCTTACTCTCTTTCGAAGCTACCTATAAGTGGTCACCGTAAGTGCCTCAAGAGTTTGAAGTTGCTTTTGATCCTCCCTACTCACACCTAAGGCTTGTACCCATGTCAGAAAATTCATGACAAGAATTCTCAATGCAATGTTGATTACAAATCCCGCAAAGTGAACGAAATTTGTCAATGAGAATACAATTATACTAAGCACTTCAGAATTTTGTTATGAAGTACCTCAAGAGGTCGAAAGCGACATGGAAGATGGTATTGGTGACCGTGATTCAAAGAATCAAAGTTGGTAGTGGTTTCCCCATCCACCGGAGGATCTTGCCACGTAATGGACAGCCACTACCATAATCGCCAAATTTTATCAAGGTCTGGAAGTAGTGGATCCAAGACAAATAAAGGAAGACGGTCCTTGCAAGACGTAAACCTCTCTAACCTTGGTTCCAAAGACTTTCAATGTCAAGTAGGTTCCGCTTCCCGGCCGACAGCCAGATTAAGCTCCTCGATTTTTGTCCGCTTCAAGTTCTCGTAATAGTTCCTTCATTTCAATTCTCTCAGATCTTGGCATATAGCCCTAATACCGCCCGCGACTAATTTGGTTTATCCTTAATCATTCCTTCCCATTTTTTTAAATCTTTATTCATCTTCTGGCCCGAACTCAAGTTGCTGAACCTTCATTTGTAGCACCCGCAGTTTTGATCACAAGTTTGCAACCTTGCCTTTACAATCGAATCACTCGATCTTGTAGAGTTGATCCATTCTTCCAAAGGTCCCGTTGAATTCATCCGAAAGTAATCCAAGGTTAGTACCACATGACACAACAGCACCACTTTACACACCACAAATTCCATCATGACAAACTTTGCACCACAAATGGCGCCATATTCACCACATGTGGTGTGGCATGTGGCACCAAAACGGGTGCCACATGCCACACCACATATGGCACCACAATGCACCCAAGGCACCACATATGGCAATCCATTACTTTCGCACCACAAATGGCGCCAAAGACACCACATGTGGTGCAAAATGTGGATCCATAGTGGTGCCACATTAGACACCACATGTGGCACCACAATGCACGTATAAGGCACCACATCCAAGCAGCATCCACCACCCCATATGTGGCGATAGCGTGGTGCAATATTTAGCGCAGCTAGCTTGGCACCACATATGGCGCATAATCCACCATTCACAAGTATCACCATATCTAACATCACATATGACACTAAGTATAGAAACATATGGAAGCCAATTCACTATTCGGGATAAGGTACCACGTTTGGTACTATATGTGACACTACATATGCTACAAACTACATTATTAACATATAACTGCACCATATGACGTCCAGTAACACATTTGAGCTACATACCACCGTGGAACTGAAATTATCCACCACAACTCAAACTAGCAAAGACAAATTTCCTACACATAACTTACAACACACCCAAATGAAGAAGTAAGTGGTGTACCCGATTGTTCAAGCTTGCTAGACCTTTGCTGGAAAATAACAGTTCCAATATTAAATTGCATCATATGGTGGTTCCGTAAGAAGAGGGTTGAAAAGTACTATATTTTTTCAGTGATTTTCCCCGAGATTCTTCTTACAGCCTTGAGGAGGCTTGAATTGTGGCCTAGTCATTTCAAGAGAGGAAGCATCATCTCGTGGCAGGTTGTTGCTCGCTTCCTCACTATTTGAAATGATTGCATGCTTCCTCTTACATTGGGACGGAGAGGCTTCAGACTTTTTTTTTCTCTTAACTGTTGCCTTTAAACTCAACCAATTTATTTCTTTTCCTTTTTGTGTGAAGGTAATACGCAATGCCCATAGTCCGGTGAGGCCATGCCTCCCTGTGCACACTTCCCGCCTGCGGGATTTTTTGTAAAGGCACATATATTCATTATACCTCTCCTTGCTCATATTCTTCAACCCGCATGATGAAACAAAACAATATTCTAAACAACAGAGAATCATGGGCATCCCCGAATCTAGAATGCAACCCACCGTAAGTGGATTTTCCTAATACTTTCTGGGTCCCCAAAACGTTTCGATTTCTTCTTGTGTGGCGTAATGCTTTTTTTTTGCCTCAGAATTTCCTTGTAGGTGTATCCCGTGGCATTCAAGTCCCAGATGATCGAGCTATTTCGCGGATCGATCTTCTTGCCGTAAATCGAAATGGTCTTGCCGGATTAAGGGAGCGCGGATCATAGTTTTTGAGGGAAAATGAAAATTCGTAATCGTAAAATGGTCTTGCCGGATTAAGGAGCGTGGATCGAGTTTTGAGGGAAAATGATCGTAACGCGGAGTTTTGAATAAGCCCCAATAAGACCGAAAAGGACAAAATTTTGAATAAGTAATCATGTGTATTTTTGAAAAATAACTCCCTCTCCCACTACAAATTCGGTAGTTCCCACCACACTTAGCACCCAAAAATGTGGTGCTAAAATGCACGCTTTTGTTCCACTACAACATGCTTTCACCCGGGCCAGACGCTTAAAGACCACACTCCCGGATCTCGGTTCCCCTATCCGGACCGCTGAATCCTTCGCTCAAGGGCCCCCGCCTCGATAAGGTCCAAAAATCCAACATCCGTCCGGGAGAACTTATCAAACCGCCAAGCGCCCCGCGGTCGTAATCGTAGAAACCAAAGTGTTTTGTCGCTCAGACATTAATGAGGTCGGAATGGCGATTTGATTTCGCCACATCGCCCCTCGAGGCCGAAATTACCCTAGAGACCAAGTTTTAAAGTCAGTTTTGCAAAAGAAAGAAACACTTACGCCCTATGTTGTAAAAGATTCGATAGCCACCTCCTAGACCAATTGATCACGAGTGTGTTGGACATGAGATAGTTTGACGCTTCCTCGAGAAGGGGTGGTCTTCGCCACCTAAACTTGGTCACCGTGACAATGTCGACATTCCGAGTCCATTGGCGAGCCGAATCATGATTCCGGAGAGGGAAGTTGCCCGTCCGCCGCTAGTGGCCTTCGGGAGAGGACTTTGGGGCAAGCCGCCTGTGTGGTTTTAGGGTCCATGCTCAAGGCCAACACCACCTCTACGCCAAGACACGGGCGCAAGGTCCTAGTCGAAACCGACAAGGATAGAGCCTCCAAACGTAAAACCCTATGAGTTGTCGTGTTCCCAGCAGTGGTTTGCGTTTTGGGTGCCGAAGTTTTGGTCTTTTGCACTTGGGACTTGGCCGATAAGATGCGCTTGAGAACGCGAAGCAAGGGGAACCGACGGAATGGAGTTTGATCTGCACTCTCCCGTTGTGGCGCTTAGAAGTAAAGGGCGCTTTTGCAAAGAGCAAGACATTCATAAATTCGTAATTAATGCATAGTACGGAATTAAATTTGATTTTTTGTCGCCAGGCTTCCTAAGTCATCGCCAACATACATGCCGGTTTTCAAAATTTCCTGGACAAGGTTTAGATCAAAGTGTTTGCATTAGAACGGTCCGGCAGCCTGTTGTTGGGCAAGCCGAAGCTGGCACACTTGCCCAAGTCAAACAAGGCCAGACCTTGCAAGGCCGCCTCATTAGAGGGGAGAGTCCGAACCCCAAGAGGCGAGCCCCAAAAGTTTCCTAAGGTAGCCGCTCGGCAGCGCCACGGGGCCGTGACGCTTAAAGACCACACTCCCGGATCTCTGCCTCCCCTATCCCACCATTGAATCCTTTTCGCTCAAGGGCCCTCGCTCGATAAGGGCCAAAAAATCCAACATCCGTCCGAGAACTTATCAAACCGCCACCCTGTGCTCAAACATGCCACCCTGTGCTCAAACATTCGTAAGTAGTAGCAATAGAAGATTGGTTAAACCGAATGCGATTTTGATCAGATATATGGCTCGGAATGTCCAAATTAGCATAAGGACAAACTTTCATGACCATCGATGAAAAAAAAGGCTCCAAAAAATTAAAAAGTGTTAGACGCCGCTATAACAAAATACGTTACGGACACGCCAGATGCGACGTTAAACCAGTATATACGATTTTGAAATCATATATACGATTTTGAAATCGATATACGATTTCAAAATTACGCCGCGATGTGACGCCGCGACGCCGCATGCGACGCCTGCGAAAGTGTCTTTTCCGGACCATTCCTAGGCTTCCTTCTATCGACTATTTTGGGCGATCTTCGGCGCCATTTAACCTTGAACGACTTGCAAGCACTCTTTTTAAGGTTAGTAGATCATGGTTTTGGATTGAATGGTTTTTGGATTGAATGATTTAGTGTAGATTTCAAATTTTTTTCTATTTCTTTTTTCTTCTTCTTGTTTCTTCATTCTTCTTCTTTTTCCTTCTTTCCTCATTTCTTTCTTCGATTCTTCCCTTTATTTCACTCTTCCATTCTTCCATTCTTCTATCTTCTTCCATTTTATTCTCTTATTTCTTCCATTCTCTTTCTTCCCCTAATTTCTTTTTTCTCCTCTTTCCCCTTCTCTTCTTTCTCCCACCCTTCTCTTCTTCTTTGATTCATTCATTTTTTTTTCTTGTTTTACTATTTCTTCATTTTTTTTTTTTTTTGGTTTCTTCTTCGATCTTTTTTTCCGTTGTTCTTATTCTTCTAACTCTTTGTTGCTTTCTATTTCGATTTGGACCCGTCAGATCTTGTTACACACGCCCTTCTTTTGGTAAGTTGATCGCTTTGCATTTTATTTTTATAATTTTAAGCAGGTTAAAAAAATTGATGGAGTGGCTTGTTCAAGGGCACGGGGTCGGCTCCACCTAGAGTGGGGAGGACCATGTACCCGGTTCAAGTCCACTTCACCACGATCATATATTTTTCCTAGGTTAAGGAGTGGTTTGTTCAAGGGCACGGCCGGCTCCACCTAGAGTGGAGAGGGCCACGTGCGGGTTCAAGTCCACGTACCACTTGTTATTTTTAGGTTTAAAATAAAATTGTAGTGGCTTGTTCAAGGGCACGGTAGGCTCCACTACGAGTGGAGACCACTGTGTGTTCGGGTCCAAGTCGACTTTTCTTGTAATTTTAGGTAGAGGTGGCCAAATCTAGCTTATAACCCTAAAGCGTATGTTAGCCAACTCTAGCTTTTAATCCGACTAATCCAGATTTGGAAGGGGCTCATTTCGATGATGGGGAGCTGCTTCGAAAAAGAAGGTACATGACCTAGTCATAGTCTTATTTTTATTCTTTTGTTTTGTGTTAATCTATCGATTTATAGAAAAGGCAAAGAGTGATTGCAAAATTGAAGTCGAATGCCAAAAAATTGGGAGGCGATTGGTCAAAGGTCCCTAAACCACTTAATCATCCATAAGGAAGATATCAAGGTATTTGTTATTTGTTGCCATTCGCTCAATTCAAATAAGACATTTAACTTGTCATGTTGTATTCCTTGCAATCGATCACTTTCGAACGCAAAGGATTCCAAGAAAACATCCGCTTTCACGGACCGCCAAGGCAACTTCAAGCAAACGAATTCCGCCTCACTTGGGTTCTCCGGCTTTAAAAAGGCTTTTTACATAGATTCGTAAGTGCTATAAACTCTTAGTTCACGTTAACTTTCAATGTCATTGTCTAATATTGGTCGTATTGTCTAATATTGGTCGTCAATGTCATTGTCTAATATTGGTCTGTTAGGGTTTTCCCTAACGGGAACACGTAAAGATAGCCACTACCGCCTTTGCCTCTTGTATATGATATTGTAACTAACTATTAAAATTCTTTTCCTTTTTTTTTTTTTTTTTTAATTTTTTTAATTTTTTATTTTTTTTCAGACACCACGCCGCGACGCGACGCCACGCCGCGATGCGACGCCCGAGCGACGCCCGAAGTCACGCCCGAAGTCACGCCCGCTGACGCCCTCGAAGCGACGCCGCCGACGCCGCGATGCGACGACGCCGCGATGCGACGCGGTTCCGCGAACGACGCTCAGGCGATGTCCGCGGCGACCGCCGACGTCGTGATAGACGCCGCCGCATCGCCGCTATAGACGTCGCTAAATGACCCTTTTCTTGTTGTGGAAGTAGTCGTTAAATGAGTGAGTTGGTACAAATTGTTATCATCGTTTGGTGCTTCTTATGTGCCTTCAGATTTTGGTTCTCCTATGATACTGTATTTGTTTTTCAAATGAGCAATATGCAATTAATGTTGGTGCTCATATACTACAAGTCAATTGTTCATACATCTACCATTAAAACTAATTTTGTTAAGCTGAAGGGCATTCTTGATTCTTACAAAATGAAGAACTTAGTATGCAACATGTTCATCCTCCTTAAATGCTTTTTATCTGTACATGCTGAAAAAGGTAACATGATCTGAGCCGAAAGAAAATCTGAAGCATTGGCAGCATTCAAACAATATGTTACAGAAATGGAAAGAGAAACTGGGAAAAAGCTAAGGTGCATCCGATCTGATCGAGGAGGAGAGTACCTGTCTGCCAAATTTAAACTTTTTGTATTACTAATGGCATCAAAAGGCAACTAACTTGCAGGTACAGCCCTCAACAAAATGGAGTAGCAGAAAGATAACAAGACCATTATGGATGCAGTAAGATCAATGATCAAATACAGTGGGCTGCCAAACAACTTACGGGAGGAGGTCTTGAAAACTGCAATTCTTGTACAAAACAAACTTCCATCATCAAGCTTAAGAGGTAATGTACCAGACCTGATATGGTCAAAGGAAAATGAACAGATAAATTATAGCATGTTTAAAACATATATATGTCTGGTATATGCTCATGTTCCAAATGAATTGAGAAAGAAACTTGACAATAAAGCTGAAATAGGGTTCCTTGTTGGATATGATGAGGAAACAAAGGGGTATAGAATCTATATCCCAGAAAGCAAGAAAGTAATAATCAGCAGAGATGTTTTATTTGATGAAGACACTCTGTACAAGGACAGATTTGGAAAAAATAAAAAAGAAGAAGCTAGTACAGTGAACAAAGTTAAGCCAAATGTAGACATTGATTTTGACCATGAAGCAGATGACGAATTAAACAGCAATAACAATAGGGCTGTGACAGCAGATGATGAATCAGATGTGGAAAGTGATGGTACGCAACACAAAATACAGGAAGTGCCCATCAAAAGAAAGACACACAAGTAGAAAAGTTGCTGGAAGAAGCTGGAATAAAAACTGAAATGTATGGCAGAAATATATTTGGTAAAAGAAGACGAATTGAAAAACAAAATATTGAATCAGATCAAATTATGGCAATTTTAGAGGATGTGATGGTTTCCAAATCCTTTGAGGAAGCAAAGGAAAGATGGCTGAAGTCCCTGCATGATGAGCTAGATTCCTTCAAAGAAATCAAGACTTATGAACTGACAAAATATCCAGCAGAACACAACGTAATAGGAAGCAAGTGGCTTTATAAAGTTAAAGTAAATTCAGATGGAAGCAAGAGATACAAGGCACGCCTTGTAGCACAAGGTATACTCAGAAAAAGGGAAGAGATTATGATGAAACATATTCTCCAATTGTTAAACTAACAAGCATAAGAATTTTATTGGCACTTGCAAATGCCTCAGATCTTGAACTGCACCATATGGATGTAAAAATAGCATTCCTCGATGCAAAACTAGAAGAAAAAGTCTTTATGAATCAGGCCCCAGGCTTTGAAAAAGGAAAAGATATGGTTTGGAAACTTAATAGGGCAGTATATGAGTTGAAACAATCTCCTCGAGAATGGTATCTTTATATGGACAAATTTTATAGGGATCAAGGTCTTGAGAAGCTAAAAAATGATGGAAATCTTACAATTCTGGAAAGGGTTTTTGCATCATAGCCTTGTATGTTGATGATTGCATTATGGCAGCAAACACTCTTCATGTGTTGAATAAATGCAAAGAACCTCTAAAATCTAGATTCCAAATGTCGGATCTTGGAGAGTTAAAACAATTTTTAGGAATTGAAGTGATCAAAAATAGGGAAAGAAGGATTCTGCAACTGAAACAGAGTATACATATTGAGAACATGCTCATAAGGTTTAATTTGACTAAAGCATATCCTGCTAAAACTCCAATGGTACCAGGGCACAGATTAACAGCAGAAATATCTATTTCAGAAAAAGATATTAGAGAGATGGAGAACATCCCTTATCAAACTTTAATTGGGTGTCTACTATATTTAGCTAACAATACAAGGCCACACATCTCATATATGAATATTTTGAGCAGAAGGTTCACAATCCAACAGAAGAGCATTGGATGGCAGGGAAGCGTGTTCTAAAGTATTTAACGGGACCAAACATCATGGAATTACATATGACTCAGAAGATCTGACATTATATGCTTACAGTGATGCTGATTAGGGAGGAGATTTGTCTTGCAGAAAATCCACATCAAGTTATGCAGTATTTCTAGGTGGTAGTGTAATTGCTTGGAGAAGCAAGACATAAAGTGCAATAGATATGAGCTCATCAGAAGCTGAATATATAGCTTCATCCTTAGTGGCAAAAGAAATATCATGGGAGACTACTTGATGAATTAAACTGCCAACAAACAGGGCCAACACAAATATTAACTGACAGTCAGAGCTGTATTGCCATTGTAAAAAATCCTGTGAATCATGAACGTACCAAACACATTGAATTAAAAATTCATTTCATTAGGGACCTAGCACAACTACTCTCCATAGAGATGTAATATTTCCTATAATGCTTGTAGAAAACATAGAAGTGTTTTTTGCATTATCCTTGAAGTGCAAGCTCTGAATCATAATAGACTTTGGAAGCTTGACTTAAAAACTTCTTGCTCGCCATTTCCTCAAATAAGTGCATACATTGTGAGAGAAAATGGTTTAGCTTTAAGAATAGAGCTATATCCATGAGCGTTGCTTTGCATGACCTGTTGGGATCTATATTGATCAAAGGCTCTTTAGTAGCACTAGTAGATTCAATAGTGAAAAATAACAGTTCGGAATATTGAGCTTGTTGATAGATGACAAAATCTGGAGTAAGTTGAGCAACATCAATAAAATATTTTAGATTTTGAAGAATCTCCTTTTGGCTGGTCCAAGAATCTCCCAAAATAATTGCCCAATTTAGTAGGCGTTGGCGTTCAGCTGCTCCTCGCCATAGCAACCTGCGTTGAAAGCATGGATCAAAATTTGGTGAGTCCTGGAGAGATTGAGGTGCCTGTAAGAAATTCTTTTGCACAAGTTGGTCTTCAAGCCATTCATTTGAAATAGCTTGTTTATAAGGAGGGAGCTGCAAAAGTTCATAATCATCATGATTTGTGCTCTGTTTGTAATAATTCAAAATTAGTTGCTGATTTTCAAAAACCAGAGTCTGCGTTCGCTTGAAAATTGGTTTGGTAGTCTGTTTGATTAGGTCTTTGTGCTTGTCAAAAGAAGTATGTTGTGCAGTTGCCTTCTGCTTCTGGAGATTATAATGCTCCACCACCAAGGAGTCATATTTTTGAAGCAATTGAGTGTATTCAGAAACTTTGCATTCTAAATCTGAACTAAGGGCAAAATTTTCCAATTCCAATTGTGAGACATGTGCTGCAGAGTTTGTAACCTTTTGATCTCTATATTGAATAGCTGCCAACATGTCTTGATAAAGCTTGCACATTCCACCCATGATGGCCAAGTTTATGTCATAAAACTCAGGACTGGAATGTGTTGTAACAGTATTAGTAGTGAGGTTTTCCATTAAAATGTCGAGTTGATTGTTTGAATCAAAATTATTGTTGAAATCTGTTTGCATGAGCACTGGCTGTGTAAAGTGAACATCAACGACAGGTTGTTGAACATCTATAAGTATTAGTTGAAGATTGACGCGTTCAAAAGTAACATAATTGATTAGTAATTGCAACTGAATACCAAAGGTGAACTCATGTCAAATATGCTACTTAATGTCATGTAATTGCTGCAATATCTTATCTGTAATTATAATAGCCCATGGGACTGTAAATCCTTGAGTTGCAAAGATGGCATAAACCAAAAATTGCTTAGAATAAGTATTACATGTGTGGGAAAAAAGTTTTTTATGAATATGAAGAAGAGTATTTTTGTATTGAATGAGGTAACGTGTATCCCATTGTCTATTAGATGCTTTCATAACTTGAAAAGGAGTTAGATCAAAGTTCTTATAAGCTATTACTAGAGAAGTATTGGAATCTTTAAAGCTTTTTGAATGAGGTCAGTTGTAATAGTAATTGGCCCAGATGCTATGGTATGACCAATAGAAGTTAGTGGATCATAATTGCAATTGAATTTATGTAAAGTTTCCTTGATGATCTAAGTAGGAGATTGTTATCTGAATGTTAGCAATCCAATATGCCATAGCATTTGAAGGGCTTGAGCATCTAATATTAGCAAGCTAGAGAATCGATAACTTGGAAACAAAAAACTGGGAGTTTTTCTGTTAGAATTTTGAAGGTTCAGGACATAATTATAGGGCATGAAAGTTTGATCCTGCGATGTACAGATTGCTAGAATTCAAGCTGTACATTAGAGTACATTGATGTACATTAGATGTACATTAAAGTACATTAGATACATTGATGTACATTATGTACATCTCCACCCTTTGGCCTTCTGTTTCTGGCTGTTGGCATTTTAGTACCTTTTATTCCATGTACTTATAGATTACATGCAATACAGAGAGCACGGAGATTGTTCCTATCCTATTTCTATTGTGTCTCTTTGCTGAAGATTTGCATCAGTCCATAGCTAATACGTTTTTCTAACAATTGGTATCAGAGCAGGAAGATCTTCTTGTCTTGTACAATGACTAACAGATTTGGAGCTACTCTTTTAAGCACTGTAAAAGTCTACAATGGTGGACCAGGATTCCAAGTGTGGAAAGACGCTGTAAAGCACATTCTGGAAGTAGAGGATCTCTAGGATCTAGTTGATCCAGATGGTGGTACAAATGTGAACGTAAACACAATGACAAGGTCAGTATCTGAAGGATCTGTTAACATGAGAATTAATGATGGTACAGGTCAGGCAAACGCTGAAGGCAGCAATCTAGGAGGAGGAAGATCATTGTATTCAAAGGTCAATAAAGCCCAGGGGATAATCTCCTATAAGGCCAGTCCTACTATCAGGTTTAAACTAAGAAATTTAAGTCCAAGGCAGATGTGGTCCTTTTTGCTGAAACATTTTGAAGAAAAGACATCATCACAAATTGATTTGCTCGAAAATGAATTAAAGGGCTAAAAATAAAAGAGGATGGAGACGTAGCAGAATTTTTTAACAAATTTGATAACATTAATGCTGACCTATCTAGGGCTGGAGTGAATGTGTCAGAACGAAGTCAAGTGTTACAGTTCTCTAGGGCTATTAGTGAAAACAAAAATCTTGCTCTATTTATTAGAAATATGAGCAAGACAAGGGAAGGACCTGAAAACATACTTAGAACAGAATTTGAACAAAAGAAAATAATGAGAGAAGGAGATGAGCCCACTAAAATTTTGTTTGCTGAAAAAAGAGACAATGCCCCACTCCAAAAGATTATGGACGTGGCAAAAATAAAAGGTCTGAAATCAAAGGGGGAAGAGTAAGCTCTGCTGTGGGACGGGGCGTAAGCGTAAAAACCGCTTGGAGCTTATGTTGCTAAGGAAAAGGAGGAGAAAGATACATCTGGGGATGAAGATGATGATAGATAGATAGATAGATAGTAGTTTTAACGTCACGCCACTAGGCAGCATCCAACTGGACATGTGACCACACACCACACTACATTGCCCGGTTGGGCCCTACCCCCAACCACCTTACATCAAGGCCCTGCTGGGATTTGACCCCCAACAAAGATCGAAAAGCGATTCTGGACGGCCTCGAACTCGAGACCACATTGCTAAGGAACTAGTGTGTTACCACTAGACCAAACGCCCAGACAAAAATATAGATGTTAATAAATGTGATCCTCTTGTAGTTGATAGTAGAGTCAAAAGATCAGAGAGTTCAATCCATCGGGTCCGCTCAAGAACTTAGCAACCACAAATTCTAGAAGAATTCAAGTGGGAATATTGCTGCAACTAGTAGATCTTGATGGAAATATTGTTGATATTGAGAATGTTCTCAGGTGTTTCTACAATCATAAAAAATGGATTTCCACGGCCGGTTGGTAGATTTGGGTTATAGAGTTGCCTTTGACTCAAAAAGCATGTTACATCTATCTTGAAATGAATTGAAGTTTCTTGCAAAACATTGTGGAAATTTGTTCCAAATGAGTATGTAGCAAAATAACAAGGGGTTCTGGGGATTTGATATGGATGTAAAATAACAATTCCTCAAAACCATAGACCATATATCCCTAAAACAATTGAATGGGTTGTTATAAAAAAAACATAGATTCAAGATAAAAAATAATCACATTAACTCACTGGGTACATTGGTTAAAGTAGTCTTATTAGGACATCGAGTTATGCCCAGCAATGCCGGGCACTTTTTCTAGTAGTAATATATATTATTAAAATTCGATGCAAGGATGGATCTCAATTTTCTGATTTGCAAGCAATAATTGGTTGCTTGTATATAGTCAAACATAGGGCAATTTGTTTTCGTCACAAAGCAAAAATCTGATACTACAGAACTTTAAATTTTTTTCATTTCTGTAGGTGTAGAAGCAGTGCTAAAGAAGCTACTACAGATCGCTTGACATCCCTACATCCATATATTGCAGAAACATAGAATGTGTACCTCTTCTTCCAATTCACTTGACATCACAGCACATGAAACACAGCTATAAGAGTTACATGCACATCTGAGGACTTTATTCTTTCCATGTATGAATAAGCACAACTAGTAATATCACCAGTATAGTTGTTGGTGAAGCTATGGATGGTATGCTGGCTGTGTTTTTTGGTTAGAAGCTAGGCCACACCGCGGGTACAACAAGAGCCATTTGGTTCGGCCATAATAAGTAATTTTTATCCCCGCTCTTTAGCAAATAAGTAGAGTCATAGGTCGGCTATAATTTTAAAAGTTGTAAACCGACCGGGTTATTATGAATAAACAATCTGAAATAGACCATGGTAGAATCTAAAACAACTTTCATTTGTCTTGATGAGGGAAATGGCATGCCATTCGAGATTGGTTTTGGGGAGGCTCCAGAATCTTCTACTTATGCTGAGTTGCACAAAGAAAATGACAATGATGAGTTGGAGCCTTCGATTGATCATGCTTACATGTTTTGGGGAGAGAGAAATCTGCCACTATCGCACAGGCATTCAAAATACAATTGGAATCGAATTTGAAGGAGTCGACTATGGTGAATGCTGCCTGGGTTGTTGAAATAAAATTATTTGTGCAGAATTGGTCGTAGAATGCCAGTCAACCCATGAACAATAAATCAATCAATGATTTTTCAATAGTGTTTTCCGATTATACCGTTGAAATATGATTTTTGCTTATTTGATTAAAGCATTGAGATAGGGTTTTCGCTTATTGATATTTTCATTGCACATTGTAAATCTAATCTATAAGGTTTGCAATGCCTAATCTATAAAGTCTAATCTATTTAAGGTTTACAATCTATTATTGTTTTTTTTTTTTATTTTTTTTTTTTTTTTTTTTTTTTTTTGAGGGTAAGAGTGTGTTTTTTGTTATTAATAATAATAATAAAGATACAGAGAGTCCCCAATGGGACAAATAGGAAGCATTAGGGCTATTAAATGGGTTCTCTATGCATCATGATGCGTACTAAGGGAAGTCCTATTCCACAACAACATAATGGTAGAGAGACCCTATCTGGTCAGTTACTCAGATTGCTTTCTCCACTAAACTCGAATTGTTCCACCATTAGACCTATCATGAAGGTCTAGGTCCTCAGAGCTCATCCAATGGCACTTGAAGTAGTTATAAAATCCTTCAATCTTACCAATTCTGTCCAATCCCTTATTATAGCTCATCCCCATCTTCCCGTGGTGGGACAATGCCATTAAAGCAACTCCCCTATTAAAAAGATTTTTAAGTTTCTCAATAGAGATAGATTGCCCCAAAGTGACATCGCACCGATGTCTCCATATAGTCCAGAGAGCCAAACTAACTGTGGAGGCTTCAATACGCCTCTCGCCCTGGAGACCATGACAACATTCGCCATCCAAGTTGGTGCATATGCAGCCTCACAACAGGCATACCCAATACCAAAACTCTATAATTTTGGACAGAAGAAGAGATGTGAAAGAGATTCGCTAGCCTGGCACCCAAGAGGACATAAATCAGAAGACACAATTCCTCTATGGACCAGCTTCACTTTTAGTGTTGAGGCCTCCCTGGAGGGCCTCCCATCTAAAAAAAATTGTATTCTCCTAGAGCATAAGGTTTTCCCAGAGTTTGCCAGAGGAGCTTAGCCACTGATCCACTCACTTGAAGCCTAGCTTCGCTTTTGAGAGGGAGTCATCACAAAGGGCCCGGATATATACTAGCAACACCGATGACTCTTACCCGCACAGACCACTTTTCCTCGTGACCAGAGTCCCCCGAGAGAAGCTTAACATTATCTAGAATTTTCCGTAGTATCTTTCTATCACCCTCCCCGCCTTTTGCACTTTGAGTCTAAATTCCATCCAAGAGATCCAAGCCTATCGCTTTTCCCAAAGATGCCGCAATTTTAAGATCCCATGGTCTCGCTTATTTTTAAAGATGCGAGGATGAACTAATGCCAAGGGACGCCCATTCTCTTCCCATACATGAGTATTCCAAAATATACCGACTTTCCCAAAGCCTCTCGAGGTATAGTCATGGGGAGCATATCGCTTGCACCTCCCTCCAAGCATGAAGAATACCATGATCGGGAAGTGCCAGAGGCTTAACCCTAAAGTTACAAAAAGAAGGCTCCTAGCTCATCCCTTAGAAGGGATGGTTTACCCCTAATCTTGCACAAATCAAACCAAGGCTTAACAAATGCCGAGCAGGAGATGTATCACCTTGTAACACTCGCCAGACAAATCTAGCCAGAGCTTGAGCCCAAGGAAAGGGTCCTTACATCCAATCCCTCCATCCCTTTTATCCCCGTGATAGCTCTGACTCAAGCAACGCTAGCCATACCCCCCAAATGAACTTTCTAATGATAACTCAGTATTTGATTATAAACTCCTTTCTCGGGCTACCAACACGACGAGGAATATATGTGAGAGCCGCCGTAATAAAAAAAAGATTAGCAACTCAAGTACTCTTCCCAAGCATGCATAATCTTTTAGAGGACCATAGCCCAACCTTTTTTCTAAGTTTGTCTAAAATAGGAGCCCGTAGACCCTTCATATTATTCGAGACCAAAGGGGCAAACCCTAATAGCTTAATCAAGCTTCCCCGCAGCCTACGACGGGAAGCCCAAACCATTAGCACGAGGGTCAATATCTCCTCCAAGGCCCATAGAACGGTACTTTTGGTGGCATTTAGGCCTATGCCTGATATAACTCAAAAACAATCAATACCTCACTTAAAGGAATGGAAGCTACCATCGCATCATACCCGAGGAACATAAAGGTGTCATCCGTGATATTGCATGATTGTGAGTTTTTCAAATTTTGATTCGTAAAACTAGACCGCTGATGCCCCTTCCACTACTTTGAGATTAACCATCCTTGTGAGAAGGTTGGCCATAATTAGAAATGTATGGGGCAAGCGGGCAGCCTTGCCTCGATATTCCTTCCCGAGGTCAAAGAGACCGTAAGGTTCACAATTGACCAAGACAGATGCAAAGGCAAATTTGTTCATTCCCAATGAGATGTTGATGAACCGCTTATTGAAACCCATGTGACTCATCACTGTGAGGGCCATCCCACCTAAGGGAATCGAGGCCTTCTAAAATCCATCTTAACAAGTACGCTTTGCCGCGGTAGATCTACACCAATGCATACCTTCTAGCCGCTAGGTAATTGTCCAATATATATCTACTCCCGCGTAAAGGCTGATTGCTCCCTTCCAACAACCCCGCTCAAGATGGGTTTAAGACGGTTGGCTATGCCTTTCATGATTACCTTATATAAGACATTGGTTAGTGCAATGGGACGCCACTCCCCAAGTGATTGAGGTCTAGAGACTTTGGGACCAAGGTGATGAATCCCGCCTAGAGTTGGATGTAACGAGCAAGAGGACCAAGCCCCCAAATAGCCTCCACAAAGTCTGGTCCAAGAGCGCCCCAAAACTCCACAAAAATTCAGGAGGGAAGCCATCAGGTACGGGGACTTACCGTGGCCGTGAGAGCATAGTACTTTTAAATATCTCCTCTTCGGCCGGGGCCGACGCAAAGAGTGTGGTTGTCATCATCTGCAGAATCTTATGTGCCCAATCAACTGGGGCCAACCAAAGAGAGATTTGGGATTGATAGGAGGATGGGAGATTGTCTCCGCTTTGAATTGAGCCCTGAAAGTCGCCTCAATACACGCCTTTGATAGCCCCGGATCGTAAAGTATATTTTGGCGCTTATCTTTAATTGAAGTAATATGTTTTCCGCTAATCCGCCCCCGCCATTCTAAAGAAGCACTTAGAGTTTTCATGATCCGACTCGCATACCATTTTGTTTTTAGAACGAACCGCAGCCCCCTAGCTTCCCGCCTCCTCAATAGCTTTGGCTCTTGTTTCCAGCCTCCTCCTCTAAGGATTGCTTGTCTCTCTGTTATGGGGATGAAGTAATGTGTCCCGCTTTGATCGCGCCTTAGAAGGTTGTACACTACATCTTTTTTTTTTTTTTGAATTTCAAGCATTCCTCCTGCCCCATTTTTTTGATCCACATCTTCATAAGACTGATCTTTTAACCCAAGCCTTCATGGAAGGTAGGCATTCCATATTAGTTAGAGAGGCCAGAAAGTCCTAAAGGGTCTCAAGTAGAATGCCTCCTTCCCTAATAGGGAGATATTGAACTTGAAAGGCACATTCCCTCCTCTTCTTTTAGTAGGGATGCTCTCCAACACTAACTTTTGTGGCACATGATCCGAATGAGAGAACGCAAGCTCTCCTTCAACATAGCATCCGGCCCATGAAGGAGGCTGTCCTATTAGCCATGTAGAACCCTGCCTAGTAAGCAAAGATATACTATCGCGGCTCCCCCTCCGCTTATTAGACCAGAAAAAAATGCTAGATGGAGGAATTAGGAGAGGCCAACGCCGCTTAGAAGTGAGTTCCACGAAGCTTCCTCCTCTTGTAGCAAATTCCCTGCAGCCCAATTTTTGATCCCATACATCTGTCATATTCAGATCCCTCCAAGGATCCAATTTTCAACTCCAAAACCCCGATGAGTTATCCAAAGCTCAATCTCTCTCCACATAGCTGCCCTTTCCCAGGTATATTAGAGGCATAAATGTTGATGAGCCCCCACATACAATTATTTGTTTCAAAAATTACAACCCCGCCATCTACCATTTCCTCTTGCATATTGATACTTTTGGACTTGTCCCTTCCATAAGATATGTGTGCCTCCTTTAGTTCCTTCACCAAGACAACTAAAGGAGGAGTAGTTACCTCCAATCCAATCGCCAATGGACCTGGCCTCAAAGTCCGAAGTCTATGCTCTCAAGAAGGATGACATCCGCCTTCATAGACCTAATAGCCGCTAACACTCGACCACGCTTTGAGAACACCCTTTGATGCCACGCAAATTCCATGAGACAATAATCATGAGTTGGAAGTTGTGGAACGCCAGCTATACCATTGTCATCACGAAATTGCTAAAGGAAGAGGTCAAGCTTTCTTCCTTTTCATCTCACCCGAAGTTATCCGACTCATATTTACATCCAAATTTTATTTTTCTTACCAAGTAGAGCAAATGGATTCTCAAGCATCTCCACGCCATCTATTGTATCTGTCTCATTATTCCGCCCACTTGAGTTGGCTTTATGACTCCCCGTGAGCCGGGTTCAGAAGCCTTGCTCCTCCAAAGGTTCTTGGATATCAAACCCGGCGAGAGCCCCTTCTCAAGAGATCTAAACCTCCGAGATATATTTAGACAGAAATGACATTGGTTGTGGAGAGTCCGCGACATTTTGAGTTCACCACGCCATGAGAGCCTCCGGATTTCCCGGCCAAATTTCTAGCTCTTATACCATGTTTGGAGGCCACCACTTGCCATTGAGTCTCCCCACCAAGGGTGTCCACTTTAGAACATGGCACCCCTGGGTCACGTTTCCTGTGCACACCGCTTCCAAGCACATGGATGAGGAAGGGGTAGCAAAAGCCGGTGCGGATCGGGAGTAAAATGGGGGAGTGACCGCAAACCCGGAGGGGAACATGTGTCCCTTGAGGGGCTTCCTCCCGTGTGTCGCCTTCACCACATGCACATGTTCTCCGCCATTGCCCTGAGGCATTTTGATCATTGACGCTTGCCTGGCTTGGTTTGGTCACTTCTTCCAGTTCCACATTTGGGAACATCCTCCTTATTTCCCATCCATTTAATAGCTTGAGTAAAAACTTAAAGCAACACATACCACTTTTCACAGTCACACCTTTGGGGATCTGCGTGTTGGCTGTGATGGCAACACAGAATCTAGGCCCTTTGGCGATAGAGTGAGATACATATGAGCCTAGCTGTTGGCAATAGACTTTAGGAACTCCGGACTAGTAGGACTAGTTTTCTTTAAGGTTTCTACAAGGTTTGCAAATGATTTTATTATTGTGAATCTTATTATTGTGAGCCTAATAAGGTGACCTTTGAATAGAGATAGTGGTGCCTAGTGTTTCTTTTCAATATTGTCTTTATTTTTCTATTTAATAAATATTGATTGAAAGATGACTTGGCTACAACTACAACCTCAAGAACATCCGAGCCAAATACGTCTACATCACTTGTAAGTGTGTTATTTCCGCGTGATTCTATTATTAATTTCCAAATAGTTAGCCACAGAGGACATGGCTGTTAGAGTCCCTCTGATGATGAGAGCTAGAAGTTCTTGCCTCGGCCCCCATCGGATTGTGTCCGTGGATCGGCTTCAAACCGACCCGTTGTTCCCAAAGAACTCCTAGGTCTATGCTCAGAGTCGATATGCGCCCAAACTATTTAATGTAGTATTATGGGATTTGCTATGAGCTGCCAGGATCTCCAAGCTCAACGCAAGCCTTGGCTGATCCTATTCTCACCCAAAATACCTCTTTGTGAGGGCTTATCATTTGTGTACTGATCTAACCTTTTGTGACGCCCTCGAACATATACGCGCACCGACGCACACATATATTGGACTTCTCCTCCCATGGCAAACAACTCGCCATGAGCAGGGCCCTCCGTCTACCCCCGACTACCCACAGAAGTAGATTCTGGGAAGGACACTTGAGGTGTCATTCCGGTCCATACCTTCAATGGATCTCCTATATCACCGGGGTTGAATACAAGGTTAGCACACAAAGATAATCATATAATAAATATAACCACTCACTAAGGATGGCACATCCATCCAACTAATAGCAACTAAGAAGATACATCTAATACTAAGGAAAACATCCCAAACCCAAGGTTCTACCTGTTCGCATCTCCAACATGGGATCGACCGACGCCTTGGCCTCGTGAGATCACAGATTGTAATCTTAACATGGCATTGGCTGGCATAGAACATTGGCTAGAGTTGTCCATTCCATCTGCCCCTCCTGCGCACACTTTGCAGATGAGCTGAATCAAGCTATGGCGCCATTGTAGCCTTTCGAGACGCAATCCCAAGGAATCACCCTTCGAGACTATCCGGGTTACATCTCCCCGGTCCGATGAGGCAGTCGAGAAGTGTCCCTTCCGAAGTCGCAGTTGAATCCATGGGTGAACTAGAGGAGGAGATACATCAAAGATCTCTTTCCGCACTGACTTACTCCCCTAACTTTATCTTCAAAGTACAAGATGATCACACCCTCTGCACTGTGGAGTGTCGGACCCATACCCGCCTCTACATGACCTAATTATTAGGCCTAGCTCATGAAGGAGTCCCCATAGCCTTTTATGCTCAAAGCAGACCCCACCCCACACTTCATCACTACGCCCCTTATCCGGTGCTTCAATGATGCCATAGATTCCACAATGGGATCTTGTACACGTGCCGCAATTAATGGGTATTATCGAGCTAATAGAAGCATACTAAATAACATAGGTTACAGAGGTCTCTACCCCCCTTAATCCCTGTTTTCTGGAAGAGCTAACCGAGATGACACCAAAGATACATCCATCCATCACAGTACATAATCAAGAGCAAAGAGCAGTTCTAACTATCAAACAAGGGTTATTCAATTATCAAAAGATCAACAAAGAAGTCTGGCAGAGGCGCTGGCCCTGGAAACCCCAAGTTAACCTATCCACTAACCCGAATTACGACTGGAACCATTGTCGTGTGGAATCTCCATGCTTGAATAGGGTCGGGGCCACCGCTCCTCGCCTCGGTTCGATTTGGGGCCAAATTGGGATAGGGATCCAATTTGCTGCCTCAAATTAGCATTCTCCTTCTGGCCAATCGAGTTTGGCCAGGTGTCCTCTACTAATTAATTAATTAGCTTAATTAAGTTAATTAGACAATTATCCCTTAATTATAGGCAATTATCCCTTAATTAAACCCTTATTATTTTAGCATAGCTAAATTAATCCTTTGTGGTTAGGTTACATACCTCCATAATGGTATCCATCCTCGCCCATGACGTGTCGTAAGATATTTATACATACACTGTATAAATATGTGGAACGTCACATTCTCCCCCCCTTGGAATAATGCCGTCCTCAGCATTGGGGTTCATTAGAAATAACTAACATGTGTTCTAAGAATTCACCAGTATGAAATACAGTAAATTACAAATGAATAGGTGAGAATAATTTCTTATTCCTGAAGATAAAATATAATTAAGTTTAAAGATCATAAAATTGTTTCAGCACCAATGTGCATTTCACATGATTATGACGTAGAAAACTCAAGGACCGGAGTCCAATAACAGACATTATAAAGAAGACATGAAAACACAGAGGCTTGGGCCATCAGCAACCCTCTTTACATGAGCAGTGTCACGAAAGCCCATCGCCCGCATATGTCAATACATCAGTATTTACACATAATAATTAAGTTGTGGTTGAAGGGACCACCCCCTATATAAAAAAAAATAGAAGAAAAACCTATCTACAAGGGAACCTATCATGCCTATGGTTCGCAATTCATAGTGGCATAAGGAATGGCCAAGTTCCCATTATGGCCGCAGATGAATGCGCCTATCAACTACATGCTTTTCAAGCAACTGGTGGTCATGCCGACATTGACAATACACCACGTCCTAGAGAACACCAAGGTGATCTCATCATTGGTAACTACTTTTATCTAAGATGCATCGACCGCAGACCATCGCGATGATCCACTAATCAATCGCCTTCAATGCTTATCGCCGGCGGCGGCCTTGAGATTCCCCGCATGAAGTCCGGATAATGCTTTTCAAGGTCTATCTTCATTACCCATTTAGCATCCTCGACCGCAAGTGCTTCCACTTGACATTGCTTGACACACTTGACATTGCTTAATGTATCTTGCAATGTCTTTCTTCATGCTTGGCCAAAAATAGCTGGACCGAATCTTAAAATAGGTCTTCATGAAACTTGCATGTCCAGCTATAGGGCTGTTGTGTGTATCATGAAGAATAAGCTTACAGACTCCTGAAGTCTCGGGTACACACAACTTATCTTTGCAATAAAGCAAATTGCCCTCCTTCTTATAAGAGCGGAAAGCCTCACGCCCTTATCTCAGACGCGTTTCCTTGGCCAACCGGTGGCCACACTTCACGGAATTTCGATCCGCGGGCCGGTGGTTTGCTCCATTTGCTTTCCGAACTCACTAGTGAGCGTGGAAATTGCATCACAATGGGTGCGGGTTACCAAGGGTTGGCGTGACAAAGCATCGGCAACCAGATTGTGCTTACCCGGCTTATATATGATCTCAAAATCATACTCCTCAAGAAACTCCATCCATCTTCGCTGATGGAGATTGAGATTTGGTTGGGTAGAAAGATAACGGAGACTCTGGTGATCCGTATCTAGCTGAAATCTCCTACCGAGAAGGTAGTGTCTCCATATACGCAGAGCGCGCACCACTGCCAAGAGTTCCTGATCGTGGGTGGGGTATCACTGTTCTATGTCATTCATCTTCTTAGAATCATATGCAATAACCCTCCCCCCCCTGCATTAGAATTCCTCCGGTAGCAATTTTACTGGCATCTGTTGCTACTAACTTATCTTTCTCCGGGTCTCGTAATGTGAGGATCAAGGCCAAGTCAAAGCATCCTTAAGTTTTCGAAGCTTGTCCGGACTTTTGCCTTCCGCTGTTCTACCCAATCCTTCACTTTTCATGCTTTGTAAGGTGAGGAGAGGGGCTGCAATCTTGGCAAAATCCTTGACAAATTTCCTATAATATCCTGCCAAGCCCAAAAAACTCCTTACCTCTGAAACGTTACTGGGAATAGGCCAGTCCTTGACTGCCTCTATCTTTGCCGAATTTGTAGCAATCCCTTCGGCTGAAATAACATGCCCCAAGTAATCCACCTTCGTGTGGCTTAACTTGCACTTGGCTTAACTTGCACTTAGAGAACTTTGCAAAGAGCTGGTGATGCCTCAATTTCTACAAGGCCAATCTAAGGTGTTTCTCATGCTCCTTAAGGGTTTTACTATAGATGAGAATGTCGCCAAAGAAGATAACGACAAAATCATCCAAGCATTCTCTAAGACGATCATTCATCAACCGCGATAAAAGTCATGGAACTTTTTTTTTTTTTTTAAAAAAAAACTTTATACATTATATATTTAAAAAAAATGCGATTTTATACCAATATGGATCAGATAGGTGTGGCCGAGTGTGAAATATGCTCCTAACTTTCGATTCGAAGCACCCTAATCGCAGTCAACGCACCTTTTGAATTTTCGCCTTGGGGTCGCCATTTTTGCCTCGGGAAACGTGCCCCCTAGGGTATTTGGGATGTGTCGGAGCTGCTGGAACAATTTTCGTCTCCATCCGAGCTACCTACTAAAAGTTACGGCCCATCTAAACTTGGGTCTTCTAATTACATCTTTTTCCCACCAAATTTACCCTAAACTTTCTAAATCTCAAACAATTTGTTACATAACCTAGCACAAAGACTAATTCACCGAAAAGTTAGGCAGTCCAGCTAAACTTAAACTCCCCGCGTAACTACCGAACTAACGGTTAAGAATTTGGTCAGTGCTATGATTTCGGTCAACCAAAATCACGGCTCTGATACCACTGTGACGCTCCCTGAACATATACGGCACTCCGGACGTACACATACAGGGACTTCCCCCTCCCATGGCAAACAACTCGCCATGAGCAGGGCCCTCCGTCTACCCCGGACTACCCGCATAGCATATACACGGGGGAAGGACACGGAGGTGTCATTCCGGTCCATACCTTCAATGGATCTCCTATATCGCGGAAGCGTGAATACAAGGTTAGCACACAGCATAATCATATAATAAATAACCACCATCGAAGGGTGGCACATCCATCCAGCTAATAACAACAGAGAAGATACATCTAATACTAAGGAAAACATCCCAAACCCAAGGTTCTACCCTGGTTCAGACTCCAATGGGGATCGACTGACGGCTCGGTCTCAGGAGATCAGCAGACATAATCTTAACATGGCATTGGCTGGCATAGAACATTGGCTAGGGTTGTCCACTCCATCCGCCCCTCCTATGCACACTTTGCAGTGTCAAGCTATGGCGCCATTGTAGCCTTTCGGAGACGCAATCCCAAGGAATCATCCTTCGGGACTACTCCGGGTTACATCTCCCCGGTCCGATGAGGCAGGTCAGAGAAGTGTCCCCTTCCAGAGTCGCAGTGAATCCATGGGTGAACTAGAGGAGGAGATACATCAGCATCTCCTTCCGTACCTGACTTACTCCCCTAACTTTATCTTCAAAGTACAAGATGATCACACCTCTGTACCCAGGGAGTGTCAGACCCATACCCGGCCCTCTATGTGACCGACTATAAGGCGAGACCCCACCCCACACTTCATCACTACGGCCCCTTATCTGGTGCTTCAATGATGCCATAGATTCCACAGCTCGGTGGGATCTTGTACACAGGCCGCAATTAATGGGTATTACTGGAGCTAATAGAAGCATACTAAATAACATAGGTTACAGAGGTCTCTACCCCCCTTAATCCCTGTTTTCTGGAAGAACTAACAGAGATGACATCAAAGATACATCCATCCATCACAGTACATAATCAAGAGCAAAGAGCAGTTCTAACTATCAAACAAGGGCTATTCAATCATCAAAAGATCAACAAAGAAGCCTGGCAGAGGCGCTGGCCCTGGAAACCCCAAGTTAACCTATCCACTAACCCGAATTACGATTGGAACCATTGTCATGTGGAATCTCCATGCTTGAATAGGCTGGGCGCTTAGCTGCTCCTGCTCCTGGTTCGATTTGGGGCCAAATTGGGATAGGGATCCAATTTGCTGCCTCAAATTAGCATTCTCCTTTTGGCCAATCGAGTTTGGCCAGGTGTCCTCTACTAATTAATTAATTAGCTTAATTAAGTTAATTAGACAATTATCCCTTAATTATAGGCAATTATCCCTTAATTAAACCCTTATTAATTTAGCATAGCTAAATTAATCCTTTGTGGTTAGGTTACCATGATGGCGTATCCTCGGCCCGTGACGTGTCAGTATATTTATACACACCGTATAAATATGTGGAACGTCACAACCTTCTTCTCTCTCTAGCTTATGTGGGCCCTCATTGGGTATTGCAGGGTTTGAGCATATCCTTGCCTCTCGCATGGCTCACTCCACTTAGGGTATGTTTCATGTTGTAGAGCTTCAGATATGTGCAACTCAAAATGAAACAAAATAGCTAATCATCCGCATCAATGTTAGGCGCAGGAGGAGGAGGAGGAGATCATTTGTTTTGTTCATCTTAAATGACTCATTTTTCCATCTAAATATATATAAAGCAGTTTGCAATTTTTCTTTTGTTTTGTCCCTTCCTATTTTTTCTGAACAATGCGCCGCAATCGTTTCGTTTATTTCGATGCCACGTTTTTCCTTTCAAGCAATCTGTTTGTTGAATTTGGGGAACGTGTCGGGTAGAGCAACCGAGCTTAAGCCCCTCGCTAGGGTTTGATTCTTGCAATGCACCCCTAATTTCGCCAATTCCAACCACGAAAGAGCTGGTTCTGTTGCCTTCACTGGTTCTTAGAGCCGACTATGGCGTCGTAAACAACAATGGTCTCAAGCAATCCGGCCTTATTCAAAAGCAATCTGCTTTTGAACCTAGCATGGCTTTTGTCTTCTAATGACCTTTTTGTATGCCAGTTACTTCTTTGCAAAAGGAGCGCCAAGAGGTCAGGATTATGAAGCTCCTCTCTTTCAGGATTTCTCACCACAAATCCATCATAAAAGAGAAGAAAAAGCTTATTTCTTAGATTTGATCTCCCCTGTTTTTGCTGAGGTCCTCTGTTTCGCTGCTAAGCATTCAAGGCTGCCGGATAACTTAGGGATAGGGACAGGTTTTGAGACAGAAAGCAGGGAGCTGGATGAGAGGCATATGGCTAGCGATGGCGCCCTTAGAACCTTGGTTCGATATCAAGATGAAGTAAATCTTGATGTGTGCCATACCACATGAATGCATTCAGAGCACACAGCTCCTACTTCGATCAGAAGTTTTTCTTCAATCTTTGGCTATGGCGGATTCTGGTCAGCCCATGGCAGAAAGCAAAGGGGCGATGATCAGGGCGCATACTTATAGCCAGTTATCTTCATGATGGTTTTACATTATGGGATTCTCTGCATGGACAAGTATGCCTCTGACCTTACTTACTTGATAATTTCCAGTGCAGCATTTCTTTTTCCTGCAAAACATATTATTGCATTAATCTTAGAAATGACCTAAAGATCTCTATATGTGACAATTTTCTCATATTGTATGTCTCTATTTTGCTTGTTATTTCACAGGAGATTCATAAAGTGACCAATTCCAATGAGCGTCAAAACCAGATTAGTTGTGTGCGGGTTTCTTCTGATGGGACTGCCATCCGTAGGAAGTCGGGACAATCATTTAAGGGTAAGGATTTTGCATTGTTAATTTCTTGATACGTAAGTTAATGCTATACTGAATAGGCCTATATATATGACTGGAGGAACATATGAATTTTACACGTGTTGTATACCTTTTTGTAACAAGTACTTGCTATATAATGTCATCTATTACTAATTTGTTGATAAGTTGTGGCTCTTTCAGACGACATGGTCTGTCCGGAAGCGTCAACTTTTGCTACTGCCATTTTTAATTTTATAATAAATTTATTGAGGTATTGCAATTCAGATTTTATGATGGCTTGCTGAATGATGAAGTGGTAAACACCAGGTATACACATCGAGCCAGAGATACACAACCAAGTAGCTTGATTGCTATTGCGATAGTGAGAAAAGTATTGATGTAAATTAATGCTGCATTTTTTAATGAACATTTTGGGCATGCAAACCATGGGTTTTCTACTTTGTGCCAGTTGTAGCATCACGAATAACAACTTTCCATGAGAGTTTGTTTGAATTAGCCTCTTGATACTAAAGGCCTCTTGAATCATATTGGCTTCCTTGATTGTTGGGTTGCCAAGTACTTGCAGTATTTCCCGTTTTCAAAACTTAATCTCACAAATCGTTCAAACAACTAAATGAATAAAACAATTATCCATGACACCTAGCCTAGGCCATGTGATAATTGAACTTAAAATTTCCTAAATCACTAGCAAACATGTGCTCGTCTAGGAAAACAAAATTGAAATAATTCAGCTCACATTGACATATATAAAAGACATTAGACATGCATACAAAACAAACTCATACCTAAAGGATTGATGATTTAGTTCAATTTCACAAGTCCATAGCCGAAGTTCCTTTCGACTTAATACAAGCCCTCCGTTAATGCGTGGTTGCCAACAGTAGGGCTTAAAGAAATGTTCAAGCGTCGCTTTGGCATGTATGAAAGTGGATCCGTAATGCATTTGCATATAACTTGCCAATCACCAAGAATCCCCTTGTCTTAGGAAAGGTCCCAAGGCTCAATACCCAAAATACCTCTTTAGATAGTATCTAACTTGTAAGCGAGGGCGTATCATTTGTGTACTCTGATCTAACCTTCTTCTCTCTCTAGCTTACGTGGGTTCTCATTGGGTATTGCAGGGTTTGAGCACACATCCTTGCCTTCTGCATGGCTCACCCCACATAGGGTGTGTTTCATGTTGTAGAGCTTCAGACACGTGCAATTCAAAATGAAACAAAATAGCCTGATCATCCCCATCAATGTTAGGCTAGTGAGGAGGAGGAGGAGATCATTTGTTTTGTTCATCTTAAATGACTCTTTTTTCCATAATCTTAAATGATTCATTTTTCGATTGTCTCCTCTCAACATAGAAGTTGTAGAGCAATGACAGAGCTTACATTGCTTCATCCTTAAATGATATATTACAGTTATCACACTTTGCATGTCACTTTGTGATGGGAGGCGTAACTCATCACAACATCAATCTTAGAGTCATTTGTTCTTCTAGTAAAGACTAGGGATCTTTTTTTTTTTTTTTTTTTTTTTGCCTTTTTGAGGGCAAGGTAATTTTGTATTTCATTTAAGGAAGATACATATTGGGATGGTACACCATTATAGTAGTACTCATCATCATAGGTCTATACTCTTCAAGTACATTAATTCATGGACTCAAAAACTACCATGAATCTATGTTCATCAAAATCAAGTATCTTATAACCTGGTACCATCAATACAAATAAAATATGTAAGTTAGTAACATGTGAAAGGACCAGACCATAAGTTGTAATGAAACATTATAGCTTCCTGTCCTTCATTGAGCATCGAAAGCGGATCCCGCAGAGTCAGTCAGCTATAGCTCGGCTTTTTATAATATTCAAGTGGATGTCCAATTCATCGCCTAGAAGTTTATAAAATCCAAAAAGGAGAAGGACGAGAGCCTCTCTTTTTTGTTGATAAAAGTGGAATAGCTTCAGTAAACATGGCCTCAGATTATTATATCGCCATATTTCACTTCTTTTCAGCAATTTCTTTAAGGCCGATTGCTCTAGTTGCTCCCCCATGTCTACTCAGTCTCCTCAGCTCTCTTGTGTAATACATCACCATCAATGGTTACATTCAGAACAAAGAATTCATACATACCCTGGTATTTCTTTATTCTAGTCCAGGCCTGATCAGCATTTTTTCCCTTCAGAAATTTGTGAGCCACAGCTACAGTCTGTAATTCATCAAGGAAAACCTTCTTGATCCAAATTAGACTCGGCCTAGCATTACCCAATGCCACTCTGTTCCTATGCTTCCAATAACGTTCTAGTTGTATTCATCATTTTGCATTCAACATCAATAAACTGTAAGAAATTGGTATCATTTGGAGTACGTTGGTTAATTTGAAAGGTCCAGCTCCAAAATTCAACCACCCAAGGACATAAAAATATATGATTAGAAGTCTCCTCAGCTCCAAATTGAGGATAGCTACTAGATATATTGTCATCATATTGCACGGATATTATTCTAGGACATACGGATATTATTCTAGGAATGACGTGCATAAGATTATAAATCCTAAGATAAATTTGAAGTTTGGGATTGTTATGTTATCCTTGAAAGGGGGTAAAAAGACCTTCAAGTTTATGGAGGATGATATTCTTTCCCCAATTCGAACAATTCCTATTGTATAGTTTAAACATTTGAGAATGAAAACTCATGTCCATCAGTCTCTAGATGAAAGACAATGGAGACAAAACAGGTTTTCATTCCCAAACATTTAAACTATACAACATAAATTGTTGGAATTGGGGAAAGAATATCATCCTTCACAAAATTGAAGATCTTTCTACCCCCTTCCAAGGATAACATAACAATTCCAGACTTCTAGTCTATCAAAGGACTTATTGTCTTATGTCATGGCATTCCGGGAATAACATCCATATCTCCAAGGTCATAAACCATGAAGGAACATTTACAAATATATCATTGCAGGTGAATCTCGACATCCTTGGGTGGAGGTGCAACATTTAAGAAAGTGGAAGACAATTCTATGTGGTAAAGGCACAAAGGTTAGTTTCTGTTCCTTTACCCTTGTCTACATATTCTGCATGTGGATGTTTGAGTGCCCCAAACCCTGTGGTAGAACCCATCCCAGAAACCACTCCCCTCTTTCATAGAAACCTTGAGGCATCGTTGACTGTTAATTGCTTCAGTGCGTGCTTGATAAGACTGTTTTAGCCCCTTGTCTAGCATGTGGATGTTTGAATACCCCAAACCCTGTGGTAGAACCCATCCCAGAAACCGCTTCCCTCTTTCATAGAAACCTTGAAGCCTCGTTGATTGTTAATTGCTTCAAGGAGGGACAAACCTCCCTCTTCTACTTTCTTCGCCATTTCATAGAGCTCGTCGAAAGAAAGATTGACAACTTGAAGATTGAGCTTTGCCCGCATCCAAGGGTGGACCCCATAGACCATGGGTTTCTCAGAATTTTTCGCATCATTCTTATTGAGTTTAAGTCCTTTCTTTTCTCGAACTGCGAAGGTTCAAATTGTTTCCATGCTTTGTTGGATCAATTGATTCCTCTTGGCGATAAGATCACGCTCCCAATTATGACCCAAAAAGTGATTTTTGATTTGCTTTTCGAATTCCCCAAAGGTATTAATAGGTTGATTGACTGGTTGGTCCTTCTGGACATCCAGCCACCAGTCCTTGGCAACATCATCAAAATGACGCTCCGCAAAAGACATTTGAGTATCTTCCTCATCTTTAGTTTTGAAAAAATACGGATTCAAATGCCACAACCATGCGAAAAGCTCATCCGCATACTAGTGGCTGTAGAATACACTTTGAATTCAATTTTGACATTGGCACCAGTCTTGATGCCACTATGTGTGGATGCCCTCAGTAGTCCGCAAAGAATCGCATCGGCCACAAGACGAAGAGAATCAAGCTCGTAGCTCAAAGAATATGAGCCTCAGAGTCGCAAGTTTCTCCTTCACGAGCAGATTATCATTCTCTAACTCAAAAGTTTCCCTTGAGTTTTCTTCTTCAAAGTTAAGATTATCGGCCACCAAAACTTGTCGCCTCGATACCACTAAAATGAACACGTGATGTTTCTGGTTATCTCACCACCCAACCACGAGCAACTATATAGCCTACAAGCCTTATGGTCCTAAAAAACCATGCCAACCACGAGCAACTATATAGCCTACAAGCCTTATGGTCCTAAAAACCATGCCTTTCTTTGGCCCAAAGGCTCCAGGTAGCCCAAAAGGTGAGGACCTTTTCCTTATTATTCATTCCTTATCGGGTTTTTTTGTATCCTTCATTTCTGGCCATTGATTGCTGGAATATTCTGTGCTCCATACGAAATCAAGGGCCATTAAATTTTTCGCCCCTAAAACGCCTGCCACTTCCAATGGTCCAAAAGCAATACATGGTTAGAGAGGAAAAAAAAAAACCCCAAAGGTAGCCTGAGCCCAGCCAGACTGCCGGCCTGCCTTTTGCTGGCAGCGCTCACAACCTGCCAGAATCAACCAGACTGCCGGAATGAACCAGATCGCTGCAATCAACCAGGCTGCTCCGATCTAGGCAAAGAACCCAATAATTTCGACACTCTCAATCTCCATCTGCCGGATTGCTGAAGAACCCCATAATCACCGCCATGCAAATAACTCTGAATAACAATCCAGAGAATTGAATATCCGCTTCTACCTCTTCTTCTTCGACTGCCCAGACATATCAAGATGAGGAGGTTGCAATCGAATCGAAGCAAGAACAAACGAACGAAATGGGAAGAGCTTGGTCGGCCGATGATCCATCCATGCCCATGCCTGCTCAAAAAAGAAACCTGCATCCTTCCCCATCCTTCTATTCTGAAACCATGTCTTACCCGAAGTCTTAGCCGATTTTTGCAATGCTCAAGCCAACAAGCACCCCATTTTTGGAAGCAAACAAGCAGCTCAAACCAGGTAAAAAATACGCTTCCTCTACGATTTTCCATACAATACCCAGCCAAAATCTAGGCCCAACCATGCCAGAGATACCCTCCCCAAATACCAAACGAAATAATAGAACATACTCGCAGCATTTTAGTAAGATCAATCGACATTTATATCTGCCCAGCCCCTTCACATGGCAAAAGCTTTAGAACAATATAAGAAGCATCTTGTATACGAATCTTTTTTGTACAGTATTTGTTTATCTTGTCTTCGATTAAATAAAGTCGACACTTCAAGTAATAGTAGTTGTCGTGATCTGATGCTTCTGGTCTGGTGGTATTGGGGAAAATTTTCTGTATGCAGCTATTCTTCTGTCTCTAGCCTTGCTGACGTCAGTAGACCCATTTGGCAAACTAAATAATCCTTAAAATACAAAGGGATTAGATAAGAAGACAGGCAGGACAGTCTGCAATCAATCGCTGGGCCAGGTTCGTTGGTTGTAGTTGTAATTAATGAAATGTTCCAGGCTTGATTTTTAGAAGCTCCTTTTGTGTGCAGTGATTATGGGTAGTAGTCAGTATCCCAGCCAGAGCAAATTTTTGCCGGATTAAAAGCTTTCTGTCTGAGTCTATGGAGCCTTTATGCGAATCTCTTGATAACGTGGAGTCTGTTGCTGCTGTTCAAGACATGTCTAAATGTACTCATGCAACAAATGGTCAGAATGATGCCTCCAAATCAGAAGGGTACGAACTCATTCTATTTTTGCATTGGCTATTAGTTTGTTATAGCCTAGCCTTATGAGATGTTTGTTGGACCAGAAATGTCATATCAGGTGACGATATTGCAATCATGACTAATTATCTTCGTGGGAGACTTATGTCAGAACGGAGTGCATCTAAAGTCTCCAAAGAGCAAGCTTACCAGCTTGAGAAGAAGGTATCTTTATCAGATTTAGATCTTATATATCGAGTTTGTGCAACTTAAACTTTAACTATAATGCGTGTTTACATGCAACTGGGTTAACTGGGGTTTCCTTTTTGAGTCATGATCTTATTGTAATTTGGCTTTGGTCAAAAGCTCGTTTGAACTTTATGTGCCTCGTTGCTTCCATCCTATGCTTTTAATATAACGAAACTTGTTTTAAAGCTATAGAATTTAAAGGGGGCATAGAGCCACATGCGTTATAACAACGAGCAAAATGTTTTCCAGGTTAAGGAACTAGAACAGATGTTATTGGATGAGGTTGAGATGTGCAGAAAATTTGAAGAAGCTGCTCACATTGTTTTAGAAAAGCTTGGCTCTATGGCTTGGAAAGCTGAGGGTATACAACTAGAAGACCCTCCACAGATTCCACTAGAACAGTTTAACACGAATACAGAACTGGAGAGCCAAAAAATTCAAAATCCAGCACACCAAGAAGCATTCAAAAGACCAGCTGGCGAAGTTAATATCCCAGTTCAACCAAATATTGTTAAGGATTCTGCAATACTGGATCCACTGGCATCAGATGTAGAATGCTCGTCTGCAAAAAGGTATGTTAACGACAACTAGATAGCATGTGGTTGATAGTTATGTTATACTATGATCTCTTGATGTCATTTCGAATCCGTTAGTTTGTAAACTATTTAATGCTAGCGTTTTTCTGCGTTGGCGCAGTAAAATTGCCAATGATGAGAGAATGCTGAATCAGGAGGTATGTTTTGAATATGTATGCTAGAATATGTTGTTTGGTATTTTTTTCACAAACCACAATGCGCTTGAACTTGTACCTTTGGTTCCAGAATATAAAAGAAAATACACCAGCTGACAGGCAGGAGTCTCAGCCTTCTTACAGAGGAAATGTGCAGGAGTCAATATTTCAGTCCAGCATGCTTGTTGGCGGCCATGAACATATGACGCCTCAAAGTTATTTGTCTAGGACTCCTCATACATGCAGTTCTTGCCTAGCGCAAGCTGAAATTATGCACTGTGCTGGACTTTGTCATGACAGTCTTGATGTGCATGTTTTAGAAAGCCAAAGGAAAACACAAGCAGCATTTTCCATTGCTGAGGAAAGCAGTGGATATAGACAACAACATACTCTTCATGCTAAAATGTTGGAAAGACATTACCAAGAAGTCCCAAAGGTTTCAGGGTTGGAAAGAGATTTCTATTCAAATATGGCACCGACCACTAGGGTTGAATGTCATGAAAGAATTACTTTGCCACATACAAATGATTTGCTGCGTGAACAGCGATATGATGACAGACAAATGGCTCAGCAATGCAGGTCAAGGCCCATGATTTCTGATGCTCATGGGGGACGACAAAGGATAGAAACTTACTCATCTATGTATCCTAGAGCTATTTTGCAGGGGTATAATTCGGAAGCTATCAATTCCTGTGACCAATATTACAGTTTTAGACATTCTTCCCCCTCGCTATTCCCGCGATATGATTCAGATATTCTAATGAACCCACCATATGGTCAGGTCTTGCCATATCATCCTTCTGGAAGAACAGAAAATTTAAATTCAATGCTTATGACAAGGCAGCGTATTGACATCCCCCAGAGCTCAAAAACTGATCCACTTTATAGGGGGGCTTCAACCACTCCAAGAGATGAATACTTCAATTCCTATGGTGCAACACAAAATAGTACTAATGATGCTGCAGAAGAAGTTCTGGAGGCTCTTTCTATCACAAAACAACGTATTATTGCATCACATAATACTAAAAATATGTTCCTATCAAACAGAAGATGAAGGCACTTTTTTGACAGATGGAAGGGTTTTGCAAAGGTTTACCTCGAGACCATCGTTGTACTTTATATTGTATTTTAAAATGGAAATATCATTACCAAGTTTTGCGTCCCCAAAGAAAGCAGAGGTACAGGTTATGAACCTGCTGGCGCTCCAGGAAAAACTGTTATTGACAAGTAGGAATTGGCCCTCTTGATAAACCATATGTGAAAACGATGTCATTTGTTTGGATAAATGGTTTTTGCAGGTTGATACTAATCTGATAAGATCGATTTGAGATTTTGTCTTGTTGCTATATAATTGATTATGCATTCCTGCACATTTAGAACACAGTTCAATCAAGCATAGAAAGGTAGCGACGAAGGGCTTAAGGGCACATTTTCTCATAATGGCGAAAATTCTTCCTCCGTGCCTCCACGTAACAATATGGTATTTGGGTCACTATTGTTTGCCTTGGGTTAATTTCGTACTGCCACGTGGCAGACAATTCCGTTGCAGAATGGTAGTTGAGTCTACCATTCCGCATCTCCGGTTTCTAGCCGGTTAATCCTCTGTTTCTTGCCATCATCTGTTTCTTGCCAGTCAACAATCCTCTGTTACTAAGCCTGAATCGACCCTAGAGCAAGCCTGAATCGACCCTGTTAAGACCAAGACAGGGCCAGAGCTTGAATCCGTGGCTTGAATCCATAGATCATAGATTTTTTGACCTGTAAAAATGATTGTGGCTTCTTTATCCTGTTCGGACCAAGACAGGGCCCTTCGGAGGAAGACAGGCCATAGCTTGAATTATAGCTTCTTCACCTCGTAAAATGGCTAGTATTGCATGAAGTTAAGCAAGAAAAAGAGGAGCCCAAGCTATTTTAATCTGTCATTTCCTGCTTTGCGTCTTCAATAGATGTCTCTACCTTTTAGAAAAAGTTTGCTGCCTGCCTCACTGGATTTTTGTTTGCAGGTAAGATCTGGTGGAGTTTTGCAAGCCACAGTTTAATCTCCTTTCATGAAAAGGATGCAAACGAAAATCTTAGCTACAGACAAAACCACAGACAAAGCCTCAAGATCTTTAACCGAGGAACCAGACCGATCTTTAACCTAGAAACCAGGTCGAAAGGGCAGAAGATGGGCGAGAGCAGGACCGCCAAAAAAACTCAAGCAAGAAGTTATGGTGCTCTGCCGTAGCTAGGATCTCTCGCACCAACACCATAGCCGCCACAATCGTCGAAATCGCTCCCCAAATACCATATTGTAGCTTCAAGGTGTTTGTTCAGACATTCTGGCATGGCCGGTGACCCGCTCCCGGCTAACGCCGGTCGCGGGACCCCACCGGTCCATGCCAGAATGTCCTCACAAACACCTTGAAGCTATACATTATGTTCAGGCAGAGGCAAAGTTCGCCAATTATAGGCCCTTGAAACCTTATTCTCCTCCTTGAAAACTGATATCGGCAGGTGATGGAAATCAGAAATGAAGTAACAAAAGTGGATATGTCATTGTTTGTTGACAACTAGAATTTTGTTCCTGTTGACAAAGTTGAATGTCGGGGTAGTGTTGTCTTAAATTAGAAAGTTATAAATGTTGTTCCTTAGATTAGGGGAAGATTGTACTTATGCAAGCCGTTTGGTATTTCCTATTTGGGAACCACCATCCATGGATATACCAGGCGAAGCAATCTAATGCAAACCAACCCTTTCAAGCATCCTTTTTAGTAAAGGTAAAGTTCGACTGTTGTGGACAAGGATCAAAGTAAAGGTAAAACAAAAATAGATAGGATTGAGGCTATCTCACAGTAACCCCCTCTATGGCTTTATTAAGGTTAGAGGTAAGCTTTGCCGGAAAGGGCTTTGGAATATCGTGATCGTGAAGAGCCAAGCCATTGATAATAGCAAAAAGAAGTTCAAGCATTAATTGCAAAGACAAATTGTTGTTACTGGGCACTACCCGTGACGGGAAAATTGAACCAGTAGCAACCAGTAGATGCTGAAATGATTGTAAAGGCAAGTGAGGCAAAGAGACATGTAGTTCTGAAGGGTCAATGTGATTGGGAAACCAAGAATAGGCCGATGAGGTACATCTTGATGATACAACCATTGCTCAAGTTGAGGCTACTGACAATGCTAAAGAGGCATGGGAGCAATTGTCTTTGATCTACAGAAAGAGGCATTTCCCATAGCAGGCTACTATGTCTGCAATTATATTTATATAAAGCTGAAAGAAATGCATCAGTAGTGAGGAATATATTTAAAAGTTAAAAAGCAGCAGCCCTTCAGCTCAAAGGAATGGAAAAGGGAGTTTATAATGATTTGATTGTTGGAGCAATTCTGTTGTTAGTCCCGTGCCCCAAAGCACAGGACTATTTCTAAGGTACAGAAAAGAGCCGAAGGGCAATGGGCAGGCATCCACGTCAGCCTCTAAGGTCACACCAACCAAGAAGAAGCGACCACGCGACTCCACGGCCTAAGGAATCCACGGCCTGCCAACTTTCAGTGCTACTCATCATGGCAATAATGATTCCACGAGTCATGGCAGGAATCACGGGATTAGATGACTGAGGATCTTTAAATAACAGATCCTTTGCTATTTTGGGCTGAGACCATTGTACTATATATACCAGAGGATTAGACTTAGGTCTTTAGACAAGTTCATGCATTTTTGTTGTCTCATCTCCTTACGGAGCTTTTCATATACTCTCTTTGATTCAAAGATACTTATTGTCTCATCAGTTTATTGTCTTGTTTTCCTATTTTCTTGACAATCGTTCTTTTTTGAGAAGTAGTTTGCAGGACACAAGGGTTCTCATAGAGGACTGTCCCCAAACTCTCCCAAATCCGGACCATAAACACTGGCACCGATACAGGGTCCTAATCTCACATTAGGGCGGATTTGGGGTCTCAAAATGGCCTCCTATCAGCCATTCCACGTCATATTTCCGCTCCTTTTTTCCCATGCCACCTAGGATACCAAAATCTCATCATTACAGATTTACTTGGAATATTCTCCCGGAATAAGGGGGATCGCGCATTCATGGTGCCATATGTATTTAATTCTGTTGGTTGTCAGACAGACTGATGCAACACGTGGCGCTTCTAAAAAGCCACTTGCATTATAGCATACTGGCAACTCATGACGGTGTCTCTTGGTTTGTCAGATACCAAGCGTGCGCGTCACCGATTCTTGTCTTGCGCTATTTTCATTTAGAGGCCATGGCCATACAAGCTTCCCGCCTTCTACATTTCAAAATTTGAATGTGTAGGTTGAAGCTTTGTATCAGACTTTCATTTCGAGGCGCTGCGGCTGCGCCTTAGGGTGCTTTCCCATGGGACTAAAACCTGGAGATTTTCTTGAGGTCAGGCCGAAGGCTCCGGTGTTCCCATGAGCGCCTTACTTGCTTGATTCAGGTTTAGGACCTGAGTCACAAAGTATTCTTCACACAATTCTGAGCCTCAGGTTTTTGACCTTAGTACGGCTTTTTCAGGTCCGCAATTCATGGGAAAGCACCCTTAACCGGGATCTTTACTTCATCCCAATACAGGCTTCCCGCCCCCACAATTCGAAATTTGAATTTGCTTTATGTATAAAAGCATGGATTGTAGGAGAATGGACTTTTCGATTTCCATATGCACGTTGCAAATTTCAAGAATGAGGTTAGTACAGACGTTCGGCTCACACGATGCGAATTGTGCTGGGGCATACAAATTGTACACCTTCATTTCGCGCCGTGCGATCCACGCAGTATGGAAGCTCCAAATGATGTGTGGATAAGGATCCAACTGACTCACGAATATGCTTCAGTCTTCAATCGCAAAAAAAAGAGGTCTAAAAAATAAGAACTTAGACCTCGACGTGTTGCGTCTTGCAGGCTCAAAAAGTGTCGACATCTGGGCGGATGGCAGTTTATATCCATTGGATCCGTTGAGTGGCAAGAAACTGTCATTTCGGGACGTTTCAAGTTTAGTCCGATTTTGTGGTAACGGTAACTCTAGCCTCTTGGGATATTGTGAGAGATTGAGAGAGGATGAAGGCATTTGGAATCGAATACAGTTCCTTGAGATGAGCTGCTTCCGATAAGGAAGGGGAAATGTCCGTGAAGGTGCTAATAAATGACGTTATACTTTGCAATGCGAAGGATTTATACATTCTTGAAGTACAAAGGTTATGATGTTTGTGTTTAGATACCTCTAATACAAGAAGTCTTTGACTACTTTTCACAATAGATTCCTTTAAAAATCTATGCTATTTAAATTATAGCAAAAATGAGTCTTGAAACACTTTAAGTAGTAGAAGAACTCTTTGACTAGTTATCCATTTGATGACCATTTTTTAAGAAAATATGATATGTGACATTCTTATATGCAAACATTCATAAAATTTATGAACATTGAAGGTCAAAGCCATCCTTGTTTAAAGAGGATCATATGATGCGAAATCTTCATGCTTGTAAGTAATTAGTGCATGATAAGAAATTCTGGTGTGATCCTTGCGTAAAAAAGTAAATAGAAACACAAATATTGAACTTACAACTTAGCGTAAATAAATAGTATTTTAATAAACCAACACTTTACATACTAACACTTTACACTTTAAATAAGATATTTCTTTCTTTCCTTTTACTTGAAAGCTATTTTTTTTCAAGATGGATCACACCAGTTTAATAATACATAAAAAAAAAAAAAAGGACACACTAAATTGCATGGTGTGATCCACTTTCTTATTTGTTGTCAAATTAAAATTAAACACAAGTACTCATTCCTATTTGTATCTAAAATGCTTTATCACTCTTTAGTACATAAGTCATTATCCCTTTTCAAAGAGCATATTCTTTTTCAAGAAGGATCACACCACGCTTGAATAGTACATATATGCAACAAAAAATGGAACACACTAAATTAAGATCGTGTGATCCACTTTCTTATTTGTTGTCAAATTAAAATTAAACACAAGTACCCCTTCTCATTTAATGCTTTACCACCCCAAGTGCATAAAGTTATTAGTCCTTTTCAAAGAGCATATCTTTTTTTAAGAAGGATCACATCAAGCGAATAATACAATGCAAAAAAAAAAAAAAAAACCAATCATTTCGCATGGTGTGATACCCTTTCTTGCTTGTTGTCAAATTAAACTTAAACACAAGTACCCCTTCTTATTTGCATCTAAAATACTTTACCAACTCTAGTAGTACATAAAGTTATTAGCCCTTTTCAAAAAGCAAACACTTTATCAATAAATGAGCACGTCATATATCCACACTTAACTTCAAATAAGACACATATATATTTCTTTTATTAAAAGATAATCAAAGTAATTTTACTATAGGAAGTCATCTTTTTCCAAAAAGATCACACCAAGCGAATTTTGTATAAGATAAAAGGTTGGAATATACTAAATTCACATGGTGTGATCCACTTTCTTGTTTGTTGTCAATAGATAATAACACCAAGTCCCTCATCAATAGTCTCCCATTTGCATATAAAATATGTATCATTCCAAGTTATATTATGTTTCAAAGAGGGTCCCAAAACAAAATACAAACACTTAATCAATAAGCCAACACTTTACCAACAACCAAAGCTTTATTAAATAAGATTTTTATGTTATTTTATCAAACCTAACAATGTTTCCATATGCGACACTTTGTGTTAACTGATCCAAAGGCCCGACATCAGATAAATATAGCCCAAAGAAAAATATTTGATTCAGTGGGTGAATATAAATCAAGAATAGGGAAGAAAAAAGAAGCAAGGATCACATGACGCGAAATCTCACTACACATTTACAAAGTGCATATGCATTTTCGCATGGTGTGATCCATGTATTATTGAGGGTGCAAATTTGCAAATATCCTCCTCTTCAAATCCCTTCCCCCCCTCCCTTCCCTTTTTTTTTCCAATATACTATCCATAGCATTTATTTTGAACCCTATAGTTCTACCTATTCATTGTGTATGAATGTCGCTCCAGCGATGTAACTCCATAGTCACCCTTCGTTAAGAATAGCATTCTCACCCACGAGCCTATGGATAGATATCCTTCCACCGTCATGCCTTTATTGTTTTGTAAGTGATGAACTGCAGAAGCAATGTAGGAGTACTAGGAGCAATGATGGATGCAACTCATTTTCATCTTAAAGAAAATCTGTGACGCTTCTAGAAAAGATTGGCATGAAAAGTTACCAACGGTTTTATGGGCATACAATATCACCTACAATGTTGCTACAGGGCAAACTCCCTCAAACTTGTTTATGGTCAAGAGGCTTTAATGCCATTCGAATATATTCTTCCAACACTCAAATTCCAACTAGCTACTGTACACAATCCTCCCAAGGAACGTGTCTATCAACTTCAACAGTTAGATGAAATTCGTTGAGATGCTTATCTCTACGTCTTGGCTGGACATCAACTTCGAAAATCATGGCATGACAATAAAATCAAAACCAAAGACTTTCAAGCATCCGGGAAAGTTCAAACTTCGCTGGTTAGGGCCCTATTTAAACAAGCACTCCATCCAAGAGTGTTTCAACTTGCTGAGTTGAATGGCACTCCCTTGCCATCTCTTGTTAATGGTTTTCTCTTCAACCTTTTTACAAGACAAAAAATTTCACAATATCAACACACAGACACAGAATTGGAGCCAACATAGTTATTATCAAAAAACTTAGTAGGTTACACAAAAGTGGGGATTTCTCCTCTATATACTCGCACTACCTACTATTTGGACCATCCTTATTGGCCGCAGAGCACACCTGAAGGATGTGGTAACCTAGCCTGTGGTGCCATTGAAGATGGGTCACCACATCCAGCTAGTTAGAGTTAGGATTGGGCATCTCAGCGATGCCCGACAGCCAGCCATCCATAGAGATATCGTGGTTCTTCAGCTTCCATAGGTCCATATGATTCATCCTGCAGGTGATCCACTCGAGGCAATTGCTCGGCATCGTATTCACCTAATCGTCCATGGCACTCTCCAGTTGATGCTTCTCCTCCGATTCCACCACTTCTTATATAGGCCACCAGCTTGCTGCTATGCCAACATGGCATCCCAGCTGTCATTCCACCTGTCCCATCCCTCTACATCACAAAACTTCCAGACCTAAGATCCTCTTCAAATTTTCCGTATCATGCTATAATTATCGCCCCCTTCAATTATTGCACCGATGCAACATCTACCATTATCGTCTCCTTTTATCGAGTTGTTGTTATTAATTATCCTTCTGTTCTTCACGATACTGTCATATCAGCTCTTTCTTTCTCGTGCCTTCTTGTGAACTCAACCACAAATTTTGCCCGACTTCGTCTTCCGAAGATGCTGCCACATATCATTTTCAAGGGCTCTGATTCTATCTCGGCTCTCTCATATAAAGCGCACTGTGAACCGCTCCAACCTTATTCTTTGTACGCTCTTCGATTTCATCGTCTTCCTCCATGCCTCAACCTTTTCGTCGACAACCATGGCTGCCTCTTCACGATTCAGCACTCTGCACATCGACACACCAATGGAGGTCAGTGCTTTTGCCTCAATAAGCTTTTCTACTGCCTCAACAAACTTTTCTACCGCTTCCCTTTCGACGCCCTTACAAAGTCCAAATCGGGCTATTGCGGTTAGGGCAGGACTTGATTATTTTGCTGATCAAGAACTTTCGGTCCCAAGTCCTGGATAATTCAAACAATTTATTGCCAATCTGGTCAGTACTCCTGACAGCTTTCAAACTTTAGTTGATGGAACTCCCATCTTCCTTACTTTGGCATTGGTTAGACTGGGTTTTCACCTTGTCAGCCTGCCAAATTCATTACGTTGGTCAGATTTGCAAGACTCTGATGTCTCCCCCTATATTGATCACTCATATTCTGCCACTTCCACCAAGCTCACGACCTTTGCAAAGAGCCATGAGTCCTTTTTCAAATTCCTGTGGCGGAAGTTCTTTGGACATTTTGTAAAAAATACACACATCAACAAGTACTTCAACACTGCCATCGGACAAGTCAACTAGCCCCAATTTTTTATGCAGCGGATGTTTGAAGAACTAGATCGTCTAAGGGAAGCTCCAGGCTTTAGCCCTGATTCTACTATGGATGCGCATTTTTAGGCACTTATAAATCAAAATCTTCTTGTTCCAAGCACCGTGTCCACCTATGGCAGCACCTACTGCCATACGTGACCTTCTGGCTGAGAACTCTCAATAGCAAAACATCTAAGAAGAAGTTCCCAGTCCATTCCCATATTGGAAATGTCCAATTCCTATATCCTCCTCACACTACTCTGCAAAGAATACTCCATCTGATGCTCATCAATAGTCAAGGGTTTCTCCTCCCCAAGACGTTCAACCTCCTCTGCCTTCTCGGCAGGCCCTATATAAATATGAACAACAGGTTGTTCCATGCATCTTGCAATTACAGGATTCCCAAGATAAGCTCATGAAAAGGAATTAAAAATCACATGGATTCCTCTGATGCCCTCAAAAAGGAACTCCAAAATCTCTCCACTAAAAAATGTCAACTTGAAGAGCACTTGCAAGAAAAGAACAACACTCTTCTGGCCACACGAGGCGAGTTAAAATGGTCTCATAATGCTTTGGCTCAGTTGGAGGCAATACATACTCCCTTATAGGTCCAGATTCAAACACTTCAAAACCAACTTATAGCCAAAGATCAGCTTTTGCAAGATACCTTAGCACTATATCAAAGCCTTCAAGAGGAATTCAAAGATATGAAAGGCGTCACAATGCACCAACAGATACGCATCACAGTTGGAAGGTTTTTTCACGGCTGCTCAGCTACAGGCCAAGTCCTTGAAAATCCAGCTGTAGAATGCTGTCAAGCAAAAAATCATAGACGATACAGAACTCGCAGGTCTCCAGCTCCAATTCTCCTCAATGGATGTTTCTTCTTCTCATAGTACTCATGCACATCGCAAGCTTAAGGAACTCAAGAGCCTGGTGAACAAATCAAATCCAGGATCTCGAACAGCAGAACAGCCTGTAAAAGATGCCCACGCCAACATTGAAAGATATTTTGTTCTTGCTGAACACATCTGCATTGATTACCCTCTCTCTTTGGGGTACTTTGATAATGTCAAATCACAAAGACATTTTTTCCTCATCCGATGGCTCAGTGCTTCAAGCTCAGTTGAAAGCGCTACTACGGTACAAGACTTTGTCCATCTTTGACCTGGACTTACAATCGAAGAACGTAGCATCCTGTGTGCCGTCGTAAACTTGCAATTGCTCCATGTTGAAAATCTTCCATTCTTCATTTTTTCTCACAGTCCAGCCCATGGCATATGTTCTGCATGGTTTCTATCTGACACATTCTCAAGCACGCTTTTTTGAAGAGTACCCAGAAGCATTCACGGGCAATCAGGCAGCTGGGTTGTTACTTCAAAAGGACAAGCATGCTTGAGAATATGCGCACGCCCACTTATTGAAAAAGGAGACTCTCCAATGTGCGCAAGCCCACTTACAGTGTGAGTATGGCATTGGCTATGCACAGTGATTCCTCCAGCACGTCGGCACTTTGAATATTCTCTAGACAATAAGTCATCTCTCTAGACCGGGAACCATCTCCTCTTAAGACCTTGATGCCACCACAAGATTGGGATACACTATGTGACGTCCCCTACTCGTATACAGTGCACTCACCGTATACAAACAGGAGTTCATCCCCCATACCAGCTCCTTGCTGATACAGGGCCCTCCACATATCACTGCAACCGTAATGAGTTCCAGTGGGAAGAATGAAGGGGTCATTTTACCCCGTCCCCCTCAGGGCCTACCTAGCTGCGGAAGCGTAAATATACCTGTCAGTATACAACGTCATCACATATCCACCTCGAAGGGTGGTACATCAACATCTGCATAGACAAAGATCAGCACAATACATATGGGTTCCTACCCAAGGCTCAGACTCCAGGGGATGACTGACGGCTTGGGTCTCCAGAGTTCATTGCAGACAGAATTCATGACAATGGATTTGGCTGGCATGAGAACATGGCATAGGGTTGTCCACTCCATCCGCCCCTCCTGTGCACACTTTGCAGAGTAGGTTGAAGAGTGTTGGGACCTCACTGTAGCCCGCCGGATGCATAGCCAAGGGGGCTATTCCTGGGTTGCATCTCCCCACCGATGGGGCAGGTAGGGATCACTCCCTCCAGAGATCTCCATGCTGACTCAAGGTGACTAGAGGGCCACTGCCCTTATTCGACTTGAACCCACTGGAGAGTGACGCATCACCCCACGGGTGTCGAGCCCATGCTTTGCCCACACTCAGTGGCAAGCCATTAGACCTAGTCCACTATGATCCCCGGTAGACTTTACACACCAGAGGGATTGGTCAAGAGTCAGAACACGAACCTCCTTCTGAGCCAGTCTGGCCCCTTCACCCACAACCAGGTGTGGTTCTTGTACACAGGCCGAATACTAGTAATGCACTAAAGGGGCTAGCTAGGAGCATCAACTACTAAGCTGTAGGTCTCTACCCCTCTTCCCAATACAATGAGTCAACAGAGTAACATCATCCATCTATATCACAGCAGAACTAAAGAATTAGATCTAATCTATATCATAAAGTTAAGTTCTTTAGTTAGGGCTGGTGTCTGGGGATCTACTTGGCTACTTGGTTCGATGGCTGGAATACGGTTTAGGCTATTAGATTGACTAAATACCTGATCCCTGGTTCACTCCTCTTAATCCGAATGCGTCCATGTCGATGTTCTGCTTGGGGATGCGGTCGAAAAGGGAATCTGACGAGCTAGGGCGCACGGGCAGTTCTTGGGAGTCGGAATGGACTCTTGAGGCGCGCGAACTGGAGCTCGGAAGGTTCGTGGATGAAAAAGGGAAGAATTAGGGTTTGGTTGCCTTATATAGGCTATCAGTTAGGTTTAGGGTTTCCATGACCCTTGGTGTGCCTCTTTAAAGGTTAATGGTCTAAAGTGCACACATTAATAAGTGTGCACACCCTTGCAAGTTGCCCCCTAGGGCGCCACTTGCTTGGCTACACGTCGGCGTACATGTCGATTGGAATGGCGTGTACGCGTGACGATGCAGTACGGTAACAGAATTCCGCACTCAGTCCCAAAATGAGCGGATGTATCCTCATCCATAACCCAATCCTAATGCCTCATTAGGCACCCCTCTACGACATGAGTACCTCACCTCGAACTGATGATCCTCTTTCTGGACATGGACATTGGAAGCTCAGACTAGACTCCCATGCACATCATGGTCGATCTTCAATGGGATCCACGTTTTGTCCGAAGACATGCATGGACGGATACTGACACCTTGGATACCACCAACAGATAGCAACACCAAAATGAACCATAAAATCAAAAGAAAATGATCAAGTCAAATTTTAAAAACAAAAAACGATAATGGAAAATTAAAACAACAAATAACAAAGTACGCAAAAACTATAGAATAATGTCATTCTACTAAGAAATGATCTTGTTGAATCCAATCTATGGCATATTCAAACCAATGGATTCTAATTATTTGAACAATGAATTCAGATTGCAGAGATTAAGAAATCATATATCTTGAAGCCTTTTACTACTATTATGCAGAGATTTTAACGTCACGCCACAAGGCAGCGTCCTATCGGAAACTGGCAGCAGGTCTGTTCAATATTCTTGACGAAGAAATCAAAGAAGAAAGGACACACTAAACTATTGCTTTGATGTTCTTCAAAATAAGTGATTGTAGAGCATGCGAAAATTATGGTCAAATTATATCGTTGTTACAGTAGAGAAAAGAGGAACCCGACAAGCTGGATACATCATAGACAAACACGATAAGGCAAACTGGCAAACTGCTGGAAGAATTAGAAAAGACTTAAATTTTCACTACTTGCTAAGAACTTGCTATATCCTAAGCATTTGAATCCTGAAAAAACTTTAGAGGCCATTTTTAGGTGTCCGCGACAATTATTCGTTTTAGAAAAATATAGTAAGTTGAGATTTTTGCATGGAATAGTGTAAAACAAAACAATTGCTATTGCGAACGACCATTTTCTGACAAAAAGTAATGCAAAAAATGATGAAAAAGTATATTTTCTATCGCACCACTTTCTGATGCCATTTTTCGTTCTCGCAATGGCGGAGTTTGAAATTCCACTTTTTCCAAATAAAATAGCAAAACTGATCGTTTTTTGTAACTATGCAAGAGGCCCACAGGTGCGAATAAATCAGAGGCTAGTATACCATGTGCATGTTGCAAAAGAAAAATTCATATTTTATACTACGCTCTAGAAACTGGCTACCTTATAAAATCCTAAAGATAACCAAATTACAACATTGATTGTCTATGAATACAATATTTGGAAACTAGATACCTTACAAAATTCTAGATATAACTAAAATTACAACATTGGTAGTCTATGAATATAAGATTATTCAAGAGATCCACATATAGCACATCCATGTTGACTTGGTGTTTACAAACTTAGGCCTCGGATTATTTAGTTATTTAGCAGGAGCAATTCTGTGATGTTAAATTGCACCGAAATATAATAAGGAATTTTTTGAGTCAATGAAATGAGTACAATGAAGTATTTCAAGATTTATACAGAGAATGTTCAGCAAATTCATGCCAAAGCATCTCTACAAAGAATAATGCCTGGAGGGTTCAAATATAATTTGCAAATGCTAAGTACCCATATGACTGTCATCATAATCAGAATTATGAGACAACACGTCGACAAAGTATTTGAGACTTATTCATGCAACTCGTAGTCCTTCCAAGCGCTCCTCTGGTAATCCTAATGGGGTGCAGGGCATTGGTGGAAGGGAATATACTCTAAATTCTCCAAAGATTAGTGTTCGAGATGCCCACAAATTGGCTCATGAAGGTACCCCTTCTTCTCCTAAGAGTTTGGTATCATCAGCAGCGGTTGGATCTAAGGGGCAGGAGAGGCAGGCGTCTGTGCATCTCAATCCGCTGGCATTGCGTCATGATCCTATTTCTTCCAGTGGCATATGTGTACCTAGCTCAATTGAGGCAACAGCTTCAACTTTCTCCTTCTGAGCCTGTTCTAGTGTCTGACCCTATGCCTCATGATACTAGAGGCAATGTTGGACAGAAAGCTCTTCTGGAAAGTCGGTACTTCCAAAGGCACCTCCAACATATATTGGAAGTTCTCCAGAACGAATGGGAGTCTCTCATATGAAGGAAGCCCTTTGGACAAATAAAACATCCATTCTTGTAATATATAAGCACCATGTACCAATTTTGTTAGTAACATGCTTTATTTGAACTCTATAATATTTTTCAAGCCACTTGCATGACCAGTAAAACTAGGAACAGATTGAAAGACCCAAATAATACAGCACCAGAGCTTCCTAAGAGCACACAGTACTATTCTGGTGCACTCAACGTTGCTATCCTCCACGATGGTTTCTCAACTTGCTCCTCATCAAGCTCTATTGTCCCCCCTTCTAATTCAACAAACTGCCTACTGAATGTTTTTGAATGCGATCTTTCATTTTTGGGATCAAATATCAGCAAAGGAGAAACAGGGGATTCTGAATCAGACTAAAACATGTGACCTTGAATAGGATGTACATCAAGTTTAGGCAAAAAATTTATAGTCATTCGAAACTATCTTGATACTTAACAGATGGCAATTCTTAAAATAATGTTAACACCTGCATTTTTCTGGCCACAAATCAGATAATTTATGCCAGAACTGAAAATAACTGTAATATATGAATCATGTCCACTGAAAATTTTAAGTGACTGCACTTGCTTGCCAGAGTTTGAGACATTTTGCTTTTCTTCATTCCTGCAGTATGCGTCATTCCAAGCGATTTGCAACAAAAGTCTGACAAGATCAATCTCCTCCTGCAGATTCCTCCCATTCAGAAATTTGCAGAAATCTTCAACATTCCTGGCAAATAACAGTGCCAGCCCAGGAGTCTCTTTTAGAACAATAAAAACCATGTCTTAAAGTAGCATACAACTTCCTGGTTAGGAGAAATATTCTCTGAAAAAGAGACATGAAATGAGTAGACGAGTTCCTGACCAATTATCCGACTCGATATCTGCAATCGTGCCATTATGATACACCATTGCCATGCTACAATTGAATGGCATGAGAGATAAATGGACGGGATGACAAAGAAATCCATGAGCCCTGTGTGGAATGTCACCTGGGGGATCCACCTCCTTTATAAGGGATATGCCACCTGCGTGCATAGGGTAGCCGAAAAACCCCTAATATACGTGTTTCTGATAGGCAAATTTGACTCCTTTCCGTATGGTTTTACAACTAGAAGAACATCCCAAAACCCCTATGACCCCTAGTATACATACGGAAAAGGGTAAAAAATCGCCCCCTCCCATTGATGCACGTGGTTTTGACAGGTTCCACAAGGTGACGCCCCCTTGGAATGTCATCAGCATCAAATAATATAACACTACTTCTTTACAGCCATGAGATACAAAAGAGAAGAAAACCTTTGAATTATGAAGAAAATCAGACATATATTCGGACATCACAATCTTGTTACTTATCTCAGTCATCTTCCATTTTCTCTGGACATCCTAGGGTTACCACAAAAATGTACAAGAGAAGATATACATAGGCTGAAGAGTCAAAGTCTTCCATCCAAATGCAGATTCAGAAAGCACTTGGAGGACTTAGGAGGTCCATTCTTTAGTGTGTAAGCGATGTAAGCTCTAGTTAAAGCATTTCTATATGATGAGCAGGGATAGGTTCAATACGCTGTACGTTTTATACAGAATACGTATGAATTGTATGATACGGCACATATTTGCCGTATAAAACGTAAAAATACCAAAAAATTCGGCGTCGGAAGATTTTTTTTGCGTCTGTAAAACAACGTGAAAGCGTGACGTAAAATTTCCAGCGACGCAAACTGTGAAAACACAGACGTCTGTGAAAAATAAAAAAATTTTTTTTTTTTTTTCGCCAAGACGCGAAACCTTTCAGATCGTGACGCTGAAAGTATTTTCGCAGCACGCGATCTGAAGAATTCGGCGTCTGTGAAAAATTCAAATCCATAAAAAAAAAAAAAACAGACGTAAAAGTCTTAGATATTGCGACTGCGAAAATACTTTCGCAGCACGCAGCGATCTGAAAAGGTTTCACAGACGTGAATATTTTTTTTTTTTGCGTTCACAGACGCTGTTTTTCATCTTCGTTGCTGCGACTGTGAAAAACTTTCAAGACGCTTTCACGTTGTTTTCGCGTACGCGAATTTTTTTTTCCCGGCCGGCGAGGTTTAAATACGTTAAATACGTATTTTTTTACTTTATACGTCAGGAATTTGAATTTTGTACGTACAGAACCTATCCCTGATGATGAGTATAATAAATGGGTACAAAGCTGATTATGAAGTACAAGTGGCACCATTAATCCAACTGGTCTCCAGAATGGCTAGCTTGAATTTCATCTGCATAATGCACGTTTTCCTTGAGACATTCTAAGCACCCTCTTTCAAGTTTTTGGTTTCTCTTCTTGTCTGATTCAGTAGCTCCACTATTGATATGTTGGGACAGAGCAGATAATTGAAAGGTAACCAGTTTATACAAACAGTTTAGGCCAAAATGCCTTAAGCTTGCATTTGACAAACAGATTACAACTATACATATAAAAAATTATTATTACTATAGAACCAAATGCAAGGCAAAAGAAATGCAGAAGGTATATCAAAGAATGCCATTGTAGAAGTAGTACCATTCAAGCATAGAGAGAAAAGGATGCAAAAATGTATAGATCAATGCTAAAAAATGGAGTTATCATACATAGGACTTTGTGTCAAACCAGTGTAGAAGCGCTACGTGCAAGCATTTACTTGATCGATGGCATTGCACAGATCCATGAGAGTTGTAGTTTGGCATAGCTAGCATCAGAGCCAAGAATTAGAAAAAACAAAAGTCCGACGATACAAATGTCTTCTGCCAAGCTTCACCTCTGCTCAATATTATCTAGACAATCTTTCTATGTATGCTAATGTAAAATGAAGATTCCTTTGGTTAAAGGCTTGGAAATGCAATGGCATCAATAAGCAATATCATCTAGATTGGAATTACCAAGACAAGCTTGCATGCAGGATATCAAGTACGGCAGCCATAAGCTCTGCTATTCTAAAGTTCATTTTTATTAGCTAATAAAATCAACATGCTGTTAGTTCTGACTATGGTTGGCAGAAGTCCCTGAGAAGGCAATTCATAGAGAAAAGATGACATAAGTGAAAGCTCATCTCGTTCTAAGCAATGATAGTGCCCCGTTTTAAGATATACGACGAAGTGATGGCCAATTCAGAGCGTCCCACATCTAATTTCCAGTACCCTGTGGCTCTTTTTCAAATTTGAAGCATGAACTAGGAACTCAAATACATCGCGCCCGCCTGCCCATGGCTCCCATAATTACTGTGATGCTGCTCTACAAGCAACTCACCTGGACAGGGCAATCTAGTATGGTCTTCACTCTCATCATCATAATGGCCATGATATCTGCTATGCAGTAGAAGAAATTGGCTCTTTTCTATTTCAGTTCAAAATGTTTAACATGTTACTGTTATCATTACTTCTTGATCCCTAATGGACCAGTTACAGAAGATAAATCTAGAAAAACACACACCTTCGAAGATCAAATAGCTATTATTCAATGGTTCTGGGATTAATGCCCTTTCTTAATGCTGGCCACTCTGATGTTGTCTTTGGAGGATCTCCTAGCTTGGTAAACTGCATTTGATCCTTGACCCATGTTATATCTAGTTGAGAAGCTCCTATTATATCTTCTTCATCTGCATTTTCTTCAAGTAATAAAGGACTCTATCCTTTTACACGAGTCCCGAGCCCATTACATCAAAAAGGCGCCCCATTGAATAGAATGAAAATAGCAAGTAATATTGCGGCTGGAACCAAAATCGCTAATGTGGATACGCTTCTGCTAGCCGATCTAGTCCAAGAATGCACTTTTGCATGTCGGTGATACATTGTACAATTGTTTTTTTTTGCCTAGATCATTATTTTCTTTGCCAGACTATTCCCAAACAGGCAGAAAGTAGATCAGGGGTTCATTGCAAACATGTTTCGAAGCAAAGCATATCGCCGCCAACCCGGAATTGGAGCCCTTGGAAGAGTCCTTTGACACGACAGAGCAAGGGTAGCTAATCGTCAACGCAGAAGAAAAACAGCCTTGAAAAATGACATGTCTCAATCCTTCTTCAATAGAAATGATGTTGAAATGTCAAGCCAAGCATCAATGCTAAACAAAAGTGGCCTTCAAGAATGACTTGCCTCGATCCTTCTTCAACCTAAATGAAAACGGCTCAAATTAGAAGTTGGAAAACATAAAAAGATCGACGGCCAAGATCGCGCACAAACTATCATCTTATTTTGGCGTTAGTATTATATATAATTATCTCGGCCGCAACTAAAGGGGATTTTGTCAGATGGCATGTTTTCGCATATAGCCGTGCATTTGGTCTAGGGAAGGGATTGGATATGGCCTCATTAAAGTCATTAAAATTTTTATGAATGTGAGGACACTGGAACTAAATACTAGTCAATGGTAACACCGTGTTCATATATGGGTATCATGAATGAACGTCCACAACTAAATGAACAATCATATGCATGCAATAACATGGAGTTGGTGGCATTTTTTTTTTTTTTTTTAGGGCAAGGTTTGTTTTTATATTGCATCTATAATAGATACATCATAAGGTATATCCTAAAGGATATACTCATGAAGCCTAAGCATACTATCCAAAATCATGGTCCTTATAAAATGGATCCATGAACCAAATTAAAACAGCCAGCTTAATATATTGTTCATACAAGTCCAAAAAAGTTATACTTAGTATAAGCTGCTGAAAACACTGTAACCAAATCATTGCTAAATGTAACCAGCTCAAGATTCGTCCAGAAGATCCTGTAGTGTGAGATCAGCAATTGTCCTATTTCCAAATATCGTGAGGAGAGTATCTAGGATTGTTGTCTGGAAGTTGGTAAAGTCAAGAAGAAGCAAGACATGTGCTTCTCTTTTCTGCTGCCATTTATGATAGAGATTGGTGAAATATGGCTTGAGACTATTGAATCTCCATACCTCATTCCTTTTCAGCACTTTCTTAATTGCCTTTGCATGCACTACCTCATGTTTGAGTTGAATGAGAATGCTCTCTAGTTCTGCTTTAGATAATTGGGATTCTTCATCCTCCTTGTTTGCTGCTACTCCCATAGCTCGATCCATGCTTCCAACCCTGTTAAGTCTCCTCTGTGCATCTGTGTAGAACATCATCAGCAATTGTTAGATTAGAAAAATAGAATTCATGTAATCCATAGAACCTTCCAAAACTATTCCATGTTGGATCATATTTCTTCCCTTTCAACAGTTTATGTGCTACTGCAGTAGTTTGTATGATGTCAATGAATGCATGCTTCAGCCATATAATAGAGGGAGTGTGTTTGTTCATGACCACTCTATTTCTATGTAGCCAAATGACCTAGCAGCTCAAGGTTCTAGTAGTGATTTCAATTCTGCTACTTGCTTCCCAGAAAGTTAAAAGATTTAAGTCTGTTGGTACTCCTTTGTTAATCTGGGATGCCCAGCTCCAGAATTCTGCCAACCATGAGCATGTAAATATGTGGTTAGAGGCTTCCACTTCTCCACATTGAGGGCATTGGATGGAGTGTGTGCTATCATATAAAGACCTTTTCTGGTTTGTAGGCAGGCTTTGATGTAAAGCTATCCATCTAAAAGTTTTAATTTTGCTGGCCGGGTAACTTGCCCAGCCTTTTGCACATATTTCTGCCAGTCTTCCCTCTTCACATTGCCATAATACACCTGCCCTTGAAGGTTTCAATTGAATGAGAGCCTTATATATGTCTTTAACTGAATATATTTTCTTATTATTCAAATGCCACATGCTGGAATTATTGCTTAGTTCCTCATATTCTCCAATACTGTTCATGACCAAGTTATAAATCTGTTTATCTAGATCTGATCCTTTGGTTCTATCTGCAACCTCCTCCCAAGTCATCCATCTGTCCTGTACTCTCAGATCTTCTATTCTCCTCAAACCACTTTTATGCCATTGCATGTATTTTTGGGGGTGTTTCAGGGCCAAACATCCCACATTAACTGGTGCAAGATCCGGATGCCGGAAAAAATTCAGATCTCTACTTTTGGCATCTATACTAGGAGGTCTGTAGCATAATGCAGCATTATTCCATGCCTCCAACATTCTTTTTAAGATGTTTGATGTACCTGAGCATGGTGTAAGCTGAAAAAAGGCTGAGTCTGGTAATTGGTGTTTGAGAGTGTGGCTGCCCACTGGTAATGACTTTTGTACCCAAAATTTCACCAATTGGAGGGCTGGGGATGGCCTGACTGCATGTATAACCCTCCAGACCATCTTGGCTGCCAGTGCCTGGGCTTGAATAAACATATCCTTGCATCCTAGTCCAGAAGGTTCCCAGACTGTTGGAGCCAGAAAAGAGGCCTAGGGTTAGGGTTTAGGCCTTTATAGGTTAGGGTTCACATGTTATGCCACGTGGCTCCAATAGGGTAAGTCCGTGTGGCGGGTGCCCAATAGATTAAGGCCACGTGGAAAATGGTCTTGACCTAAGGTTGGCTAAGTTATATGAATAACTTAGTCATGCCCCCTAGTGCCACAATCTATATGGTATACAAGGCTATGAAGATAGACTTGTATAGTGACAGACCTGGAAATATACGTATTTATGGCGTATATTTCCCTGGAACGTCACAGCAACCTTTTTAGTTTCTTTGGATGACTCCCTTTGACATGTGTTTACTTTATCCATTGATTTTCTGTGTCTATCTTTGTACAATATTGTCTCATCAAAAATGACATCTCGGCTCACAATTATACTTTTGTTTTCTGGGACAAATATTCTGTACCCTTTGCTTTTCTTCATCATAGCCAACTAAGAAACCAACATCTGTCTTACTGTCCAATTTCTTCCTTAATTCAGATGGAACATGAGTGTAGGCTAAACATTCATATGTCTTAAAGATATCATAAATTAGACCAGAGTAAGTCAGGAATCTTACCATTAATGCTCGAGCTTGGCAATTTGTTCTGCACCAGAAGGGCTGTCTTCAATGCTTCTTCCCATAAGTAGTTTGGCAAACCTCCATGTTTTATCATTGATCCTACAGCATCCATGACAGTTCTATTTTTTCTTTCAGCAACTCCATTTTGTTGAGGGTTATACCTGCATGTTAGTTGTCTTCTAATTCCCTTGGTGACACAGAATAAATTGAATTGTCTTGACAAGTATTCACCTCCATGGTCTAATCTAATGCATTTCAACTTTTTACCTGTTTCCAGTTCCATTTCATGCGCATACTGTTTAAAAGCTTCTAGAGCTTGAGATTTTTTTGACAAACAAAAAACCTTGCACTTTCTACTGTAGTCATCTATAAATGAAATAAAGTACCATTTGTTTGACGTTGATCTCACATTGAGAGGTCCACACAAATCTGTATGCATTAATTCAAGTACTTGAGTTGCTTTATGTGTTGATCTTTTGAATGGCAGTCTATTTATTTTTCCCAATATGCATCCTTCACACAAATGCTTATCTATTTTGAGATCTTTACAGCTTATCCAACCCCTTTTTTCCAGAGCCCTTAGATTGTTATAATGAGTGTGAGCAAGTCTATTGTACCGCAATTCAAAATCTGAAAATCCTGCTACTGTCACAAGTGAAGTCATCTAGCTAGAATAGATTTCCAATTCTTTTGGCATAAAACTTCAATATATTGCCATGATAAATATTACATGCCTTAGAGTAAAAAACAACTCTATAGCCTAGATCCACAAGCTGGCTCACAGAAGTTAGGTTTTTAACTAGTGTTGGAACATAAACTACATCCTCCACATTGACAATATTTCCTTCTAGATCAGTGAGTTGCAATAAATCCCTAGCTTCAATTTACTTGAATGCTTCTTGAGTTTGTTGCAACTGTGTTCTTGAGAAGATCAGTAGTTTGGACTACTGATCTCTCAGCTCCACTATCAACTATAAGTCCATCATGACATGAATTAGACTTATGAGATTTGTATTGAATGGAAAAGGCAGAAATGACCTCATCCTCATCTTCATTGTTTGATTTTTCACTATCTTCATGTTCTTTGGCAAGATAAGTTTCCGCACCACGTCTTCCTCCTCTTCCCCTTGTTCCTCCAGATTTTCCTCCTCTGATATTTCCCTTTCCCTACCCTTTCCATGATCCTTTGGTGTGGGGCACTTGGAAGCTAAATGGCCTCTACCTCCACAAGTATAGCATGTTATGTTTGAATTCAGTTTGGGGCAGTTATTTTTGACATGCCCTTGTTCATGACAGTAAAAGCATTCTTTCTTCTCTCTGTTGTTTTTTACTCTCTTTCCAGCATACAATATTTTTGCACTATCATTTTCTTCATCTTTAATTATTTTCTTCTGCGCAATTTCTGTTCTCAAAACACTTTCTGCTTGATCTCTAGTATTAGCTATATTCCTGATAAACAATGAAAGATGTTCATTGTCCACAACAGACTTGGCAATGGCTAAAACTTGGTACCTCTCACTGAGATTCATTCCAACTCCACTCAAATCAGCAATGATATTACCAAATTTGTTAAAGTATTCACTCACATCATCGTCATCATGTAATTTGAGCTTTCTGAGTTCCTTTTCAAGCAAATCAATTTGAGAAGACATTTTTTCTTCATTATGTTTGAGCAAATCACCACATCTCTTTAGCAGTCATATTTCTTTACTTGAGTCTGGTAGTAGGACTCACCTTTGAGGTTACGATGCCTTGTGCCTCTTTCTGTTTTGGAAATAATGATCTTCCTGTGCTCAGCCCTGCAATGATTGTGGTCACCAATGTTAATAGCTGCATTATCAGTTTGAGTATTAGAAGCACCAACAACAGATCTTACACTTGTGCTGGATTCTCCAACTTGATCACCATTTCCTCCTGCAGGGTCAACAAGATCCCAAAGATCTTCAACTTCAAGTATGTATTTTATGGCATCTTTCCATACCTGAAAACTAGGTCCACCCTTGTAGACATCTACACTGTTCAATAAGCCAGCACCAAAACGACTTGACATTAGCTCTGATACCAAATGTTGATTTAGTATAAGATTTATTCACAAAACAATGTCACAATGGTATCTTCACAAAATCCACTAGGCAATTGTTCATCAAAAACACTTCACCCAAGGTGTTTCAACTTAGCAACAAGTTATCTCAATGCATCAAGCAATATTAGCAAATAATAATGGTCTTCACTAATAAACAATCAAATGCTGAATTTCAATGGCTAAAACCGAAATGAGTCAATGCATTGTAGCAGTGGCATTGACTCAATTACTATAGCACTAGAATGCGTTGTAATCAATTGTGATTGATCACATACCTCCTCAAATCAATTTCCGATCACACCTCTGTATCCTTAAGCACAGTCTGTTTGTTTATATGCTTCAATTCCGATGGTTATGGCATATAATCTGGTCGGGATAATGCATACTTATTTGAACGAGCCTTTTGGCTCCAAAAACGCACCAACTATTATAAGTAATGGTTAAAATAGAATCTTGGCCCTTTATGTGAATATAGAACCAAACCAAGGATAGCCTTGTGATTATTTATGTTTTGATCCTTTATGCAAATGTGAGACTAGGCTAATCATAACCATAGGATTCCTTTGCCTAGTAGCTTTAGTGATTCATGTGATGATACCTTTCCAACAGTCTTGAGGAGGGCAATGTATCCCATACATAATTGCACCTACTTCCTTGAATATTTGGTTGCTAATCTCCTTGTTCTTCACATCCCTTTGCAACCACTTTAACCAAGCTCTTCTAATGCGCCAAATACAAATCTAGATAGGAACATTAGAGAATACTTGCACCATTGAAGGAAACATAGAAGCTAGTAGATATATATCTTTGACAGCTCGTGACTTACTATTTTCCAGGCTTTGATCTCAACATGAGCTCTATTACGAAGCATGAGGGATGCCAATATGGATCATATTTTTGCACCCCATTGCTCAATGCTTGGAGCCACTGAGTTATTGCTCGCTTGTTTTGATTTTTTGTGATCATCCAGGCTACGAGCATCTCATTGCACTAATCGTCAAATGCAATGAGGGTGAAAAGGTAGCACCTGACGCAATATAGAACTTCATTATTAGATAGATCGACATATTTTCCTTACCACAATGAAGAGAAAATACTCTTTTGTACCTGTTGTCATTTGTTTCGAATGTAGAATCTATGCATATGGCTCCATCTTTGCCAAGTCGGATCAAAGCATCTCTTTAGATAGAAGTCATCACAACTAATTGGAACAAGAAGTTCTGTATGTACAATCTAGCCCACATATGAATGCTAGTAGGGAAATTGTCATGCAACTTCCAAGTATCCCAAGTGACACTCTTCTCAATGTTGTAAATGTCAGGTATCGATAGCATGCCATCCCTTGTCAAACTCTCCTTCCCTTTCATCTAGCATTTCAAGTTGGAACTCTCTTAGTGCATTTCATGACACTTTGAGGAGTATGGTACACCACTAGCTTTGTGATGGCCACAGGGCAAACCTGAATCTCAGACAATTTTGAGGATCAAGCGGCGAAAAATGGGACACCACCTTTTTGGCAATGTGATCGAACCAATAATATTTTATCTTTTAGTTGTGGCGAAAGGTACAATTGCCTTGTCGTGAGATGACATCTACAATCCCTCCTCACACCCTCTCCCCTCTCAACCATTTTCCTTTGTCTATCTAGAGGAAGTGGTCTTGTCCGAACAACGTGACTATTTGTTGAATGGTCATGAGGGCATATATGCAACAATACCTGTTCTAATAGTTCCACATCGAATTAAATAAGACATATCTTTGCATCCTCACTCTAAGCATGATGCGGGACGTTGGTCACTTGATAAAACAAAAATGTGTAAAAATCCGTCTTCCATCGGGGGAGATGTTGTTGAGATTGAGAGCTTCTCAAGTAGAAGTTGCACGGGGCATCTTCAAACATCTGCTCCCCAAGGACAATGTCGTCCACAAGCCAATGCTGCCCTAATGCTTACCAACTCCAATGCCCCTCTCAACTTCATTTAGAGAATGCACATAGATGTAGAAAAACTTTCTTGCATTATGCTTCATATAAAACGAATAATAGCACTATAGCCACGAAAAGTACCTCTGAAATCACTCCTATAATCAAATGCCTTTGGCAAGATTTGATTATCTACCACATTCATACAAGAAAGGGGTCAATTAGTGTCACTGATTGGGTCAATTTCTAGCCTAGAATTGCAACTCAAATTTTTTTAATAGTTGACACTGTAGGTGACAAAGCCCGTTGACACAAATATAGTAGTGAGAACGTCACATATAATGTTTGTGACGTATGATATCATGTTAACCATATTTACCCAGCTGTTTGTGATGTATGATTTCATGCTAACCATATTTTTTCCACCTGGAACTGAATGCTCCTTGAAAGTCCATAAGATTTTGAAGGGATATAATTCCATCTACGGGTTCTTCAATGCGAATCCTTGCACAATGTTGTATTTTCACGAGTACACATCTTAATCAGAGTAAACAACTGCATAAATATTGCAGAATATGCACAGTCCTTAACAACCTGGCCCTCAAGTTGTAAGGTTGAGACCAGATCTCAGCCGTTGGTTGCAAGAGTGTTACCCACCAGTAACACATTAAAAAGTGCATAAACACCTAGTTTGTTATGCCAAATGGCTATAAACACCTAGCTTGTTATGAAAACTACCAAGCCACCATAAAACCACTATAAAACTCTCGGCCCCAGGTTGTTAAGGCAGATAACACCCTAGAACTCACTATAACAAACTCGTGCCTCCGGCCCTCGTTTGTTATAATAGAGCATAATACCCTCGTTCCAGGGTGTTATCCCTCTCGTAATTATACCTATTCTTGTCGCACCTCGAAGTCCATGGCCAGAATTGTTCCTGGTGGATGAAAGGCATAGAAAGCAAAGGAATATAACTAGAAAAATTGGAGCCACTCGATCGCTTGGAATTCATCAATTGAAATAAGTCATCAGATGGGGGTTCTATCTATGGCCAAGATGAAAGGAAACATGCGGTCTTCAAATCAGATGGTTGTTGGCAACTAAGAAGACCATAAATTTGTCGTGAATCAATACTGGTAGTCTGTCCACCACGATCGAACAACTGCAAGTCGAATTTTAAAATGGGGCAAAGAAGTCAAATTTTAAAATCGTTTGCCTCTAGGATTGTCATGGCGCTGACGTCTTTTCAATGCCTACCAGGATCCCACGGACCGTGATCCCATCTTCAAGCATAGTGAGATGGAAAACGCGCTTCGAGATTGCCATCCAAGGGATCCTGAAGAACGAGTTTCAACAAGTAGGTCTCTAATACGGGGATCATGTTATGGGAGGATCCCAGTGGTGGACATCACAAAGGAGAACCTCGAGCTAGAAATAACAAAACGAAAACGTGCTTCAATATTCCCCTTCCAACATTCCCGACTGCTAGTTTAGATGTGGGGATCCTGGTGGTTAAGAGCGCCATGGGGTTCGAGAAGCATGGTATTCGGATCGATGGCTGAGATTGCTCAGCAATTTCGATAGTGGATATTGAATGTCGAACCTACGTCAGTCAGGTCCAGCATAACGGCTTCATGGGGACTATCATAAGATCCCGAAGAGGGATCCCATATCTATAGTTATATCATGGCATTCCTATGCAAATGGCGCACGCACCCCGGAAGGGGTAGATAACACCCTGGCCAGAGGGCGTTATGGGAATAAAATTCAAGGGCAATATGGCCATGGCCAAAATGGCGAGGGTGTGCGGGCGCACGCCCGAGCCATTTTGGCCATGGCCATATTGCTCGAGAATTTTATTCCCATTAACGCCCGAGGGCCAGGGCGTTATATCTCCCTTAAAACCCTGCTCCGAGAGTGTTATGCGCCTTCATGATAACGTACTAGGGCGTTATGACTGTTTTAGGCATAAAAACCTAAGGAACAGGGTGTTAAAGGAAGGAAGGAAGGAAGGAAGGTACTTTTATTGTCCACGGAGACCAATCGATCTATGGGACCCAATACAAAAACGCAGCAAAGCGGTTTGACATCGCGACGGATTAAAAACCCCCAGCCAGAAGGGTTTTCGAGGGAAAAACCGCGGGCAAAGAATCACCGGCCGACAAACCGCCCTAACATATAAAATGCGAGAAACACCCAAATATATCTGATCATGTATCGCACCAGTAGTGCCTAATCAGCGAAAGCGCCAAAGGCGGGGGCAAAGGTGACCTCGCGAGGTCCAAGACCTCCCGAATGTATGCGACCCGTGGCACATAATCGGCGGTGTGTTCATCAGCAAATGTAAGGGCAAGTCCGCCATACTAAGGGAGCGATCCGCCCGGACCGATCAACGCCGGGCAACTCGAAAGTGTGAGACTCATCCTCAATGGCACCCGCTTGACAAAGATCGACAGAGTCTGGCCCCGGGCGGGCTCCCCCCAATCCACCGCCTGCCTCGAGCGCGAAGATGGTGGGCACTGTATGAATGGAGGCAATGAGTCTCATGGGCTTTTGGGGGGGGCAGCCGGGAACGCAGGTAGAGCCGTGGGCCCCGCTAACACGGGTTGATGTGCTCCTTGTAATGGGCCGTTTTGACATGCTCTAGAGCCGGGGTCCCGTGAGCTTGCTAAGGAAACAAGCATCTAGGTACTCCCCCAGTCGCCACGACGGTCCGCGTGTGTCCACCAAGACGATTCAGGTTCTCTGACGTTCCATCCGGGCGAACCATCGATCTCTCTTACCCCTCCAACAGCCCTAAGTCGCCGCGGACCCATTGCCCAAGTAAGCCAAAAAGCGGAGCCGAGCATCACCCATAATAACCACTTTTTCAAAGTAGACGATGTGTCTATCAAGGGCCGCCTAAGGCAAGAATCCATTTTTCTGCAGCAAAGCAAAGATCTCGATAGGGGACTGAAGGTTTCACCCCAAGTGCCCGTGCCAAAATGCCTTCTCGCACTTTTCCAAGTCATTCCGTGTCGCCAAAGAGACGACAGGGCCCCAAACTCGACCCCCGCACGTAAGGAAGGGTTCACTTCGACCCTAATGATGTGACCGGATGGCCCCAATCATAGAGCTACGCACGGTGATTTTGTTCTCGCATGGCATAAAGCTTTCCGGCCTGGCGTCACCCCCAGCAGATAGACGCCTCCGGCCCAGAGGCAGGAGGGGAACTCCACCTCTAGGTACTTGTAGGTGGGCGTGGACGTCCACAGCCGCCCCCGATATGTGAGTGCACGGGGAGGCATGGGGTGGCGGAAGAGGATATGAGAACCACCCCGGTCTTGGCCGATTCACGCGCATGTCCAGAGCCCCGATAAAATGTGTCTAGGGCATCCGTGAGATCGCGATAGCTTCGGGGTGTGGGCCAACAGCCAACATCGTCCCGATAGATAGATGAGTGGCGGATGACCTGGTGCAAAAGTCAGATGCCATCCCCCCATGCTCGCCAAGCCGGGGCTCTAATCGATCAATGTAGAGGCCAAAAGTGTTGGCGAGGGGGGCAACCTCGGGACCCCGATATCACGGGTGAATGCTTGGCCCGTCGGGTGCATCCACGCCAAAACAACTCTCATACAACTCGTATATGGCATTACGCGACAGTGCAGCGGGAGCCCCAGGTTGACGCAGTCTAGCCTGACTTTTCCCTGGGAACCGTGATCAAAAGCCTTCGCGAAGTCCACAAAGCAGCAATACAAGTCCCCGCCATGATTCCTACCGTCTTCAATCGAGTGCCCGCGATGTAAAGATATGGTCAATCGTTGAGTGGCGGGGTCTAAAGCCCCGCCTGTGTGAGGGCTCGCGACATCCGGCCGCCTCCCGCCCGGGTCAACTGCCGCCGAGAATGCCCCAACAGTTTGGCAAATATCGAATCGACCATGATCGTCCGGTAATTGGCCGGACAGTGTGGGTCGCCCGCCTTGTGAATGGGAACAACCATGCTTGTGGTCCATTGTCTGGGAGACCTTCCCCGCAATGCTCGCTGAACAGTGGTAGTGAGGACCCAAGACAAGCGGCCGCCTCGCCCATTTGAGTAACTCCCTACCGCATGCCATCGAGGTCACCGCCTTCCCATTAGCCGCCCGTTGCGGGCCCTCCTCAACATCCTCCTCCACGAGAACCAATGGGGGGCCATCCCCGCGGGGTATGGGCGCGCTGGCCCCCGGGCGGGTCATAGAGCCGCCGCAAGTACCGTTCCCACCGCCCGGGTGTGATGTCCCCTGTAGGCTGGGCTGGCCTTCGAAGCACTCTGCGCCAAAAGGTTCGAGGATGAGTGTCCAGCAGGCCGAACATCTCCCCCTGATGCCTGGCAAGGTACCGCGCCTTTGTCTCCTTCAGATGGGTGCGATCGCGGTGGTGGGCCTGCAAGCCGGTACCGGATCCGTAATGACGAGCCGCCGCTATGCGTTTTTACACCCGCATCAAACCATCTGTTACGGGAATGTTGACCGACCGGCCTGAGCACGGCGCTGGGTCTGCCAAAGCACCGGCCCTCACGCATCCCGTAATAGCGGTGGAGCTGGATCTGTCTGGCTTCTAGTGTGGAGGTCCGCAGAATTCCTGGGAGGGCGTCCATGAGCACCTCGGCATAGTCCTCTGCCTGCTCATAATCTAGTCTCAACTGAGGACGGCGAGGGGCTGGCATAGTGGGGGTTCTGGCGGCTTGCCAAACCAGGTCCAAATAAAGTGGGAGGTGATCCGAAGTGACCTCCTCATCCCCGACCGTCTGCACCCACCCGGAAACGACCGATGAGATGCATATCTTGCGCAACTACTGAGCACATAGTCCACCACACTAGACCCTCCCCCCATTGTCTTATCGCATGTGCACTTGCGAGAATCGGGCCACCGCGGACAGCCATTGCAAATTATCAAGTCAAAAAATACCACATAGCAGAGCAAATCGCTCGCCAAAGCGAAAGTGACCCGGGCTGTCATCCGATCCTCTTGGCCAAGTTGCTTCAAGGGCGTAAACTGCAGGACATCGCTGAGGGGGTCAAGTCGCATGGGCTGCTCTACTCCCCGTCCCGTGCATTGAAATCTCCAAGAAGGACGACCCTACCCAACCGCTGGTGCTTGCCAGATGTCATCATATAGATCGATATAAGGGTCCATCCTATCCGCGATCGGGGTGGCTGCGATAGAAGGAGCTCTGCGAGGGAAATAACAAAGTGCCGTAAAAGAGGGTTGCCACCGGTATTATGCACACGAACCCACAAGTACCGGTTGTCTCTCGTCGCCTTCCTCGAGGGTAACCGAAATGTGCCAAGGTTGTCCCGTAGTAGCAAGCCACTCCACCATGACCCCTCTCGTCTGCATGTGCATTGAAGACCGAGAAATGTTGGTAACCCAGATCGTAGCCTTGTGCCCAAAGATGCTCCCCCATGTCTCCATGAGAAAGATGAGATCCATATCGGCTGCCACGGAGTTCAGACTGTCCCCTTCTTGCCAAGGGAAGCCTCGACAATTCCATGAGACCACCCGGAGGCACAATTCCTATTTGTCAGCAGGGATGGTATGCGCGCCTCGAAGTCAGGGGGAGGACGGGAAGCAGAGGTCGAAAGGGAGAAGTAGATGGAGCGGGAGGCAAAGATGTGGCCGAGAGGGCATGGGTCGTGGAGGGAGCGTGGAGTAGGAGCAGGAGAAGGGGGCCGGGTAGGAGAAGCGGCTGGTCGAAAAAAAAAAAAAAATGTGCATCCCGGCCAACCAATCCCGCGCACCCCCGGTGGCGTAATGCCTCCCGACTCGACAAGCTCCCGTCAAGGCCTCCCGCACGGGTGTGAGGTCCCGGTCCACGTACAGGGATGTCCCCTTCAGCATCTGGCCCTGGCGCAATATGGCATCACGCACCTGTGCATCCGCAACCGTGAATATGACAATGCGTCACGCACCCGCACCGAGCCCCATGACGGCTGCTCAAAAATGTGAATCGCCCCGAATGTCATCCGATCGAATGTGTGTTCGATGTTGTGGGCGACTCTCCTCCCCGCTGCTCGCATGCCTCAACTACCTGGATTGTGGGCTCTCCGCCAAGGCTTGGAGTTCGCTGGCCGCGGGTCAAAGGTGGGCGAGGGCCGGGTCCCGTGGCCGGGGTGGTGGTGGTGGCCGGGATGGCGGGAGTGGCTGGAGGCGGGCAGCAGCAAGGGAGCCCGGCCGCCGGCTGCGGGAGGGCCTGGGTAGCGGTCTGAGCCGCCGCTTCGCCCCTGGCGGAAGTCGGGGAGCACGCCTTGCAGTGGCTCGGGCCGCCGCTTTGCCATCTCCTCGCCGCAGACTGCTGTTGCGGTGACTATGAACCCGGTAGGGAGACCCCCCGCTCGTCTCTATGGATGGTTGCCCGCAACCCCCGGAGCTCCGTGCTACGAGTAGCGAGAGCGCACTCGAGCCCCCAAAGACACGCAGGCCGAGGGCCGGGCTTGCTTTGTCGGGATCTTACTTTGAAGATCCCGGCCAGTGTTCCGGGCTGTCTGCAAGAGCGCAGCCTGTGCTTCCGATGCCATGGTGGTGGCTGCCTCCACCCTCCGACCGGGCCGAGACACCGCGGGACCATCGCCTCTCCCGTGACATTGCGTGCTCCCTCTCCCTGTGTCATGGTGCCCGTGAGTGATGAACACGTAGCCTGGGCGGCCGCATGTCGGCCGACCTCCTGCCGGCCGGGCCGCCGGCCGAAGTGTGCCAGGCCAAGGCCATCTTCCACATGCAGCGTGGGGGTCTCTAGACTGCGGATGCGCAGTTCTTCTCGACCACCATTTGCCTTTTGAGCACATGGGATGCCGAGGGACTCCATCTCCACTGCCATGCCAAAGTGCATTGTTAGCCTCACACGAAAGCACTCCACTCCCGCTTTGACATGGCTCCAATTCTCTGCCGAGGCGGGGAGTTCCTATGTGGTCTCGAGCAATCAATCCCTTCCCGGGCCGGCTGGCCTCGCCGAGGGGCCTTAGCCTTAGCCCGAGCCTCCTCTCCCCCGCCCATGATGGTCGATCGGGGACCGCTTTCAAGGGCGTGCCCTCGCCTTGGGTTTCCAGTGGCTGGCCCATCTTCTCGTGGGCCATGACTTTCAAAGTTTGAGGGGTCTCTCTCGGCTTGAGGAAGGGTGCTTAGAATCCAATTTGGGGACTCAAAAAGGCAGAAAGAGCACCTTTGGGGGTGTGGGGTTTTGGGGGTTCCAAAGTTTGAGGGGTCTCCGGCTGCTTAAAGGGTGCTTAGAATCCAATTTGGGGACTCGTAAAGGGCTGAGAGCACCTTTGGGGGTTTGGGGGTTTTGGGGGTGCCAAAGTTTAAGGGGTCTCTGGCTGCCTAAAGGGTGCTTAGAATCCAATTTGGGGACTCAAAAAGGCGGGCAGAGCATCTTTTGGGGGTTTGGGGGTTTTGGGTCTAGAGAGAGATTGTAAACCCTAGAGAGAGAAAGCCAGAAAGGGGCAAATCAAGGGGGTCTATGCAAGGGGAGTGGGGGCGCTAGAGAGAGGGAGTAGGGCGCTGGGGAGGGCGCTGGGGAAAGGGGAGGGGGATCTCTATGAGGTCTTTCGAATCTGGGATCCCCCACCACAAGATCTCGGATGCCTATAAAAATCTCAGTGTGATCCTGACGTGACTTATCGCGCAGGGTATCCCTGAGGGAGCAAACTTTTGGATGGTTGTGATGACCTGCAGTGCGCGAAAACAGAGATTTTTTTATCTACCTGACAGAAGTTAGGTATGATAAAATGGGGCACCCAATAATGGGCAATTTAGAGGGTAGGCGCGGGATCCCGAAGCACAAAACGTTTTGGCAATTGAATCTATAAATCCAGGGTAAAACTATCTTGATCCCACAATGACTACAGTTGTGTGATGTTACCCCGGAAATATATGCCATAAATACGTATATTTCTAGGCCTCGTCATCGTACAAGCCTATCATTATAGCCTTGTACACCATAGTAAGTGGAAAAGGGAGCATAGCTAAGTCATTTATATAACTTAGCCAACCCTAGGCTTAAGGCCATTTCCACATGGCCTCAACCTATTGGGTGCCGGCCACATGGAAGCATCCCATTGGAGCCACGTGGCAGTGACATGGAACCCTAACCTATAAGTATCCTAACCCTAACCCTAGGCCACTTTTTGGCTCCACCTGCCTTGTGACTCGTTCTTCGCTCAAAATTCCGTTTCGAATACCGTTCATAGCTCACTCGACTCATCATCAAGTCATGGAGACCCCAGGAGTTAAGGAAGTTCGTTCGGATCAGCTATTCATAGTAGCTTCATAGGTAGATTATCCGGAACTTAGGATTTCAGATGAGCTAGTATCTTATCTTGTTAGTAGAGCCTTCCTAGAACCCTCAGTCTAGGTTTGGAATCCTAATCAATGAACCCTAACTGTAAGTTAGATGCATGTGATTAGGATTAGATGTATCTTCATTATTGATCATATTATGTTGATGCATGATGTTGGTTGATCTATGTTTGCACCTCTTGTGTATTGGGAAGGGGGTAGAGACCTAGTGGCTATTATCTAGATGATGCTTCTAGTTTAGACCCTTAGTTCCTATTATTATGCGACCTGTGCATAGGAACCCACCCGGCTATGGGGGCTTAGCACTACACAACGAGGCTAGTGGCAAAGTGGATGGGGGTCCCTGCTCAGCACGACTATTGGGGACCCATAGTGGGCTAGGTCTATAGTCAGTCACTTTGTGTGGGCCGGGTATGGGTCCGACACTTCGTAGGTCAATGGTGTTGCCCTGACCCTCAGGAGTTGCAAATGTTGGCTTCGCTCTTGTTTTGGGAAGTTCAGTCGGGGATGAATTGTGTGTCGCCACGATTCTCTAGCCGCTTATGGAACCACTAGACCTCGGGAAGAGGAGATGGAACTCTTCCTACCTCATCGGATCGGGGAGATGCAACCCGGAGTAGTCTCGATGGGTGATACCATGAGACTACGTATCCGACAGGTTATAGTCACGCCAGAGCCCGATCTAGCCAGTCTGCAAAGTATGCACAGGAGGGGCGGATGGAGTGGTCAACCCTAGCCTTTGTCTATAGCCAGTCATGCCATTGTTATATCTCGGTCTGCTCTATCTTGTAACCCAGCCATCAGTCTACTTCCTTATGAGTCTGAGCCTGGGTAGGATCTCTCATGTTTTATGGCATGTTGATGTCTTTGTTGGATCTATGGATGTATGGATGTGCTACCCTTCGAGGTAGCTAGATGTATTATTGTTGTTAGTGCTGACGTTATGTTATGCTTCTGCTCTTATAGGAGCCCATATGGGAAGGGCGTCAAGGCACCTCCGTGTCCTCTTCCCGCACTGGGGATATCTTGTTGTGGGATAGATGCAGAGCCCATGAGGCCGGAGATGTATGACCGGGTGTCGTATATTTAGTAGGGAGCGTCACAACTTGCTTTCTAATTACATCTTGTTGTGCTTTCTAATCTTTGTGTTATCCTTTCCAAAAGTCCCAGGGGGGAGCCGAGGGGGAGGGCAAAAAATAAAAATAAAAATCACAACATAAGGCGTGAAGTAGGGCAGCGAGAGATGTTGGATAGGCATATTCATAATTTTTAAAAGCCTTTTGGACCATAGATATTGATAGTCATTTGGAGTATGGAGTATATCAAATTTGAAAAATACATTAAGGTCTTAAGAAAATATACCTAATGGTATCATCTTGTCCACTTTTATTTGTTTTATAAAACGTATTGTCTTGTCTAGAAATATTGACATTGTCTAGTCTAGAGAACTAGTGGGTAAGTTGTCTTGTTTTAACCTTAGTGACCTTAGTACTATCTATCTATCTCACATATAACAACAATAGAAGATTCTATCATAAAGAAAGAGGAGGAATATTCGACCACAAGAAAATGTGCTAACAAAGCATCACAAACTTGCAAAAGATAAAAGAGGAGGAATACTCGACCACAAGAAAATGCTAACAAAGCATCACAAACTTGCAAAAGATCGTGATCAATTTATCTTCCATGACATACTAATACTAATGATAAATCATTCTTGCATACCCTCAAAACCAAAATATAAAATTCACACACTATCTAAAAGACGGTAGTCCAGGCATTGTTGAATGCCACAACCTTCCAAGTCCAAAATCACAAAACCCACATTTTTGGCCAATTTATGAAAAATTAGATGGGTATCCCAAAACAAGCTTCATAGCCGGAAGATAGAACAGAGAAGATAGCTCTTCCGTAGTTGAAAGCCTTCTTTTTATCTCAATCTAAGTTACCTCGACACTCACTAGATTTTAACTAGTACCAATAGATTTACAAACATACACATATTCTATCATATCCTAAGAGGCGCCTCACATGTAAATTTTTAGGTATTCACATGTAGTTCATCTGAGACGACCGGTTTGACGTCTGAGCCGTTCATCCCCGAACTGCTGGAGCTATTTACACCTGATCGTCTCGAACGGCTTGACGTCCGGCAAAAACTTGCCGGTGACATGTGAGGCGTCCCTAAGGGTTCATAAAATTATATAAAATTTTGCAGGAAATTTAAAAGCAAAGACATAGGTGGAAGTGTATATATTTTTAGGTTAGACGCTAAAGTGAAGAAATTGAAAGCATTAACAAATTTGCATTTATATACAATGTAACTAGTATACAATTGTACGTTTTACATTTTTACAAGCGTATATGTTGAATCATTGTAAAGGAGACCGATGCGGGAAACCCTTTCTTTGGCGAAATCTAAAGCTGGAAAAATCGCCTGCAAGATGAAGAGGGCTTGGAAATCCATGCTCAATTTCTGAAATCTCAGGACTTAGAGGGCTCGGAAATTCGATTCTAGGCATTAGAACTGAAACTGGCGATCTGGGTGATCCGTCACTACTCTCATACCCACATCCCCAGCTTTTAATCCCATCTGCCGGAAAACCAATCTTCCTTTTCTTCAATGGCAGATCTGTTCTTCCCAAATCCGCAAAATCCCTCTTCGCATTTGCCCTGTAATCCATCCCCCATTCGCCAGAGCAAGTTTTTCCCAAATTTGCAAAACTTTCTTCATCATATGCAGCAGAAAATTGCCCATTGAATGCTAATCTGATGGCCGGATCCAGGATTTCGCCTGCTAATTTGCAAGAAATGGAGCAGAAACTGGCCGGGTCTGTGAGGGTTCTTTTGCAACATCTGCACCAATGCAGGGCGGCTTTCGAGATTTTAAGCCGAGGGCGGCTTAAAAGAAACACAATTTTAGCGCCATTGATGATATAAGTTTGAATATCAGACACATCTGCAAATTTGTGGATATCAGAAACTCGCACAGCATCCATGTGAGAAGCTCTTCTTATCTGCAATGCATTATGCCCTGCATGATCCCGCTGTAAACCCACGTTGCAAATCGGCCCTTCTACGCAATCTAAGCAGAAATGGTTCCGTTCGTTCTTTCCGATCGGATGCCGGCCACAATGCGCAAAGTATTGCGCTGCTAAAAAGGGCCGAACCCATTTCAATCCGCCCATTTTTGAGCTAAAACTGGGACTGAGGGATATGAATTCAGATCAAAACAGGGGAAAATCAAGGAAAACAGAGGAACCCAACTCAGATTTCGATCTGCATACAATGTGGAAGTTAAATTCGGAGTAAGATCGCCGGAGCACAAATTGAAAAACAAAAGCTGTGACAAAAGCTGTGACGAGAATTGAGGGATATAAATAGTTGCATTTGGGTGGAAGATTCGGGAAGCGGAATTTCGGAAGGTCGCCGCCATCTTTCCGAGCAAAAGTTTTGCCTTCCCATCCAAGAAGCCTGGCGGATAACCGCTTTCCGATATCAGCCAAGTAATGACGTGTCTCACCGTCCACATTCGGACACGTTTCGCCCTTAATATGCTATACATAAGATGCCATACTTGGACCCATATTGGACTCAGTGTGAGACAAATTCTAAAAACTTAGGAACAAAATTTAGCTGTTGGAAATTCTCGATTTTAACAGGTAGATGCTAGAGTTCCTAGAATATGCCACGTTCCCCACAATTTGTCCCCCAGTGATTTGGTCAGTGTCATGTTATAACCACAGTAGAACACAAGTCGAGGATTCCTGCTAGTGAAACATATGGAAGATGGTAAGGCCCTTGGTTTCATTCAAATAATATTTTCTAATGAGGAAAGCCTTATCCCCTTCATCACAAGCTTGGCCATGTTCAAGTGTGATATAACATTTAACTGAAATTTTTATACTCAAGGGTAAGTGGATGATTAATACAGTAGAGGAAAAAGGCTCTGCTCCCATTGCCCCAACACGCAACCACCATTTGTCGCTCGTGAATAGGATCGGATCAGTACCACCTGCTTCCACGTTGTTGGCCCTATCCTCTACATGCCTTCCTCGTGTGCCTGAATGTCCTAACATTCTCAGCAATTCCCATATCTGAATTTATATCTATATCCCATCCCATGCAATAAAATCTAATTTTTTTCTTGTTCAACCTACTAAGTTTGACTCATTTCTCTTATGTGTGTGTCTTATTAAGGACAATAGCATCATGTCAATATGTCATTTACATGGATCACAAGCAACCACGACATTGCTTTCAGATTAAGTATGTTGTAAAAGTCATCAGGATTTCACCGAAGCATCACAATTTTACCTAAGCACTAGTGACAAACAAACTGCATAAAGTTCATGTTTTTTTTTAATACTTCATTTTTATCTTTCGAAAATTGAGATGTACCTGGTTGACATGCTATTCTAAAATAACAATATCCTACATTTTAATAGAGCCAAAAACAAATTGGCAACTAGCTATTGCCATATGTAATGTTGAGCAATTTTGCCTAATTATAGGCTTTTCTTGCATTCAATAATGGCCTATGATGTTTGCATGGTGTTCGCATATGTCATCATGCACAAAAGTCATGCACAAAACAAGGCATGAGATTGCAACACATTCCCTCCATTTGACAATAGGAGAATGGGTGCTGGCCAAGCCCTTACCTCGTGCAACAAAACATATCCACACCAATATACTTATCTAGAACAATAAGGTCTAGGGACAATAACATGCCGTTTTTAGAACACAGACAACAAGGACATTTTTATAACTTGTCCCTTGCAGAGTTGGGTGGTCTCATGACTCCACATATGATGTCATTTACTTTTCTTTCCATTTTTCTAGATGGCTCTCGGATCTCTAAAATTTGGAAATGCATGTAACCCATATCAATGTTAAAGGCTAAACTGGCTTATGGCTTAATCTCGGCCTTTGGCCAAAGACATCCTAAGATATGCCCAAAAGTCTAGGATCATTGCCACCAGCATGGGATCCCTATTTTCAGAATAACAAACCCTATATTTATATGTATCATACCTCCAGGAGATAATGGATAGGCGAACTCAGTTGAGTCATCATTCATTACATTAGAATGTACAAAATGTACAATCTATCCACAAGCCTATTACTACTAATTGTCTTTCTCGAAAACCCTTCGAAGGAGGGTAGGATAAAACATTCCTCCCTCCCTCCTCCCCTCCCATCCTCAGAATCGAACCTGGGTAGTAACCACTCGGCAAGAAAGACATGGGAAGTACTTGGATATCCAATATAGCTTGTATAAAATATCTGATAGGAAGGAAGGAAGGAAGGAAGTATATTTTAACGTCCACGGATACCAACTGGCCTATGAGACAGTTTTACAATATAGCGGAAAGTTTCCAAACACAAAATAAAACCACAGAAACCCTGTACAATGTGTCTCTACCACTGGGATGAAAAAACCCCCCGTGTGGGAGGAAAAACCCTTGTAGTAGGCGTTGAGAGGCCCTATTTGGGCGCTCAAATTCCCTGTGCTGTGAGGGACTCCCTGACGGTGGAGGCTTGCAGAATGTAGGACGCAAGACGTGCCACCATTGGCGAAGCCAGCAGTTGGTGAATTGCTATCTCAGAGCATCTGAGATCGGCATGAGCTGCTCGGATGTGTGCATGGGTAAAAGTATGCTGGTGGGTATCAAATAAACGCGAGCCCAGCACCAGCACCCTTCATACATTTTTTTCCACCCTTCATACATTTTTGCCCACCCTTCACCTATACAGTACCACCTATTTTCTGCCCGTCTCTTCGTCTAGCCTGTACTTGTTTATACAATCATTACCTGTTTGCCGCCCGCGGTAATGAATGCGACCCGCTGCAATCTGGAACCAGTAGACAAACTAACTTTTGAATTTGTGTTTTCCAAATCTCTCTTCCCCAACTTTCTCTACTCCGGCGAAGCAACCCGCGAATTTGTGCTCTCGGATTTCCACATTAAACAAACAGATCAACCATGGTAAAGAAGGTGATTGATCCGCCCGCTCAAGCAGTAATTCCAACGGAGGCCATGCGCCGGGTAAGCAAAAAGCAACTAAACAAAATTTCTATGGGTTTAGGGTCCCCTGTTAATTCGATTTTCTTGCATTCTTCCAGGCCAGAAGAAACGTTCCCTTAAGACCGGTAGCTGACATATATAACCATCTAAGATGGATGCACATATTATGTTATCATTTATTTCAATATAGTTATGGGTTACCTACTTAGTTAGAACGATTCTAAACCACAAGGTTTTGTCATCATGACAATTCCTTTTGTCTTCCCAGGCTAAGGGAACTTTCTTCTCGGCTTCACAAGAGAAATTGCAGACAATAAAAGACAACATCTCACGTCTTCAAGCCCTGATAGGTCCTGATGCTGGTGCCTCTGCTGTGCTACTGCGCTTAGAGAGAGAGAAAGACATGGCAGAGTACATGCTCAAAGCCCTTGTTGAAATGGGGGGGTGGCCCAGTAGATGACGGAATAGTTCAAAAGGTGGCCACTGTAGCTGCTGAGGTTGCAAACAATGAAGTGCAGCTTGCAAAAGCCCAGCAGCATTTACAGAATGTCAACAGGCTTAGGGAACTTACAAAGAGAGCTGGCCAGCTTGTGAGCATCTATCCTGTGCCATTCGGGTTGCCAATTAAAGATGAGGAGAGATGCTCCACATGCGGGCTCGCATTCCAGGATGATTACACCCTCAGTCTGAAGCTGAAATGTGGCCACGTATATCATGTCAGCTGCCTGAGTTTGCTTATGGAGAAGACACACTGCCTCGAATGCTCAGAAACAGTTCCAGCAGGCTTAGTGGAGGAATTGGGGAAGACAGTCAAGCAGGAACCCTTATATGCTGGGGCAGCAAACAAACACATAGTTGAGACAATTGACATAGATGAGGTGGTAGCTACAACTCCAGACAGCAACAGGAAAAGGAAGCATGTTAAAACACCTCTTAGTAAAAGGACCCCCGGACACAAGTCTACAAGGACTCGAACTCCACAAGCAAGAACAGCCAAAAAAGGTACACGCTTGTTTTCTGAATTGGGAAGAAGCGCCTGTAAACAGTGCACAGCAAGATTCAAGCAGTCAGCAGCACAATGCAGCACCTGAAAGCACATTGCTAAAGACACCAACACGGTCCAAAGCGGATTCCAGTAGTTCTGACGATGTTGACAATTACCATATAATTCCAAATTCTGCAGCAGCCTCTACAAAGGCCTCCTCTAACACTGTTGATGCAGGGGCAGACAAGGATGTTGAAGATGTGGAGAAGCAGGTCAACAAGGTTGTGACCCGAATCATTAGGCTCACAAGGTCAAGGACCAAAAATGTTACAGAACCCGAGAGTGAGGGTGAGTCAGATGATTCAGTTGATGAGGACGTGCCTATAGACGTCGCACTAGGGAAAAAACCCCCAGTCTAATGTAATTTTCCCATACTTGTTTCAGGCCCAATTTTGATTGCACAAGACTTGCCAAAACGAGCAGTTAAAAGGTTTTGTTTAATACCATAATATATTTATTTTCCCCCATTGTGTCCTTGTAAACTTTGTTTGGAGTTTCAACCTAGGGATCAATATGTATTTGCCTGCAGAAGGAGAAGGCATCCACAAGTGGTACTTAGTGAATCTGAAGATGAGGATAGTGAGAGAACCCAGACAGATAATGAAGAAACCAAAGTGCCAAAACAACCTATTACATATAAAAGGTGCAATCCTGTTATATTTCAGAATGTGTATTCTCTACAAGTTTCAGTTGGTAATTGGAGAAATCCTTGCATGCAGGATAACAAGGCAGGTCGTGAATGAGGAAACGGAGGATAAAGCACGGAGGGCCACTGTAAGGGTTACTGATAGCCAGGAAACACCCATACATTGGGGGCAGGGAGATACTAATACAGATGTATCTAACTATGGCTATCAGCACTCTCCATCATCTGGTAGCAAAGCTAAAGCAGAGTCCAGCAGATCGCAGCAACGTCCAGCACATCTCGATAGCACTTCCCAGCAGAGTCCAGCACATGTCGCAGCACAATCAAGCACAATGCAGAAGACATCGACAGTGGTTGCAAACGTTGAGGGATGGGAACCCAGACGGAAATTGATGGTGCTTGACATAAATGGTGTACTGGCACAGACACAACAGAGGAGAATGGGCCAAAAATTCTTGCCTCCACCTCAAACGAACCATGTTGTAAAAGAAACTGCAAGTAAGTACCTCATTTGTAGACCATGGTATCATTTTGTGGAGTGGGCACTGCAGAGGTTTGATATTGTGATCTGGAGTGCTTCTCTACTTCAGAATACACGGGATATGGTGGATGCATTGTTCCCAGATTTGCGGACCAAATTCTTGAAGGTATATGGTCAAGAGCAGTGCTATGCATGCGAGCATCTAACCAGCACAGCAAAGCAACTTTTTTTCAAGGAATTGAAGGTTGTACTTGAGGATTTTCCTGAATATCATGGTATGATTTTCTTGGTAGATGACAGCCTACACAAAGGGTTTCTAAACCCTGCACACACAACCATTCCTGTTATGCCTTTCAAGGGACAGGAAGAGGATAACTTTTTGCAGAAGTTTGTGTGTCCAGCATTGGATTACTTGTCTTCTCATGCAGTAGAAGAAACAATCTCACAGTTAGACATCATTGATGCATGGTTGGAAAAGGAGACAGTTGCAGTGCTAGATTACTGTCTCAACAACTATCTTGTCTCAGCCTATTATATCCTCAATGCTCCAGAAGAGGTACGAAGGCAGTTGTTGGGCACCATTCATGAGGACTCTAACCACGATGAAAACTTCAATGACTCATGAAATAACCATTGTACACTACCCTTTTGTAATATATGTATGATTGCTTTGTGTAATCTTGAGTATTGAGTAATCTTGAGTGATGTCTTTAATACAACATAAAAATTCCAGATAAAGGTCTTCAAAATTTAAGACATAGGTAATTGTAGCACCACTTTTGATTTTGCAGGAGAACTTTTGATTTTGTAGCAAAGCCACAGCACATGACAGCACTGTTCAGCACATGTTCAGCACTGTTCTATGTTATGAATTCCAGTGTACAATTTTCTGTAATATATATCAAGCATTGTCTCCAATACGACAAGCATTGTCTCCAATACTAAAATACTCCAATACAGTAGTCCAATACTACAAACATTGTCTAACAAGCATTGTCTCCAATACAATCATCAAAATTTGAGACAAGTAAACAAGTAACTACAGACCTGTTAAAATGATAAAACAACTAGGTCAAAGCATATTCAACCTTCATATGGTAGACTGTCAAGGATCATCTGGTGAGTAGCCTGTTCAAGGGAAAATCTGTTGGTGCCAGGAATCTGATTCATCTCAAACTTGATTGCTGATACGTGATGACTGTACTGGAAGGTCAGGCCTTTGTCTTCAAGTAGCTCCCAACTGCCATTGGGCTGGACAACATAGTACAAACCAGCCAACACATATTCATCGACATTGAAGGTCTGACCCCAGCATCCTTGACAATTCTGTCAAGGATATGCCTCGGCTTAACACATTTCACCACATAGAAATCTACATTCTCCTGATTTTCGTCCTCGGCTACAACAACAAAGTTATCACCTTCCTCTATGTTTCCATTAAGCCATTCTCCATCACCTTCAAAAAATGCCTCATCGATTTCGTCTTCAGTACCTTCACCAGTAGACTTATCTGGCTTTAGTGTAACATATTTCCAATTCTTCAACCTGTGCTTGTTCACACAAGATGACCAGTTTCCTTTCAAACAGTTACCACATAAACAACTTAAACCTCTATGAGCCATCCTTGTGCTTGATTTGGCCAAGTATATCCAATTATGTGTATATGCTTGGTCCCTTCCACCCTGGCACAGTCCAGCCGGTCTGTCCTATCAACATCATCCTTTCCAATTACCCAGAAGTACCTGCAAGGAGACAACAAGTATTGCAGCTCACAGCAAAGCATAATACAAAGACTACTCATCACATTACGCCAGTTCACGCGGGGACAAAGACTTAAAGCGGATGAAAGCACTATTCAAAGACAAGATAAAGAGTGATGGCAAAGATTACTCAACGAATTACTCACAGCAGATGAAAGCATAATACTTTTTGATGTCCCCGTTGTTGGTACCTTCATTCCAACGAAGGCGAATTCACCGGGCATCGCAGACACCCTAAATCTCACCCCATCATACTTGAGCTGCTCTCTAGTGAATGCCCCTTTAGGGACTGCCCCTTGCCCATCGTGCTCTCCCTTACCATGGGCTGTCCCAAAGAAATTCCATACTATTTCCTTCCCTAGCTCATGGTGATATCTTGGTAGGAAATAGAATGGCCGGGCAGATTTAAATTGGCTAGAACAACCATCTGACCAAACTATATGCCTGGAGAATAACAAGCCATGAATTGTGCTTTCTAAGTGTTTGGGGTCTGGGTTCGGGAACTCCTGCAAGACAGCCCTCTGTGAGGACCCGTGGATCTAACAGGAGAATCCGGGGGACTATGTCACGCGGGATTTGCAAGAAGAGAACAAGAAGAAGAAAACAGAACAAAAGAGAACAATGAGAGGAAAATGATAAGCTTATTTGATATCAATGATGAACATACATGAGCTCTCGCAATCGAGAGAAGACTGAACGGAGACAAGACTCAAAACTCATCTAAACTCATGTGCTAGCTCTACTCATATATATAGTACAATGGCCTTTGGCCCAATATAGACACTGACCGATCTCTGCCGACTCTCGGAAGGAGGCCTGACGCAGGTGGGAATCTTGGCGGTGCCTCTTGAAGTGCCTAGAATCACGCCGATGCCGACGGGGGTGGGATGACGGGCCGCCACTTGTCCGAGGGCGCCTCTTGGTAGCGCACCTGTGCTTTGACCAAGCGCGGGTCCGGCCGCTGGTCTTTTGTCGGGCTTTTGACGGCTGACCCGTGCTCGCTCTGTGGATCCTTGAGCTTGACCTGGTCCGTCGATGCATGAATAGTCCTGCATCAGAGGCACAGACTAACACTCCCCCCACCAAATGACACTCACCAAGAAAAGGAGGAAGCAAGCCGAGGGCGGGAAACCAAAGAGCCCAAAGTGATTCTCACTCTGAATGAGGTCGGGCGCCATTATGGTAATGAGCAATGAGGTCCCGGGCGTGTTTGAAGAGCGCCGGGGTGTTGGAGCCCAAGGGCGTGATGGGCCTCAATGAGGAAGTGAGAGCGCACCATGTCTTCCGTGGCAAAGATGGGCGTCCGGGAACAAACCGCACTCCATGAGAAGGCAAAACCGAAACCAAGGCACCGACGCCGCATTCGGATTGCAAAGGAAAGATTGGACGCCGCCGATTTAAAGAGCCGAGCAGATGCATTTGAGAGCAGCAATGCACACCAGCTTGACGGGACCGGAAGGGTCCGGGTGAGGTGGCAAAGATTCTCGCAAGAAGGTATCAAGACCATGCAAGGCATCAGCAGGCTTTTGCCAACCACGCTCATTACCGATATAAATCCAATTTTCAGTAGTGTCCAAAGTGGTATTATTTTCCCAATTGGAGCGTCGGACAAATCGGGGATCCCACCGGAGATCCGTGGAGATCTGAGGCGGAGTCGACCCAGCGTGGCCATCCATGACCTTCGTCCAAAAGGGAAGACGCCAGTCAGAAGAAAGGAACCGTGGGCGGGGAGGGGCTCCTAAGGAAGCACATGGAGAGGGAAGCATGCCCGTGTGTGTGGGTTGCAAAGCCATGTCCCTAAATGGTTGAACAAGAGTTTGATCAAGAGCACGACACCAATGGTCCCATTCTGAAGTAGAGAGTAATTGATAGACAGGAGGATTGACCCAACCCGTGGGGATGGTCTTGCTTTCCAGAAGGCCACGGAGTTGATTGTAGCCTCCCAAGTGCTGCATATAAATCTGGGCAAACTCAAGATCATCAGGGTGCGCCAGATTTTTGTTTACCTGTTCCAAAGTTTCGACCTGCCACAGAGGTAAGTGCTGAGCCAGTTCAGGCATGTACTCCTGTTCAAAAGTCTGAGACTGAGCAGGATCCTGGAAATATTTGTTGGTTGGTGATAACAACCAAGCAGCATTGGAGTTGCCTCTAAAAACACTATGGGCCTCATCCCGGAATTTATCATGGAGATCCGCCAGGTAGAAGTCATGAAAAACATAAGCCATTGGCTGAACAACTCGGAAGATGACTAATTCAGGATCTTCAACAGTAAGCTGATCAAAGACTAAGAGGGCACAAAATAAACCCTTGTCTTCTATAGAAAGATCCGGCCAGATCCGAAGGAAGTCCACACTTGTGAGTGGCTGTTGATGAACATTGCCATTGGCCGCGTACCACTTCAAAAGAAAGAGGTGCCGTCGGGCCACCACATAGTCAAGATAGCTGGAAGGAGTAGTGAAGTCCACAGGAATGTTGGTAGCAATGTCAATATAGACCTCCTGTTTGTTTTGGGCTTCTTCCGCAGATTGAACTGCTTGCTGGAGCTGATGTTTAAGGTCATGGATCCGATTCTCCTTTTCTAACAAAAGACGGGACTGATCACGGACCCGTTTACCAGGAAGCGTGGCATGTGAAGAGGATTGCCCGAGAGTATTGAGGCGAAGCGTGGCAATCTCCGCATCATCTATGACCTTTTGTTTCTGAGCCTCCAAAGGCTGAGTCTGGAGGGACGTTAACTGATTGGTCAGCGTGGAAAGCTGAGCTTCAAGGGAGGTGAGTCGAGCGTCACGCTCAGTGAGGTTTTGAACTTGAGTGCTGTAATTGTCACAAAGCTCTGTGTACAAGGTGTCGAGCTTAGCAATGTCTTTCTCTTTGGCACCCAGGAGGGTATCTTTGGACTTGTTTTGTTCCAATAAGTCCTGAATTTGGGTTTGGAGCTGAGCCTGCTGATCTGTAAGTAGGCTGGTCTGATCCTGAGCACTTTTGAGATCTATACGGGCCTGTAATAGAGCCTCGTGCTTTTCTTGAAGTTGGGCCTCCAAAGTTTGAACATGGGTAGTGGCAGCTTGAAGGTCTCTTTGAACAGCATCGGAAGCCTCCAGGGACGCCTGAACACCATTCATGAGAGCCTCCTGTGATGCTTGTAGCTGCATGTGAGCGGCTTGAACATCTTGCTGGAATTTGTACAGGAGCTGTCGAGGATGTGGAGGTGCAAGGCCCTGTTGCTGCCTTGTCTGAGATTGTTGAGAAGCATGACGGGAATGGGAAGGCGTGGCTTCAGAGGAGGAAGAGGATACAGTAACATGCGTGGTCTGGTGTTGAACATGATCAGGAGAAGTCTGGCGTGAAGGTACAGCCTTTTGGGTTTGACGCTGGGAATGCTGAGAGAGTGGAGGTATGGGAAGTGGAAGGGCTCACAAGAACAGGAAGGTAATGACGAATGAGGGCCTGAAGATGGCCACCCACGGAGATTTCAGAGAGAGAGGAGGGAGTAGCCCGAATACGGTCTACTTCTTGAAGAAGGCGGTAGAATAAGACCTGTGGCCAATCAACATGGAGATTGGAGTGGATGGCAGTGATGACCATATTATAAAACGGCTTATTGATATGGGTGTTCTTGATGGAATGCCCAAGCAATTTTCGCCACAGAAACTTCACAAAAGTGTCATGTGGCTTGGCAATATTTGTGAGGCGATGCTGGTTGGCTTGATAAGCAGGAGCGCCAAACTGAGTGACGTCCATGTCCTGTAAAGCAGCCCAAGAGACAGAAGGTTTTTGCAAAGGGATGCGGAATACCTCAGAAATCAAATGCTGAGTAAGTAAAATGGTGGTGCCATCGACCACCGTAGCAAATCCTTCCGGGCTGTTGACGATGTGAGCTATGAACTGCTGCAACTGCGCCGGATTTGGGGCCGGGAGCTCCATTTGTGAAAATTCGTAAAGCTTGTGGCGTTCCGCTACTTCCCGACTCGGACCAACAAGGGCCTCTCGAAAAGTGGGCGTCGAGAAAGACACAGACCCGAAAAGAGTCGCATCCCTTGGAGCAGAAGCTTGAAGTGTAGAAAGTTTGGGGGCAGCCATGGCGAAAAGCGTCGGAACAGAAGGAACTGTCTGGAGAAGGCGGAGCGCAGAGAACCGAAGACGAAGGCGCAGATAGACGAAAAGGTTTTAGGGCGCGCAAGTGTAGGTGAAGGGGCATGATGAGGGCGAACCTTCAACCGTTGATGAGGCCAGGTGGCGATAGATGCGAAGTGGGCAATTGAAAGGCAAATTTGGCTAAGTCCCTAAATGATAAAGGGAGAAGCAATGAACGGTGGCGATGAGATGTAAGTGAATGATCTGAGGTGACAGGTGGCAAAAGGACACACATTAATGTTCGACGGGCGTGAAAAGAAGGAATGTCATTTAATGCTGGCAACTCGAAGTGGGATATCATTAAAACAAAGGTGTCAGAAGGTACCATGGCTAGATATGCGGCGGGAGAAAAGATTCCCCATTTGTAACAGCCTTGCATTGCAACCACGTTGGCGAATTTTTGATTGGTCCACGTCGACAGGGAGTTCCTCGGTTAGCTATATAAGAGAAGCAGAGGTTGAAGCGGAGACACCCGATGGCGCTCAGTATGTCTGCTGCTGGTTTGCATGACAAATGCACTATGCCTTCCAACTGCCTGGAGTGGATTACGTGCAAAATGGACTGTCTGGACCTCTGGCGGTGCCACAATCGTGGCATTGCTATGGACGGGTGGTGTGCCGGGATGGCTGAGCATCCCGATCCCCACACCAACGGGATGGAGGTGATTCTGCACCTGCGCTGGGACCCTGAGCAGAATTACTACCACATCCTGCGTATCACCTCTGCTCCGAACCCGGAGTAGAGGGTTTTTCTTCTTAGGTCTTAGTAGATAGGGCTCTGAGCCCGTTTTTGTATATAGGGCAGTGCCCATAGCGGAAATAGCTGGGCTGTGCCCACATTTTGTAAAAAATTCCACCTATAATATAAATATGCCGCTGGTTTAGTCACTATCTGTTGTGTTTGTGTCTGGAACAGCATCTGTTTGTTGATTTTCACTTTCTGTGGTATGAAATATTTTGAGGCGAAAGCCATTAACCAGTGTAGGTAATGGAGTTCCATCTAACTCAGCTAGCTGGAAAACGCTGGGTTGCACCACTTGAACAATTTGATAAGGGCCAAGCCAGCGAAATTTTAACTTGCCGGGAAAATTTTTGTAACGAGAATCATAAAGAAGAACCAAATCTCCTTCTTTGAATGTTTTTGTTTTAAGTCTTTTGTCATGCAATGATTTCTGCAACCGTTGTCCATGAAGAACACGAACATAAGCATCACGCCTAAGTTCATCCAACTGTTCCAATTGATAAACCCTTTCTTTTAGTGCGGCAGGCGGATTATGGGCTGTAGCCAGTTGAAAACGAAGAGTTGGGAGAATGTACTCAAAAGGCATGAGAGCTTCTTGACCATAAACCAATTTGAAAGGAGTGTGACCAGTAGCTATTTTGAAACAAGTATTGTAAGCCCAAAGAACAGTAGGAAGTTTGTTTTGCCAGTCAGTGCGAGAAGCGTCACAAATTTTCTTGAGAATGGTGACCAGAGTTTTGTTGGTGCTTTCAGCCAAACCGTTCCCCTGAGGATAGTAAGGTGTGCTCTTGTGATGATGTATCAGTAGATAATCCGTCAGCTCCTTGATGGTATGATTGATAAAATGGACACCACGATCACTGACCAGCTCCGTGGGGCAGCCGAATCGCGTGATGATTTGTTGATAGATGACCTTGGCTGTGCTTGCCGCAGTGTTGTCTGGAAGTGCGCAAGCTTCCGCCCATTTGGTAGCGTAGTCAGTGAGAACCAGAATGTAGCGGGCACGGGTGTGCCGCGCAGGAGGATCGATGGGTCCCACAAAATCCATTCCCCATTTGCTGAAGGGAAGTGGCGTGGCGACCGGCGTCAAGGGAAGAGCGTCACGGGCCGTGGGCCGTCCCACACGCTGGCAAGCATCACACGTGCGGGCGTGGGCGTGAGCGTCTTTGAAGAGCGTGGGCCAAAAATAACCAGCAAGAAGGATTTTGCGTGCCGTGGTGTCACCATGAAAATGACCACCACCAAGCCCTTCATGGGCTTCTCGAACAATATCTGGGACCTCATGAGGGAGAACACAGCGTCGAAGGACGGTATCCTTACCCTTTTTGTAAAGATGGCCTGCAACCATGGTGTAGTCACGGACCTCGCGGAGAAATTGGTGTCGACGGGATTGTCGCTTGGCTTGAGAGAGCGTGGCGTCCTCTGGTGGAAGAGCGCCTGTGAGGAGATACTGCTGAAAGTCGTGGAACCAATGGGGTGTGGCCGTGACCAGAAAGAGTTGAGCGTCAGGAAAGGCGTCTGAGACTCCAGTGGAGGGATCATCTGTGTGGATGCGTGAAAGATAATCCGGGACAACATGAGATTTGCCTGCCTTGTGAACAATTTCAAAAGGTGCAAATTCTTGCAGAAGGAGGACCCAACGAGCAATGCGGCCCGTGGGCGTGGATTTGTTGATCAAATAAAGAAGTGCTTGGTGGTCAACAAAGAATTTGATCTGACTGCCCAAAAGATAGTGACGGAAGCGTTGGACACAGAAAATTAAACCCAAGGCTTCACGCTCAGTGGCAGAGTAGTTTCGCTCAGCAGAATTGAGTTTTCGGCTGGCATATCTGTTTGGTTTGTCAGTGTGCGCATCATATTCTTGAGAAAGAACTGCTCCAATAGCAAACGCCGAGACATCGACATGTACATGAAAGGGCTTGTCCCATTGAGGAGGAACAAGAACCGGGGCCTGAGTAAGCAAAAGCTTCAACTGTTGGAAAGCAGCATCCGCCTGGGAATTCCAAGCCCAGGTGGATTCATCACCCGTGAGTTTATGAATGGGATCTGCAATGGCTGCTAGTCCAGGAATGAAGGTGGAGTAATAATTGACCTTACCCAGGAAAGAGCGTGTCTCCTTGATATTGGCGGGTGCTTGAGCCTTGAGCACACAACTGATTTTGGCAGGATCCGTGGTGATACCTGCTTTGCTGACTACGTGTCCTAACAGAACACCGGAGGTGACGCAAAAGGTGCATTTCTCAGGATTGAGACTAATGCCGGACTCATCACATTTCTGAAAGACGAGTTCCAATTTATCCAAATGGTCAGCCATGGAACTGTAGGCAGAGAAGTCATCTTGAAAAATTTGCAAGAAGGGATTTTCCTTCATAAAATCATGAAAAACTGAGAGCATGTGCCTTGAAACGTTGATGGAGAGTTTGATAATCCAAAAGGAACCACCTTGTAGGCAAAAGTGCCCCACGGGGTGGTGAAAGTAGTCTTGAGTTGATCAGATTCTTTGATTGAGATCTGATTGTAGCCAGAAAAACCATCCATGAAGGAGTACATCTCATGTCCAGCAACCTCTTCCAGAACCTGGTCTGTAAAGGGAAGTGGAAAATGATCACGCTCCATGGCCTGATTGAGTTTTCGGTAGTCCACGCAAACGCAGATCTTACCATTGTGTTTGAGTGCAATGACTATGGGACTCACCCATTCAGAATGTTTGACCTCATAGATCAAACCTGCAGCAAGGAGTTTGTCAATTTCTGCTTTGACTCGATCACGGTAATTGGGGTTGAGCCAGTACTGTCGTTGCTATACTGGACGTGCATCAGATTTGGTAGGAATGGTGAGTTCCCCCAAGTTTTTGTTGATTCCCCGAAGGTCTCTGTAACTCCAGGCGAAAATGTGTTTGAACTTTTTGAAGAGCGTGACGGCCCTGTTGCGATAGGGTGTCGGAAGATTGGCAGCAAGGCGGACAGGCTGATTGTTGCCCACGTCCACAATCTCAACTTCAGGAGTCTAAATATGAGGAATAACTTCCGTGTCCTGGACAATATGAGCAGGAGGTTGAAGCATGACAGGATGCGTGGCACTCTGCGTTGTGAAGAAGAGAGGTTTCTGAGTTTCATCAAGCAGAGGTTGCTTCATGACAGCGTGTACATCAACAGGATCAGGAGGAAGCTCGGCATCCGAGAAGTGATCAACACGTTGGATGCGGTTGCAAGGAGCCAGGTAGGGGTCAAGCAAGGCAGCCACAGCCTGGTCCTGATCAAGCGTCATTTCTCCCCACGGATCAGCATATTCGGGGTAGAATGACAGAGGCTGACTCGCAGGTGGAGCCTGAATATGATAAATATTCTGGGCGTCCTCAGAATCGGTGTCGGAGAGAGAGGGTTCAGCAGTGTCGACGGAAATGATTTTGCCTGTTTCCAAGTCCATGGTGGCATTGAGGTGACCATCGGTGATGACTAATTGATCCGTGGCCCAGTAATGGATACTCTTGGCCTGGCGGATAAAAGGTCGGCCTACCAACATTTCATAATCACCTGGATCTTCTCCAGCCTTCCAAACACCAAATTCCAAGGGGAATCGGAGATCACCAATGTTGATGTGAAGAAGAGGCGTGACGCCTTGAGGTCGCGTGATATGGCCATTAGCCAATTTGATGTCATATGGGGCACGATAGAGTTGTTTGATGCCCATTTGTTTGCGGAGTTTATCCGTGATGAGATTAACTGCGCTACCTCCGTCAATTTGAACATGATTGACTTGCTGATTGCCCACCGTGGCATGTACCGTGGGTGTAGAGGTAGCAACAGCCCCAACCAAAATAGTCGGGAGTGGTAACTGGTCCTTGAGAGCAGGACAGAGTTTCAAAATCGTTGTAAGACTTAGAGGAATTTTGATTTTTGCCAGCTCCTCTTGGAGTTCCAGAGGCACATGAGAAAAAGGATCTGCTGGATCCACGGGTGCTGGAGTGCGTGGTAATGAAGCAGCAACTTCTTTGAGTAGGTCAACCTCTGCAGCTATATTTGGATATGTCTGAGAGCGTGGAGGTTGAGACGTGGAAGGTGCTTCTTGTCTTTGTTGAGCTCGAGTGGTGGCATGAACATTAGCCAACGTGCGGCCTTCAGCAGCTTGCATGAGGTTCAGAATGCTTTGGCGAACTTTAGGCATGACATGCGGCATGAGTTTCTCCAAGTTAGGTGCAAAGTGAACCTTTTTTTCTTCTTCATGAGGAATGGTGTCGACTGCAAAGGCAGGTTGCGTGCCATTAGGAATAATGGTTAAGGGACGTGACGCCCTGGTCTGGCGTGAAACCAAACCAACCCAATTTGATGGCTGGACTGGAGGATTAAGAGCCTGAAAAATTTCTTCCTGTGCTTGTTGATCCATCTGAGGTTGATTGGCAGGAGCTGGTTGATAGCGTGATTGCCGAGGCGCCGCGAGGTGGCTTCCGGAAGAACAGACGGGCCTTGTTTGCCGTTGGCAATCCAGAGTTGGTAAGCCGTGAGGCGGACCGATGTGGTCTGATTTGTGCCGTGAAGTCGCACGAACTTGTGGAAGTTGAGGACACGCCGCGGTGGTATGACCCCATTCTTGACAAGTGGTAACACCGAAGCTTTAGAAGGATCAAAAAGGAGGACGTGTGTTGGGTCCCCGTTGTTGCCCTGCTGTCGATAGAGGTGATTGGGTTGCTTTGCATTGGTGGTCTGCCGATATTGCGATTGTGGTCGAGGTGTGGTTTGCACTTGATAAACCCCGGTTTGTTGTGGAAAGGTGTAGGATGAGTGCGAAAGTGCACTCTTCCGCGGCATGATTGCACATGTTGCATCTTTTACAATGAGGCGGGCCATTGGTGGAGTTGCACTCATTCGCCAAGTGGCCTTGATATTTGCAGATATGACACCGATCCGGACCGCTGGCTGGATTGGCGGGTTGAGGTTGAACAGCAGCCCTGTGGAACCATGACAGTGGAATGAAAGGGAGCTCCCGAAAAGCCACGCCACGGGGAGGAAACATTGATCGAAAGTGATTGACAAGGTCGATAGCCCCGCCCAAAGTCTTGGGCGCAGTATTCACCATGAGTCGGATAGCTGGAGGAAGTCCTTGGAGAAACCAGACCAAAATCTGGCTCTGTGTGGGGTACTCCTTGAGTTTGCTGAGCAGAATGTGAAGACGATCTGCAAAATCCCGGGCAGACTCCGTGGGCTCTTGTTGAAGGTCATTGAGTTGCTTGAGATGAAGTTGATCATCATCCGTGGTCCCATAGTGAGAAAGAAAAGCAGTTCTCATTTCTGACCAATCTTGTTTCCAGTGGCTTTTGTTTGACATGAGCCATTGATGAGGAGAGTCACGTAGTGTGGTGGAAAAGATGTGGAATTTCAGTTGAGGTTGCGCATGACCATTCAGGACAGCCAGAGCCTCAAATTCTTCCATGTGGGCCTGAGCACTTTGGTCTAAAGGTTTGCCTTTCGTGTTGCCAAAGGTGGGATAAGTCAGCTTAAGAGTCTGAAAGGTAGAGGTGAAAGTGCTTGGCTGGACAGGAACGGTATAGTGGTTATATTGAGGTGGAGTTGGTGGTGGCATGGTGCCTGAAGGACCCTGATGACGGGGTGACTGCGGGGGAGGTACTGAAGGTGCCTGAGCATTGGTTTTGAGGTCTGTAAGGTTGTAAACAGGAAGAGTGGTGGGAAATGTAGGGAAGGGAAATTCCTGAGGAGGCGCAAAAGAGACATGTCGATATCCCTGCCCACCCGGTGGAGATGATGGTTGTGAAGGCAGAGGCGTATGGCCCGAAGAATGATGGATGTAGGCATGTTCGGGGGTATGAAAGTAAGGTTGAGAAGGTGGAGCTTGATAGGGCTCCTGATAGTGATGAGGTGACTGAGGCTGTGAGCAATGTTTGCACGCTTGAGGTGGGGAACTTGGACGAGACAGGACACGAGGGGTGGGTGGTGCCGACTGAGCCCTAGACCGAATGTGGCCTCCCTCAATGTCATAAGTAGATCCATACATATCACGAACAACTTCCCGTCGCTGATGACGCTCCAAGCGAGACGCCGTCTGGGAAAGAAGTTCTTCAGGCGTGAAGTTTCGGACAGACATGGCGACAGAAGGAAGAAAAAGCGAATCAGACCCGGCAGTGGCGACAGTGTTTGGGGTCTGGGTTCGGGAACTCCTGCAAGACAGCCCTCTGTGAGGACCCGTGGATCTAACAGGAGAATCCGGGGGACTATGTCACGCGGGATTTGCAAGAAGAGAACAAGAAGAAGAAAACAGAACAAAAGAGAACAATGAGAGGAAAATGATAAGCTTCTTTGATATCAATGATGAACATACATGAGCTCTCGCAATCGAGAGAAGATTGAACGGAGACAAGACTCAAAACTCATCTAAACTCATGTGCTAGCTCTACTCATATATATAGTACAATGGCCTTTGGCCCAATATAGACACTCTGACTGATCTCGGTGCCGACTCCTGGAAGGAGGCCTGATTTGCAGGAATGCTGGCGGTGCCTCTTGAAGTGCCTAGAATCACGCTGACGCTGACGCGGGCAATGACGGGCCGTCACTTGTCTGAGCGGCGCCTCTTGGTAGCAGACCCAGGCTTTGAGTGCGTGGTCTGCTGCTTGGTCTTTTGTTGGGCTTTTGACGGCTGACCCGTGCCTGTCTGTGGATCCTTGAGCTTGACCTGGTCCGTCGTATGCATGAATAGTCCTGTACCAGGAGGCACAGGACTAACACTAAGACAGTGCTGCACAAAAAGAGTGTCATGAATCTAGAATAGAATAGAATAGAATACATTTATGTCCTTTGTGCCGTAAGGCCCCTGGACTTGTGTAGCATGGGCGAGCTCCCTAAAAGGGTGCTACTAGCACATCACGCTGTTTTAATGTAGCCTTTTCTGAAGGCTGACTTTTTCCTTTAATACCAGCACCCCGCTTTACCTCGGCTTCTTGGCCGTGCAGTGATGCGTCGTTATCAATCAGCTTTTAGCTGAGCAATTTGTGTGAGGCTATATGACCCGTATTGTACAGATCATATTACAAGCCCTCTTTCACTGTGTACCTCTCTATGTCTGGTCATCATTCTTTGGATCGCATCTGCCAGATCCCGTAACGATTCCGTCATCTTCATCATCCTGTGGATTGGTTCCCCCCACTTTATATTTCTATATCTGTCCCTGATGTCCCCATAGATCGGGCAGTCGTTAATCATATGGTTTTCATCCTCTATTCCCCCCCTGTCACATATTCTGCATATCCTGTCCTCCCTGTCTATCCCTCTCCATCTGTCCTTTTCGATTCTTAGATCGTGGCTTCCCATCCTGAATCTGACCAGTATGTCCCTTCTGTTCTTCCCCAATATGTTATCCCTAAGACACCCGGTGTCCCATCTGTTGGTCCGGATTAAAACTTGTATGCGAGCCCGGTCTCTTGGGTCCTGTATGTCTCTGCAGCCATGCTCTTGTCGCTATGTCTGCCCACTCCTCATTCCACTGCTCTTCTTCTATCAGGTTACTCAGGTTTAGTCCCATCTTCCTGGTCCATGTTGCCACCTCTCTGAACCATCCAGTGCCTTCAATGATGTGTGATTTTGCTGATTCGGTGATTGCAATCTTTGGGCCGGTTTCCTTGGATGTCTCGGCGTTGTCTCGGAAAGGTATATTATGGTTCTCTCCCATGCTCTCACTTCCATCGGCCTTTGCCCTGTTTGAGGACCATATTTGTCGATTGGCGTGTTTGTCCTTACCCTGAATTCACATGCATTGCCATTGTCTAAAAATTCCTTCCCCTTTTCCCGTTTCTTTTCATAAGCCCGGCCCCCATGCTTACGCTCCGAGATAACTGGGTGGTGGCTATCGCTGCACTAAATAGGTAACATTTGATGTCCCAATCAGTTATTCGACTTCTGTTACAGAAGTTTTTCATGTTAAAGTAACTTCCTATAGCTGATTGGAATCTGGCGTTAGCTCCTTTGGCCCACTTCCCTGTGCCATGTGCATCATAACCTAGATATCTGTATTCTGTTGCTTCCTCTATCTCCTTCTCTTTATATCTGAAAGGTTTATGCCTGTTCCTGTGTCCAAAGATCACTATCTTTGTTTTTGCTAGGTTCACTGTTATCTTGTCATCACTTAAGTAAAAATGGGTTTCCTTCAATAGCTTTCTGATCCCAGAATTGATGTCCATCCTATACGTGATGTGGACGAGAATTGTTATCTGGTCATTGTGCCAATGCTGGCTTTGAACCTCCCTTTGTATTTTTATGTTGTAATTCTCTGCAAAATCGATTACAGAAAAAATGGTGCCATCTTGGATATTGTCCAGGCAACTCCTGAATTGCATGGCCTGCCATCTAGCCCTGTAATTGTGTGGCACGAATATCTTCAATGTGGAACACAGATATGAAATGAAATCCTTTACTGCCGTTCTCTTGTAAGACAATCTAAGGACTGGTTTTGGTCCTTTCTTTTTTTTCCCCTTGCCATTTGAGGTTTCGTCTTGTGTTGCAGCTTCAGACTGTGTCCCACCAGCTACCTTGGATTTCTTACTTCTGTTTCCCTTCTTCTCGGCTTGTGCTGCAGCTTCAGGCTGTGTCCCACCAGCTATCTTGGATTGGCATTGGATCTTTTCTTTCTGCTGCCACCTGGCACTTCCTTGGTAATGCAGTCTGCAACTCCACCGGCTTCTTCTGTCTCCACTGGAATCTGTAACAAGGTCTGTAGCATAAAACATAAGATTAGCGCAAAGTTGAAAGCACAAAAGTAGTATTCAGCAGATGACAGCACATAGCAGCATGTTTCAGCATGCAATAAAGAGAGTATTACCTTTTCAAACGTTTTTCATTCAAGCAAGAACTCATGATTCTCTCTTTCTCTTGGACATGTAGGAAGACTTTTTATGCCACACTTCTGGCATTTCTGCATCAAGCAGTCATCTTTATACCATTCTTCACCCTCGCTCTTGTTGCAAATCACAGCCCTCCAGAGCTCGCTGGTTGAGTCATACGTATGTTGGCTGGCCAGACACTTCTCACCAGGTCCACAGACCTCGCAACAACACTTGCACTCTTCACCATGAAATCCAGTTTTCGCTGACCTTAATGCATTCAGGGCTACCCTGGCATACTCCAACTTCATATGGTATATGCAACATCAGGTTTCCTTTTCTGATACTTTCTTTACATAAATAGGCTTCAACTTCTCGAAAGCCTTTAAGCAAACAGGGTGTTCAGGATGTGCCTTTTTGTATTGTTGAAATAGTCGCCCGGTGAATGGTGGCCTTTGGTTAGAAATATTTATGCAATAATAGCAAGGAGCTTTTGTATGGAAACTTATACCTGTGTGACCTCCATAAGGTGCAAGGGATAAGAAATTCGGAAGCCTGACTCTCCAACAGTGTTCACAACATCTTTCTTACAAGGAGAGACTCTGCTATTTTGTTTCCAGAATTCTGTTATGCTTTGCTTCCAAGCAGGGGTGAGAGAATCGCACCTCAACCTCCTTTGGAAGCAAGACCACGGACCATTTCCAAGGACGGCTTCCGATTTTCTTAATGCAGCAGTTGCAATTGTTGACCTCATGCAATCTATCATAAGAAATATTGCACATTAATCAATGAACATATCCCAGCCAGCATCACTCAGCAGATACAAGCACTTAAAAGCATAAAGAAGCATAGGCATGAAAGCAAGAATTAGATGTAAGTGGAATTGCATCTGGATTTTGTGGAAGAAGCCATCACCAGTGTCGAGGTTCTGGCTCTCCAAATATCATGGTTCCTTTGCCTCTTTGTGGCTGCCATTCTCTGTTTCAAGTTGTTGAGCAGCACCCCCGCTGCCTTGCACTCCTTTGGATTTGGCAAAATTCCAGGTTCTGAGATTTCCATTTCGTGGTGATGAACCACCCTCTTCATCACATCAGCCTTGAGTTCGGGTGAATGCTTTTTGATGAGCTTGTTGAAGTAATCAACTACAAGCTTGGCTATTTCTTGCCTGCGTCTCATGCTCAGATCTTCCCATTCAACCGCTGCTTTTCTCATCTTATTCCGTAATCTGTATTCTCTCTTTCTTTCTGCATCCAATTTCTTGTAAATTGTAGAGGAAACTGGATCTTCACGCGATATTTCCTGTGTTGCATTGACATCCAACAAATCTGGAACATTGTATTGGAATTCATCAGGCCGAAAATCCAATGCTAAATGTGTGATTGTCTCTAGGCCGGTATCAGGGAGCGCCATGAAATTCCTGAGAGAGGGAGAATAAGTGAATTGGAGGGAGAATTTGCGCGGGCCATGAGATCGAAGTAGTTCTGGGCTCGATCGAATTTGCAACGTACTACCACTCGCGCGAAAATTCAGCCAAAATCCCACAATCATTTTCCTAACGGTTCGTTGGTGAGGTGGACGTGCGAGTACATGAAGGGCGTAAAAAAAATGACGGGCAGTTACGCCCACCAGCACCCAAATTAAGCAAAAGCAGGGGTGCTTTAAGCGGGCTAAAACCCTGCTATAAGCATGCGTCCCGACGCATGCTTTTGATACCCACCAGCATACTTTTACCCGCATATGCTGGGCATTCCTGTAGAGCATGGTGTTCATCTTCTACTATCTGCATGTGACAGCACTGGCATAATCTCTCATGCCGGGGGATTCCCTGCCATCCATCCGTACCCCAGCGGCCTGTCTCAATTCTGAGATGGTGGGACCCTGTCCTTATTGCAGCTATAGCTCTTCGTTTCTTGGTGGAAATGTGTGCCTTTAGATACTGGTGGGGGCCGTGTTCAAGCGATGGATTGACCTGTGTGTGGTAGTGCTCTGTTTTGGGCTTTGCAAGAGTGGGCACATCCTACAGAGAGGCAGCAAAGCGCGCATTCAAATGCAGCTCCTGCTCTGCGATATCCGACATATCCACAATGTGTTGATAGTCTATGGACCATCGTGCGAACCATCCCCTACAATGCTCTTGCCATACTCTCTTCAGACATTGCGGCCCTTGTGCCAATAACAGAGCCCGGGGAGGAAGACGTTGAGCATCCATTTCGTCAACCTTATGGAAATACGCAAGGTGCCTGCGCATAGCAGAATGCTGCAGAGGCCAATAGGCACCCTTGATAATGACGCCAATTTAAATTTACAGCATGCATATAAACTCGAATTTGGAACTGCATTTGAATTTTAATGATGCTTTAGCGTTTCTTATATAGACCTTGCAATCCTTGTATGTAGATTTAAAAATCACTTAACCTCTAGCCCTTCATACAGGATCCGGTTTTGTGAATGTTTTGTGCCAACCTATATAGAACCTATTAAGCATTTGCATTGGATATCCTCGCTCAAAAAATATGGAGCTTCTATTCTATGTTCCGAGTTTCGAGCCTATCCTAGCTTTGAATCTAACTTATTGTAAGCTCTACCTTGTGAAAACGAGATTAAAGAAACTCTAACTAAGGCAAAGCTGCCATAGCCTCAGAATTAAACTAGAATCTTACCTTATATTTGCTCCAGGAAAGATGGCCTGTATATTGCTCTAACATGCCACTAGTTCTTCCAAGTCTAGAAAATCAGGCCAGGTACTCCCAGTTTGAAAATCTGGTCGTTGGAGAACAAAGATGCCAAAAATAAGAAGGCATAAATTTTAGGGCTTAATAGCCACAATGTTTTTTTAAAAAAGGGAGAGTATAATACCATTACATATAATGCTCGAACTCAATCGTCATGGTGTCAAAGCCGCACCAAAAAGAAAAAAGAGAAAGCAGAAAGAGGAAAGAGAAAAGGGGAAAGAGAAAAAGAGAAAACAAAAAAATATATAAAATAAATTGAATTGGATCAAGGTCTATAGTCCATCGAGTCTAGGTGACACCCAAACAACAAAGGAACAACCGACCTATTACCACCTATTACCATCCAGGATTAGAAAAAACCCCGTACCAAAGGGTTTTCGAGAGAAGAACCTTAGCAATACTAGGCTTGCTGATGAACTGTTTATTTGTACATATCAGTGTAATGATCGAGGGACACAACTGATGTCCATTTTCTCTTGAATGTAGATGCCAGTGTTCCCACTGAAGGTGTGTTCATCATTCTGGTAAGACACACGCAAAGGACACGTAGATAGACTTGCCATTCATCACAATAACATAATACAATAGTTTGAAGGGAATGTGTGTGGAGCTGACCATAGGAACAATGTCGAGCTACCCCATAAAAAATAAATAACAGACTATATGCCTACGCAAGAGTGAGGATACTGGCAAAAAATCTCATCGGATAAAAAGCTCCACATGTTTTGACATATTTGGATTTTCGAGGAAAATCATAATGAGAAAATGCGCCAATAACCTCGATGGATGCCTTGAACTCGGAGATGAGATGATGACGAACCCACACGCAACACGTAGAGAACCTACACACTGGTAGAACTATAATGCGAAACACATGGAAGTAACCCATTAATCATTATATTATAAAAAAGAGAAATGCACATTGCGGGCAAGCGACCACCTAAAATAAAGATGGATGGATGGATGGATGGATAGATACCATTTTTAATGTCCACCAAGACCAATTGGCCATGGGACCCAAACAACTGAAGGGGCATGAAAGCCTAAAATTGCCAAGAATTATTCTAGTGATAATGTTGTACTACTATTGTGCTACTTATATTTTCTAGACATAGCCAGTCCATGGGTTGGAAGGCCATTGGTCTAAAATAATCGTTGCGCTTCCCTTATAAACTGACCATTTTTTGCGCTGGCGTGCTTCCCTAACCTTGCAAAGTTCTGTCATGAACCTACGGGTAAGATACCAGAGCACTACGAGCAAGGAACATGGAAGGGTGCAAGAGAACAAATAAACTTGGACAAGAAAGATTTGCAGGTGGCGTTGAAGCAGAATTATCTTTGCAATCCTAGACCCTCTATATATAGTGCTTGCATTGCATGGGCATCAAACCTGGACTGAATGCATGAGTGCCACTTGGCAGATGTTGAGCTAGCGACTTAGCATATCCTATGCATGACTTGGCATGCATACAATATGTTGTCTACGATGACAATATGGCAAGAACATGCAATGATAACAATGTGGAGATAAGCCATGTGCTATGGACAAGGGCCTCACAACTTAAAGGTCATGATTTCAAAGTCGGTGAATGACTTTGTACACAAGTGACTCCCATCTTTGCATTATATATGTACAAAAGCATAAATTTTATATATGTCATTATCAAAAATCTCATATATATACAAGTCTTTGTACTATGTAGGGCCTGTACGACTTAGGGACTGTACAAATCCAACTAGAAGCCAAATACAGAGACATATCTCTTAGATTTTACTGGATTCTAAAAGATTCTCTTGATATTTTCATAAATTCCTTAAGATTCTCCTCAAATTTTTCCATTATTCCTTAAGATCTTGAGATCCCAAGATTTCTCTAGATTCTTCAAGTTTCTATGTAGATCCTCCTATATTCTTCAAGATTCCATCAAGATTCCCCTAGATTCTTAAAGATTCTCTTGTGATTCCTAAAGATTCTCCAAGATTCCCTTGTGATTCCTTTAGATCATAGAAGGCTCTCCAAGATTTCCATGAAGATTCTCTTAGATTCTCTCAAGATTCACATAGTTTTCTCAAGATTCTATGTATAATTTCTAGATTCTCTAAGATTCTATCAAGATTCCCCTAAATTATCAAGTATTTCTATGAAGATTCCCTAGGTTCCCATAAATTCTCTTGAGATTCCCCTACATTCCTAAAGATCACAAATTCCCCATGGTTCTATGTAGATTATCTTGGATTCCCATAGATTCTATAAAGATTCCTTTATATTCTCCACAATTCCATCAAGATTCCCTTAGAATTATTTAAATTACAACCTTATCATTGTACATCTCCATATGTAAAATGCCAAGTTCATTTTTTTATACATGTACCAGTGCCTAGTTCAACACATATGATCCTGATCATTGCAATATCTTCTTATGCTACCAAGCAAGTACTTCACAAATAGACGTACTAATTATAGGTAGAGCTAGATATTAGATGGATAATTCTGGTCCTCCTCAATCCAAACAAAGAATATTACTCCAAATGTGGCAAAAAAGTCACACCTCAAAGGAAATATGCCATTCACATATAGGTCAAGTCAAGCAACATTTTTCCTTTAGAAAATTAACTTTTCAACCCTTACAAATGTCCACATATAAGAAACTATTAGTACTTTGATGGATTTCTAGTGAAACACACCTAAATTTACTTTAGGCGCTCTCGAGATGAGAACATTAATTCTAAGGGAGATTAACATTCACCTTGTCATGTACATGATCTATAACCAGCGACGTAAATGCTAGTTAATAGAACATCTGATTTCACTAAAGCAAGATGGCTTGCCATCATTGCCAATGCAGTGCAATGAACAATGAGGTGTCAACCTTTGTTGGATTACGTAACTGAAGTTTATCAATATTGAAAGTGTCATACATTCACTGTGCTCAGTACGTGTAGGTGGGTTCTCCAATTTACAGGCATGGAACATGCAAGCCATGTAGTATTATGCCATATTTTCAAAGAATCTGCGAACATGCTGTGAGAAACATTCGTGATCTGCAATAGTGAGCAATATCAAGAAGTGAGTGGCCTTCAAAAAATAGAAGCACAACATTTCATAATATGTGCCCACCAAACGTTTGCAATAATTGCCACCTTGGACATTTCACAATATGAATAAGCATCTACATAAAGCTTGTGTGGATGGGGCCAAGTTCAAAAGAGTCTCTAGTACCCTGCAAATATGATATGCAAGTGATGAAGGCCTAAAAACATAGAAAAACAGTTTGCAATGAAGTAATGCAATCACAAAGCACACATGAAAAACCTTGTGAAATACAATAGGACGTTCTGGATAAGCATCAACACAATCTTATAAGATGACCTTGATAACCATCAACATAATCTCATGTTCCAGCACCATGTTGATGCCACACTGTCTAATTGGCACATCAATAGGATAGAAAAGTGACATCATACATTGCGTGACATGAATCAGTTCATATATTGATTATTAGGAAAAACCTTTTAAGACCTTTAGGAAGAAGATATGCACACAGTTTGCAAGAATACATGAATACATTATTGCTGCAACATTCAAACTCTTGTGGTTTGCTGCATGGTATAATCTATGATCACATGCATTCCATTAACCATGGGGTAAAACCTACATCAGAGATGTTGTTGAAACACACATGAAAGTGAATAAAGACCTTAAAAAGCGTGGAAGTGTACTTCCGTTCGGCAATATCCAACAGCCCAATTATTCATTTCTTCAGACAACCATAAAAATTCCATGTTATCCAAGTTCATACCAATTGCTTTCCAAACTTCTATCATATACTTTTCTACTGTCTGGGTTTCCTCAACAGCACCCCCATCTTATTATTCAGTTGTGCAAACCAACCACCAATACAAAAATTGAAAATGCAGCCTCCTTTTGTTAATTTGTTAACATTCAACACTTTCATCATCCCCTGCAGAATGTAAGGAATGTAAGCACTCATCCGGGAACTTCCAAAATGATACGACAGAATTATTTTCAAGACAGGTGTTATAAAGAGAACCTAAAGGGAAAGGAAAAAAATTGGGCCTAGCATTTTCACAGATCAAAAATCCAACTAGAGAAGTAGAAATAAAAATAGCATATGCCAAGCCGATATAATATACTATCACAGCTGGTTAAATGCCACATTTTATAAGATGGTGGTGGCAAGAACACGTGGCAGAGATCATTTTCCAAAAAAGAAACATGGCTGTGTGTATCAGAACATATTGAGAGGTCTACAATCCATTTTAGCTTCATATAATTCGCACCAATTGGGCCATAAGGCCAAGTCCAACTGCAGAAAAAGACAAAAAGGCAGCAGAAACTTTTGAATAGATTTGGAGCAGAATACATAATGAAAATGAAAGAAACTTTAACACACTAAGTTATGAACCAATAATCACGAATACCTGAGGCTGTAGCTGGAGAGCATTCAACATAGATCCGCGGATCCAAACATCTGGGCTCTTTACATTCAACATCTTGAGCTTGCACTCTTGATATCCTCCAGAAGTAGGATCAGAATGAATTTATTTATGGATTGCAAACAGATCCACTACAAGAGGATGGGGGGTATAGTGTCAACCCTTGTGACAAGTTATAAGTGTAGTGACAATCTTGTGTCAACTGCTACTATCTTGACACAAAGTGCTTGTGTTGTGTCAAATTTGTGTCTAGTGCATAGTGTCAAATATGTCGTCCAATGCAATGACATCCTTTTGTCAAATTTTTATCACAATTTAAGTGGGTTATTGCAACAACTTTTGAACAATATTATAACTAAGATGTAACTACCTCTTCTTATGGCTTGTAACAAAATGGTATCTGAATTTTTATCAACCGAATTGTGAGGAGCACTTGTCCAATTTAAGTGGGTTGTTGCAATAATTTTTAAACAATAGTATAACTAAGTTGCTACAACATTTTCTTAAGACTTATAACAGAATGCCATCACATTTTATATCTAGTAATTCAAGAAAATTGTGTTGTGCACCCCTGCCATGTGGCTGTGTAACGTTCTCGTAAAGTAAATAAAGTCTATTTTTTATCCCTCAAAAAAAAAAAAAATTGTGTTGTGTATCCATTACATAAGATATAGTACTGCACCAAGGGATATTACTTGGTATGATTTGGATACCTGAGAACTAGTTGGATGAAGAGGAATAGTAATTGGTGAAGAGTTAGCAATATGAACAAAGGAGCAAACCTATCAGAACGACAAGACTCATCAAATACGAGATACTTGTAATGTACATAACATATAATACAATCAAACTCCAGGACACAAGATTGTCAAGTTTCCATGCCAGAGTCTTCTTGCCATTCTAGCACCCAAGGTTTCCCATTCTCCTGTTAAATGCTGCCAAAGAGAATGAGCAACATTCTTGAAAATGTGCATAGGATCTAGCAAATGAACCAACTCCAAGCCAATCCAGTATTCCAACCTATAAAATATAGATAACCTCTTCATTCCAGGAGGAGTTTTCGCATTGACATCTTTATAACCAGTCAAGTAATCCACATTGGGATTCATCTTGGGATTCATCTCTTGCCAAGCATCCAACCAATCCTTAGGTGTCCATCGCTTTGGCTTTGACGTCTTATTAGAGCCACGTGCAGAATGGCCCTCTGGCAAATATTTTTTATGCCCCAAATATATTTGTTTTTTCAGATATTTTGACCTATAAGAAGTCAAGCTAGTCCCACAAGATGGGCATCCACATGCACCACTTGTTTGTAGACCTGTAATGAGAATGAAAGGTAAAGTATTAAAATAATAATTGAACTCTAATACTTTTGCACTCTTACTGTATCATACCCGAAGCTTCAGAAAAACCCGGATAATCATGAAAAGTAAAGCATAACAAAATAGAAATAGGGTCGGCATTTTTAGCTGGCGTGCATTTTCCTGGCGCCACGTGGCATAGCCCAATAATGCAGAATGAAAGTCGGGTTGCTATATTCCGACTGACCGGCTGCGCAAGTTAGGGTTTTTTTAGGTTAGGGCTTTTTGCTTTGTTTTGGGTTAGGGTAGTCTCCACATCGCCGTCGTTTCTTCATGAAGATGGAGATGCAGTTCGCCGTAGTAGAGCAGATGACTTAAAAGAGCAGATCAGAGCTCAGCAAGCATCAGAGCATCAGAGCTCGGCATCAGAGCAGATCGAGCTCGGCGTATCAGAGAAGATCGCATCTCGGCATGCATGTTCTTCCTTTGTTTTCGATCAAACGCCCTATTTTGTGAGAAGAAATGCTTGCCATGTTCGCAGGTATTTCTAGTTCGCAGGTTAGCAGATTGCAGCGAGTTTCTTCGCCGGATATTTTCAAAGGACGAAAAACTTCACATCAAATGGTAAAAGCTTGTGGACCTTGCAAAAACGATGTGAATCTGCTGGGAAATGCCTCAAATCTATCGAAGATCCGAAAAATCCCTCCCCTATTTCTATTTTGTAGGGGAATGGAGGTTGGTCCTCCATTCCCAGTTTTGCAGGTGACCCGCGACCAGCGTTACGCTCCCGGCTAACGCCGGTCGCGGGACCCCACCTGCAAAACCGGGAATGGAGTCCCAACCTCCATTCCCCTATACATCCCATGGAATATAAAGTCACGTGGAGGTTTAGAAATGTCATACATATATGCACTCCCTTCCACAAGATCTCGTGGAAAAAAAAATTTGAACCGTTAGCCAATTTGGCGCTCGATCTTTCTTTTCGATCTTGGCTATGGTGGCTCGGCCTTGCTATGGAGGTCCACATTTTTTTCTTGCGGTTCTACACCTTGAGCTATGGCGCCTGTTTGCTCAAAGCTCGGCTATGGCAGAGACCGGCATGGCAGATTCAGGGAAGCAAAGATCGGTTCTGATAAACCAGGATGCGAAGCTCTTTTGCCGACAGATTTGGGATGCTGATTCGGTCCAGCGCTTGTAAAGCCAGCCTGCAATACTGTTTTAGAGAGAAAATCCCCAAATCTCTGTCTCATCGCCTTGTGGTTCCTGCTGTATTTCTGGAGATGCTTATCTCCGCCGTTCAAGTTATCTCCTAATTTTAGCTTCTCAAATTTCATATTTCTTTGATCTTTCAAACTTTCTGCCATATCTCTATATATCTGAACCTGGCATACGTAAGGGCTTGGAGCCTGCAGAATATGGATCTAAAATTTAATGAATGGTGGGTATCTAGGAGTTAGCAATTGAAGTATGGAAGACTTACTTCGTTCTGATGTAAATATTTCCTGTATATCTCTTCCACTTTCTTGCAAATGCATTTTGTAGATTCAGAGTCTCTACCTCTATCCCTGTAATTTTTTTTTGGTTAAAGGCAGTACGAATGCACAATGATAAACAATTGAAGAAGAAAAAGACCATGGATTAGATGCCACAACAAGGTAAGCAAACTGGAGTTCAGTTGAATTATTGTTTATGGATTAGTTTGCAAGTTTTTTGAGTGCTAATTCAACATATAAAAAAGCAGGACGACATCTTCAACATATAAAAAACACAAGACAGGACCAAGTTTTTTTCAAGGAACTTGTCCTATGCTGTTGACGAGTGGGTGGGACTATGGCAAAAGTACTAAATGCAGCAAACGACAAGGCTGTAGAGCTTTTTCTGGATGAGAAGCATGCCTATATTTCTGAACTGGTAAGTAGTCCTCCATATTTTATAGTTGTGGATCAGACGTGTGATTGTGAAGGTATACCTCATCATAGTTTAAATTGAGAATCAATTGGAACTATGCAAAAGCGAGACCAAATGTATAGTTTCTTTTCTTTGCAAACAACTAGCTTGTTTTGCCATGTTTGCCTTGTCTTTTTTATCTTTAGTGGCTGAACATGAGGTGGCTGCAAAAACAGTATACATGCGTCAATTGTTCTTATGCTCTACACATCCTTTTGTTCATATTTCAGTAGCAAATGCATGTAGAAAACAGTTCCCTTTCTTTGTCCAAACAATTGTCTTTGTGTCCTAATTTGGATGCCTTTATATGCTATTCGTGTGCTAATTTGGATGCCTTCATATGCAATAGGAATGGTGGTCTTCAGAAACCCGCAACTGGGACCGTGAAATTGGTGCATAAAATTGGCGGTGCTGGCTAATGGGGATACACCCTAAGAAAGATAGTCTTCTTTCTGCATTGACATAACTTATTTGCAGAAAAAATTACAGGTAGACTTATTCCCTTTGTCTCTTACTTCCTGCATTTCTTATTGATCCTCGTTTCTGCTGTGAGCTTTAGAGACTATATATAAAGTTTAAACCCCTGTCCTGTTTGTAAAAGATAGCTTCCATGTCAACGTACTTAAAGGCCTGTTCTTTTGTAACATTTAGCCTTCATAACAAATTGCTGAAGCCAACACCACATTTATATGTTCTTCACGTATGGTCCAAGTTTCAAAGCAGAACCAGATCTGACCCATGTACTATTTTCAATCTATGTCATGGAAATGCCAAAGAGTCCATTTTTTAGAGTCAAGTTCTACATATGCCCCATTAAACATTCATCTACGATATGTCATGCTGTCATGGATGAACCAGAAGGTCTATTTGAATATTTAGAAAGTAAAATGAGATGCATGTTGGCTTCTTTTTACACAATGCAAATTCAAGTCCCTTTTGGCTTTCTTTTCCAATTTGAGTTAACTTGCCATCATGCTGAGATATAAAGAATTATGCACTGTTCAAGAGTTTTATTCTGCACCAAAATAATTTATGAACTTCTATGATTAAATTTAGTGACATCTACGTATATGTGTTTTCAGGATGGTGCCTCAACGCAGACTCAGATGCATTTTGTTGGTGCGAAAACAAAGTTCTTCTACTAAAGGTTCTAAGTATACGTCCATATTTTTCACTTTGTACTTTCCTGTAATAACCCATTTTATGCTTAATACAAAGTAAAAATAAACTTACATACAACATACATACCAAAATGTATGTTGTCAGCATGATGTGACCAGGCTTTGTGGTCATCCATGGTGGGATATTATAATTCACAATTGCCACATGCTTGTACTTGTATATTTTATATGCAAAACATTTGCTACATTGAAAATGACTCTGATAAAGAACGGGTATGAACTCTTTGTTTCCTAAATTTGCATTGCATCAAATTTCTTAAATTAGAGCTAATTTCTCCATTGAACTAAGTAGGAGGAGGACAATGACGAAGGCAAAAGAGTTGAGGCTGAACAAAATGAGGATGACTTTACAAATCAACAGGATTGAATTTTATCACTTTTAAGTGATTTGAAGTTCAAGGCAGTTTTTTATTTAACATTTTGAAATGTATCATTAGAAGCATGAACTCAATGCTCAAGTTCTTTGCTGTTTATGTCCCTTATCAGTAATGAAATCGATTATTTTGTTTTAATAAAACAACCAAGCTTGTTATTAATTTTCTCATTTTTTTTGTTGCAAAGTTGTAGCCGTATAACAAAATATTTTTGTGCTTGTATTGTTATTGTCTTGACAAATCTTCGTTGTTAGATTGTCAAGATTTCGTCAATGGTGCACGTTATTTCTTTATAAAATTTCATGAATGGTGCCTGGTGTAATTTTGACACTAGCTATAATCCAAATCTTGTCACTATGTATTTGTAGTTTTGACACAAATCATTACTTAACATTGATTAAACGTTTGCCATAAACTATAGTACAACTCAACACAATGCTGCTTGGTATTATGGATACTAAATTGCTATCTTAGTTGATGCTCATTTGTCATAATATGAGTTGCAAGCTTGTTGGAAACTTGGTGTAATTTTGACACGAGCTATAACCCAAAGCTTGTCACTATGTATTTGTAGTTTTGAAACAACGTATTACTTAACATTGTTGTAAGTTTGTCATGAACCATAGTACAATTCAATACAAAAGCGACGGTCTAGGCATGTGGTGCATGCCCCCATGCATGACCCATACATGCCCCCATGAAGATCCAATGACCATAAGTTCGCCACCTCACCTTCTTTCAAACAAACGGACGAGATCGATTTGAATATATAGATATCTATTTCATGGGGGCAAAGGGAAGTGCAATGTATAGTCAGATCAAGGAATAGCGTTAAATGCCACCCTTCAATTGCAATTCAACATCGAACGAAAGTGGCATTACATTTTTTTGCTAAAATTAGGTGCTTTACCCTGTAGGTCTAATGGTCTTCGTAGATGATAGAAACCCATTTAACTCAATTTATTTTCTATAATAAAGGAATTTTTTGTAGTATCTATTTAAAACAACAAACTGGACTCTAGAGAAATCTCGCTGTCAGTTTATCAAATAGAGCTTGCTCAAAAGAAAATGTACAATATAGAAGGAAGGAAGGAAGGAAGAAAGTATATCTTAACGTCCGCGGAGGCCAACTGGCCTATGAGACGGTTTTACTATATAACGGAAAGTTTTCAAACACAAAAGAAAACCACAGAAACCCTGTACAATGTGTCTCTACCACTGGGATGAAAAAACCCTTGTAGTAGGCGTTGAGAGGCCCTATCTGGGCGCTCAAATTCCCTGTGCTGTGAGGGACTCCCTGACGGTGGAGACTTGCAGAATGTAGGATGCAAGACGTGCCACCATTGGCGAAGCCAGCAGTTGATGAATTGCTATCTCAGAGCATCTGAGATCGGCATGAGCTGCTCGGATGTGTGCATATGTTGGGCATTCCTGTAGAGCATGGTGTTCATCTTCTACTATCTGCATGTGACAGCACTGGCATAATCTCTCATGCCGGGGGATTCCCTGCCCTCCATCCATACCCCAGCGGCCTGTCTCAATTCTGAGATGGTGAGACCCTGTCCTTATTGCACCTATAGCTCTCCGTTTCTTGGTGGAGATGTGTGCCTTCAAATACTGGTGGGGACCGTGTTCAAGCGACGGATTGACCTGTGTGTGGTAGTGCTCTGTTTTGGGCTTTGCAAGAGTGGGCGGATCCCACAGAGAGGCAGCAAAGCGCTCATTCAAATGCAGCTCCTGCTCCGCGATATCCGACATATCCATAATGTGTTGATAGTCTATGGACCATCTTGCGAACCATCCCCTACAATGCTCCTGCCACACTCTCTTCAGACGTTGTGGCCCTTGTGCCAATAACAGAGCCCGGGGAGGAAGACGCTGTGCATCCATTCTGTCAACCTTATGGAAATACGCAAGGTGCCTGCGCATAGCAGAATGCTGCAGGGGCCAAAAGCCAGTCTCATACAGCAAAATTGGATAAGGGACCGTGTCCTTGACGCCTAGGCTGTATGTCAGGAAAGCCTTCTGTACCCTCTCTAGCTTATTCCAAGTACCCTTGCTAATTGCTGGCCCCTAGACCTCTACCCCATACAGCAATACTGGTTCCACGAGTGCTCAGAACAGGTGTGCTTTGCATGCCCAATCGCAGAGATCTATTCTGTAATAGCTATTCTGCATTGCATACAGGGCTTTCCATCCCGCGCTGACCCTTCTTTCCACACAGTCATCCCATAGCATTTTAGCAGAGAAATCAATTCCCAGATACTTAACGTCCTTACAACTTCCATCCTTTGTCCTCTGTAATAGAAGTCTGGGATATCATGCTGCGCAGATAGGATCGGCAGCAGCTTGGTTTTCTGCTGGTTGACTGTCATTCCTGCTATGTCACAGAATTGACTGAGAGCATCCAAATGTTCCTGCATACTCCTAGCTGTATGGGATAGTAAGCCCAGATCGTCTGCATAGAGCAACTGTTTTACTGTATATGCCTCTGGCAACTGCGGGCCACCACCTCCATGTTCTTGCATCCAGGTCAATATAGAGTCCAAAAAGCGTTGGAGATAACGGGCACCCCTGTTTAACACCTATGGTGCTGTTCACCCGGTGGTCTGACGCAGGCAAAGTGGCATATATTCCGTCATAGAGCCGGTAGATGGCATTCTGCAAATCCTGTGGGACATGTAGCTCTTGCAAGCATTGCCACAACAAGTCCCGAGGGACCATATCATATGCCGTCTTAAAATCCACGAAACAACAATACAAGTCACGTCGTGCATTGCGGCTAGCTTCCATAAGGATTCTGAAAGTAAAAATATGATCACTCGTGGAGTGGGCAGGGCGGAAACCTGCCTGGCCAACTGCCCGTACTCCAGTTTCCTCTGCCCATTGCGTTAACTTCTTCTCCAGCACACCTGCTAGAAGTTTTGCGAGTAACAATATTTACTCTATGAAAACTTACCAAATTCATTAAGCACAAGGTAGAACATTTGAGCTTGTTCAAAAGAAAATGAAGTAAAATAGAAGAAAATGAAGTACAATGTAGAACACTTGAATGTGATAGGTTGTGAAATGAAGAACTTTTTACACATGTCTATCCACCAATTAAAACAAAAAATGGACTCTGTGGAATCTCCTTGTCAATTTATTAAGTACAAGATAGGACACATGAGAACAATGTAGAATATTTGAGTTTGTTGGAAGATAAACACACATCTATGAAAATCTCGTTACCAATTAAAATGAGAACTTCACTCTATGGAACCTCAATACAATTTACTGCTGATAGCATAGGCAATGTAGAAATATGACATTCAATATCAAGATAGTCAATATAAAGAACTATTATCACTCTTCAAATTTATAGAGATGCATGTATGAACACGTGGAAGGTAGAATGTTGCCAATGAATTAGAGGCATTGCTTGGAAGAGTCTCACCTTTGCAGTGAAATAAACAATCTTTATCTATATTGCTCTGTTCAAAATGGGATGAGAGCAGCTGTAATGTTTGAATAGTATACATTTGATCTAGAAGAACAAAGGGAAATTAACAAAAAGATGGACCTTTACAATTTTCAAATCATGATTTGGTGAAACTCCAAGGGAATTTGGAATTGGATTTGTACCATGTCGAACCAAACATTGCTTGCAGCTACTGCATTGAGAGAACACAAATAAAATGCAGCTTCAGCAAGCTTCCGTAAGACGAACAAAATCCTAAAAGTAGTTGGACGGATGACGAATTGCAACCCAGGATTTTGTTATAGCTGCAACATATGAGAGCGTGGAATACACAGCACCACAACAAAATCCATGGTACTCACATCTGCACAAGAAAAAAATAGTTAAAATACTCAATAGCCTGGCAAATTTGCATCTCTTATTTTCCTATTCTTAATTGTTAGTTATGTTAATGGATATGCTTCTCTTGCATGCAACTTCTGTGCAAATAAAAAGCCTGCAACATTAAATTAGATTAAGGGCAGGTTATGATAAAAGAAAAGGCAGTAACCAAGGTTTTGAAGACTTCGGTATCAGCTCTAGAGTTGAACATCTTAAACACCTTGTTGAATCTACAATGGCTGGATTAGTTGGTGGCTTCATGCACACACGTCCAATATTGTGTCAGCCATTTTAATAGCAACTGGCCAAGATCTTGCTTAGAAATTATAACTCGAATTGCATCACTGTTATTGTTACGAATGCATTCTAAAAGTTAGAATGTTGTGAGAAAGTCCAGACTTTTATACAACCATGGCATTAGAATTAGCTATTCTAATTGTCATGCCAATCATAGTGCACCATAGAATTAGCTACTCTATTATTGGTTATCTATGACTGGAGGAGATTAAAGAATAGATGATGCTAATCTTAGTCTGGTGTATTACAGGAGCCAGAGCATGAGAGGACAAGAATAGATCCTTGATGGTTTATAATAACATGTTGTGGAATAATGTGGCATCATTGGTTATCTTATAAAAGGTTGGCTCTGTGAAGGATTGCATCATAGTTCAGGGGAGGAACTAGCGACGGAGTCTTGGAGGCTCCTAGTGAATTACTTCATTGTTTTGAAGTGCTAGTTCCGTGGTCGGGTGGTTGGACTATTTCTTTACTCCTGTTGTTCTCTGTATTTCCTTTATTGAATAAACAATCCACTTTATCGCTTGTATTTGCCAAATATATCTTTCCCTCAATCGGAATTCCATCAAAATCTTCTTCCACGATCTTCTCGACAACAGCATGCTTCAGACTTTTTGCCTTCTTTGCCATATCCACTCACCGTCAAGATGGTTTCACGTTGGGTTCACCACTTTTACGGATAAGGGCTAAAAGACAATTGAGGGAAAGATATATTTGGCAAACACAAGTGCTAAAGTGGATTGTTTATTCAATAAAGGAAATACAGAGAACAACAGGAGTAAAGAAATAGTCCAACCACCCGACCACGGAACTAGCACTTCAAAACAATGAAGTAATTCGCTAGGAGCCTCCAAGACTCCGTCGCTAGTTCCTCCCCTGAACTATGATGCAATCCTTCACAGAGCCAATCTTTTATGAGACAACCAATGATGCCACATTATTCCACAACATGTTCTTATAAACCATCAAGGATCTATTCTCGTCCTCTCATCCATTATTAGCTCTGGCTCCTGTAATACACCAGACTAAGATTAACATCATCTATTCTTTAATCTCCTCCAGTCATACATAACTAATAATAAAGTAGCTAATTCTATGGTGCACTATGATTGGCATGACAATTAGAATAGCTAATTCTAATGCCAAGGTTGTATAAAAGTCTGGACTTTCTCATAACATTCTAACTTTTAGAATGTATTCGTAACAGTTATGGAGGCAATAAATGGTGGTGATGGCTGGTTAGAGTTCTTGCTGGAGACCTTTCCATTATGTTGCCAGCTTGTGAAAAGCCACATGATGCTCAAGTAAGAATGTTGCTACAAAAAGTACCAACAATCCCAAAAGGGTTACAGGCATAGACTTTCCCTCTTAATGTAAATACTTGCAAATACAGTCATGAGTTTCTCTATTTGGTCTTGGCAGTTGAGATTTCTAAGAAAGCTCATATGAAGATGTTATGGTACTGCATTCACTAAATACAAAATATGAAGTTGGATAGGAGTTTGCTTTTAATTGATGGGGAGGAATCAGCGATTGTGCTCCACCAAAAATCGCCAACAAAATGATGTGCTTGCTCTATGTACATATATGTGACAATAAGCCAACAGATCTATATATTGTTCGCCACTGGAATAAGTGTCTGATATGACTATATGATTTTCCTTGTTTAAATAATATCTCACCTTTGACCAGTAGACAAGATATTTTGTATATTGAGATTGCCCCAATCAATCCATTGTAAGGTTCCACTATTTGGCACTGATAGTATGGTGTCAATCTATCCTTGCTCAATCATTCAAATGACCATACATTATCTGCGGTCCAACAGATATGAGTTAATTGATGGCACATTCCAATTGAGTATTATCTCCATTGTACAAGCATAAGCAGGTGACAATATTTTCAACAATATGCTACTTACAACGTACTTCTTAGCTTGTGCTGCGTACAATATACTTCCCATGCTTAACTCTGTTAATGCCAGGGTACAAATTCTGAGTACTGCTATTAGACTTTACAGCTGCACCTGTGTGGAGTTTTAATCTTCAACTGTATAGTGTACTCTACTATTTTGTGCAACACAGGCTGGTCTCCCTGTTTATTTGGCAATGCCAACAAGTTATACAATCTATACAGGTTATATTGTCTATGCAGTGGATTGATTCTCTGTGTGTAAAATAATTATAAAAGTACTTGAAGGAACATATCACGTTTTGGCTTCCAAGCCAGACCTTAAGGAACATATCACGTTTTGGCTTCCAAGTCAGACCTTAAATCATCTGATTGCTCATCAGATATATTGTAGGTAGTATACGTTGCAGGTTGTATTGTAGGTGAAGATATATTGCAAATAGGTTATATACACTATCTATGCAGCAAGCAAACATTGAAGAACTTACCTTGATTTCTGAGTTATTAATGATCCTCCCCATTTGTGATATCCGCCGTCGAATATGTGTATCTTTTAACATTGACATTTGCAGGCGCCATTTGTCATTATGAAGTTCCAATAGACAAACAAAATTTGCTTTCTCATGAAAACATAGACGTGTAAAAATAAGGCTTACAATACCTGTAAGAGCGTAGCAAAGATATCATCTGTTATTAATGATTTGTACTATTTTGCCAAATCTATTTTATGTTTCCAGTATCGTTCTTGTCGTTGTGCCTCATTAATATTCTGCACTAATGTGTGAGAGATGTGAGCTTTAACATACAGCTATAAAATCACTACCTTATGGCAACTAATTGTTGGCCCTTTCAATAAGGAACTAAAACTACGACAAGTGCAGCATTAACTGTGGCTTCAACTCATGACATATCAAAGCAATAACCCATTCTACTGAAGACATCATCTTTAGAGGAAGCTTTGAGCATAGAGTCAATGCTATGTTCATGGCAATTTTCTTGAAGGGTACAATTCGGTTCATCTAAGATCAAGCTCTGGATTGCAGCAAAACCAGTAAAACCAGAAGAAATGGCAGGAGATGGAAACTACCACCCATAGAGTTATATATCTAGCCACAGCCCCAGATCTTGTTTCAGCCAGGCATACTGCGCACCTGCACCAAAATGTCTAAGTCCCCCTTTGCAATAATAGCATTAAAACATAATTACTTATATACTTGCCTTGCTGCAATTATAAGCAACAAATGATTGATGGTGTGCTTGTGCTTTGAATTCATGGTTTTCTAATAACTATGGTTGGAATAGTTGATCTAAGAGCCTAAGTATACCTGCAAAGAGTACAGACGATGTAATTGTAAACCGAAAGTCTAATAAGGCTTAAGACCTAGATCCGACATGCCACAACATTGTAACCATGCTTAACATACTCTATTCAGCATGCGAAGTAGCTGTTACAATATATCTGCGATTTTTACATGGTGAATAAAACCAGATGTATAATTCTTAAGCCCCTCATATGCATAAAATTGATTGTATTCCAAAAAATAATATGAAATAATTTTGATCAACTTGAAAAATCTACTAAAGCTGCAATGACCTTACATGTGATCCAAGAAATATACATTGAGGGAGGATCAACACCCTCTGCAATGGCAATCTATTTAGGGCTTCACTCTGATCAGGCAAGCCTTGGATCATTGTCATGCCCATCTGATGCTAGCAAACCTGAAACATAAGTGCCAAATCCGGCAATATGTGTGAAAGAAAAAAGTCACCTCATATTTGCTCGTTAATTTGCTGAAAGAGATCCCTTGCAACTGGTAAAGCCTAGCCAGGCCGAATTAGATAGGCCATATAGGAAAATGAGAGGATAACATCTTTTTAAATATCCTATAGTATAGATAAAATAGATTTGTCCAATGCTCCTTTGTACTCAAAGTGGAAATCAGACTAAGTGGAAATCCGACTATAAGAAATGAATCGTGCATTAACCGCATCTTAAATGCTTCAAAAGGCACATTCAGCTCATCTTGAATGCTTCAAAAGGCACATTCGGCTCAGTGAGAGAAAGAAAGAATGGCATCCTTTCACATCGTTTTGAAGGCATCTCATCTGAAACCGAAAATCCAATGATTAAAAATAAAAGTAACAAAATCAACGACTCAAAATGCGCACAGACTATCCATATTCTGGTTTTAGTATTATAGGTAGGTAGATAGATGGTTGTCACAAGATCTTGCATAATGCTCATATAGGAAGGCTAACGATTATCTGAATGCTTAGTAGCAATATGCTATGCACGTAGGAATTGGAATCATGTGCTAGGGACATAGCCTCACAACTTAAAGGTCATGAGTTTAAATCCACCAAATGATTTTGTACACGAGTGACGACCATCTTTGTACTGTATATTCATGGTTGTCACAAGTTCATCCTTACACTTACACAATGCTCATATAGGAGACGATGCTCATATAGGAGACGAGTGACGACCATCTTTGTACATATGTATGCTTATCACAAGTTCATCCTTACACTTGCACAATGCTCATATAGGAGAAGAGTCAAGGATCATCCCTATGCTTGCATAATGCTATGCATGTAGGCATTGGATTTTCATTCTTTAATTTTTCATAAGCTTATTTTGGCCTTTACATCATGTGGTTATGGCATCCATCTTATGGAAACACAAGGCCCACATGTTCTTTATCGAGTTTGGCTCTTTGAGCAAAGATATGGATTAGAGTCCGGCTTCTATTATTTTTCTGGCTTTTATTTTTTTTCTATAATGCCATTGTAAGAAATTTTAAACTTTTGGTTCCTTGCTGACGTAAAAATACTATCTATCTATTCTATTCTTTAACCTTCTTCATCATCTTCTTTTATTGATGGTTTATTGCTCTTAAATCATTTCATGTAGAGGATAATTTACGACAATTGGCATGAGTTATAGTGTTGGTTTAGTACCATAACTCCGTACATTAACTACTTGACACAAGGCAATGTCTGATTTTGCTTCATGGGTTCTTCTTTTCTTTTGGTGAGTTCACTCTTTACTCATATAGAACGCCAATTTTAGAAATTGAGGGCACTTATTTACAAACTCTTCTAGTTTTTTGATGGTCTCTTTTCTAACTGCTCCCTGTACTCCTCACCATACAATTGTCTCCTCTTGGACCCTCTGTCTTGTACATAATATTCACGAGTTCTTTGAACATTTCATTCCATTGCCATCTTGTTTCTTACATTCTTGCGTAGCTACTTAATCGATGCTCTTCACGTTCCAAATGCAATCCTATAAAAACACACAAGCTTAGTCCACAAGAAGATGGAAGGAAGAGCACTTTACATTCTAGCATGAGTAATGATGCAAGAATCATCCTTAGACAAGTTATCCTTTAGAGCCTGCAGCCACATTGTTATAGGTCTAGTATTTTGAGAATTGGTAAAAACATAAGCCAATGGCAAACCATTGCAATGGCCATTGAACGCAATGTGTGAAAATGTAGAATTTGTACACAAGTGGCATCAAGTGAGATCAAGTTAGAAGTTAGATCTACAAAACTGTCGAAGAAGGAATACCTCTTGTGATTAGTTTTGAAAGTTGAGTCCATGCAAATTGCTTTATTTTTGCCAAACCTCAACATATTCTCTCTTTGAATTGGAGTCATAACTCAATTGAACACGGATTTTTGATGTTGCTGCACCCACATGTTGATGCTGGTAAGGAGGTCTTCATATAGCTTCCATATATTGCAAACCACGTGGTTCTTAATATTGTAAACATCCCTGATTTTGAGTGCATCATCCCTATTCATATTTTCCCTTCCATGCACATCAAGTTTCAATCTCCGCATCTCCCCCTGCATACCCCATTCCTTCATCTCTTGGGAGATCCAAAGTGCCAATTTGAACTTGATTCCTTTCTTTGGGTCAATTAACTTACCATGGCAGGGCACACCTTGGAGATTCTTATGATCAAACCCATAATAAGTCATGTGAGAACAATATGGAAGAAGATAGAGTTGTCTAATCGTGAAATGACACTGGCAGCCTGTTCGTACACCCTCTCCCCTCTCAATCCTTTTCCTAAGGTGGACGTGGTCCTTCTTCAACCACATGACTGTTTGATGTCTTGTCTTGAGGTTCATATGTGCACCAGTATCTGAATTATGCCCAAGAAGTTATTGTGTAAAGCATATATATTAATGCTAAACCCAAGACAACATCAATGATTAATCCAAGCTCTTGAACCCTACTACAATGATTCCTACCATAAACATTACAATCAAATCAATGAAGCAAGCATACCTCCTCAATGTCATATAAGAATCCTTTGTTGGTCTAGTTAATACTCTTTTGGGAATAGAACTCCTCAAGTAGAAACTGCAAGGTGCCTCGCAGTTCTGTTCTTCTCCAATAATGAAGTCTTCAACGCAGTTGGTAGGGATGTAGCAGGTCCAAACTAGCATATATCCACCTCCTTGAAGAATAGGAATCTGATGCTCATGGAAAAAATTAGTGGCTATTAATAGCTAAATAGCGATTTTTTAAGGGGTCTAGACAATTTCTGCGGCGAATTGTATGAAGGGGGCTTTCTTTAAAAAAAAAAAAAAAGATAGCCATAGTTATAACAAGTATTTCATTATTTTTTTAGGATTAGCCAAACTATTTTCCCCATTTTCCTTAAAGAAAAAGGGATTAGCCTCTATTTATATTACAATATTTATATATTAAATGATTAATAGCCAAACAAAGATAAATTCTTATTATAGACTTTTACACATCCCCATCTACCAATCATCAATGATAGTAGTTTTTCAATCTATGAATTTTTATTACATATATCACATATGCATCTTGAAAAAAGAATTGTAAGAGATGGCCAAATCCCTCTAGATGGCCGAATTGGTTGCATATTGCCTTCCTTCAAAGGTTAGAGATAAGTGCAATTTGATCACAATATCTAGAAGATGTTGTTGCATTAAATATAGATCAGACTGTGGATGTTATAAGCTATGTTGTAAGCTTCTGTTAAAAGTTTTTTAATATTATTGCATGTGCCTTCATTGATGATTATTATTTGTAATTGCAATACAATATATTTAATTTATATTTTTTGTTTTTTTTTTCAGTTAGAAAAAATGACCAATTGAAAGTCTATAGTACATAATTTAAAAGTTTCGCCAAGTCCAAATACATATAAATGTAATAATAATAGTAACTTTAGCCAACTGTATATCATAAAATACTGTAAAATTTTGAAAAATAGCCAAATCATTTTTTATAAAAAAATATATAGTATGCTTAATTTTTTCCCTGCTGATGCTCCTCAAGAAACTAGTGGACATTGCTATGGTCATATAAGCCATCAGGTGATGATTCCAAATGTATTTCAGCTTGCAACTGCAAAAGGAGGAAGTTCAGATGGAAGCTACAAATCGAAAATAGAATTGGGAGAGGTTTGCTCCTTCAAATTGTCAATGGCGCAGTTCCGACATGCAGCAGGACAAGAGGAGAAATCTGTAAGACCCGAGGATTCCGGAGGTTAGTCTCACATATTCTACTAGTTGGACTATGCATGGGCTGGCACTTTCAAAGGTGATTGTCTGATGGGTCCATGCTCTATTCTTGACCGTCGATTCATTGAGGTGATTCCATCTGGATTCAAGTATAGATAGCATGGGATCTCAGAGGAGGATAGACGTGGGATCCCCGAGGAGGGGATCACGGTGGCAGATAATGGGGGCATCGCAGTAGGATCCCAGAGGAGGGGATAACAGTTGCTAGGTCGGGGATCTTGGAGGAGGGGATAACCACTGTCGATCCCGGAGGAGGTTATCAGCTCAGGCCAGAGGGGATTCCAGGGGAGGGGATTTCCATGGTGATCTCAGAGGATGGGATCACAACCGCCCAGGCCGGGGATAACCACTACCAATCCTGGGAAGGTTATTTGCTTGGGACAGGGGATCCTGGGGGGAGGGGATCTTCGTGGTGATCCCCGAGGACAACTGCCCTGCTCGGGGATGACCAATGCCGATCCAGGGGAGGTTAGTAGCCCGAGATAGGGGTTATAAGTCTGGTCCCAGAGGATGGGATTACAACCGCCACGGTTGGGGATCTCGAAGGAGGGAATAACCACTGCCGATCCTAGGGGAGGTTACACAGGGGATCACGGGGGAGGGGATCCCCGACGGTGATTCGGGAGGATGGGATCTCCACGGACACCTAAGATTTGACGGGGGATTGGATGGCCCAGATGGTCCTAAAGGTACTTGGATTGTGTCAGTACCCAAATAAGGGGTTTGGGAATGGATTCGTCGAGGAAGAGCGGACATCTCGGAGGACGGTATTTTCGGGATCCCTGAAACCAGGGTAAGTATATCCTCATCTGCAAGGGACATTTAATAAAGGAAAGGGCTCTTGTTGTTTAGGAAAAGGAATGGACCAAGTATTTTAGAGGCAGACCTGTTGGGCAAGCAAGCACGACATAGAGCAATGGCCACAATTAGCGATAACCCTTTTGTATAGGGGATTGTTATTTTCGTTGACATCCTCGCATGGAAATATTGCCGATGTGTGTTAGCGTGGAGGCAATGTTGACATGCGAGAATTTCAACAAAAGTGACATTCGGCAAAAGTGAAGTTCACCTAAAGTTTAATTCTGCAAGCATTTTTTTTCTCGTGTTCTTCCTAGCACCGTAGCCCATCTTCTTCTTTGATGTGGTGCCATCATTGTGTTTGCTTCCGATGGTGCCATCTAGTTGCTAGGTTTAGTTTAGTGAGGGTGGCTAGATCTCCTATTTGAGGTCAGGGTGAGGTGCATCAGTTGCTCATGATTTCTCAGTTCGATAAAAAAATGGACAGGAATTTCTTGAATATAGTGAGAGACTGTCTAAGAATAATGTCACTGATATGAATCGTTATCAGGAGGAATGATTTCAAAGACCTTGTCATTGCTATGAATCTGATGTAGTTCTTATGTTTAGGCAATTGGAAAAACATTTGCCTGTGCCTAAGCCTAATAGTAATGGAACTACTGCGAATTGCTATTGTTTTATGCAGGCAATTGTGAATCATAAGGGGCCTATCTGGTTCAATTCTTTTAATAGGGTGTCTGTTAGAATATTGGTTAGTTGGACAAGTATATGCCGTTAATTGTGAATCATAAAAGGGCCTATCTGGTTTAATTCTTTTAATATGGTGTCTGTTAGAAGATTGGCTGGTTGAACAAGTATATGCTGTTAACTGTTGGCATTGAGGGACAATTCAACAACAAATCTGGTAGATGTACTGTGATTTCCAGAATGACAAGATCTCATGTTTCCACTAATATTGGGATGAGAGTGACTAGCTAATGGAAGTCTGAAGCATAGTCCAGGTTTGTCTTCTTGACTATTCTTTCTTTTAGCTGTTTAATATGCTCTAATTTTATAATATGTATTGCAGATATGACAAGACCTTAGATTTGCAAATAAGGTATGCGATGCCGTGTGTTTTACAGCCTTTTCATGAGAAAGGAAAGAGAAAAATGTTTGAAGCCATATATAAGGAAGAACTCGAGAAGCTTGACAATATAGATCAAATTGGAATGCAGGATGTAGGTAGTTCTAGTGTTCAATGTCTAGGTATTTTTGATGTGCCAATTTCTAGTGGTATAAATGATTGCACATTGTTCCTAGTTATGTGAAAGCTGCCATTGTTGGAAATCCTAGTTTTGATCTATAGTTTCCTGCTTTAAATTTGAAGATGATGTGATAAGCTAAACAAATATATAGACATGTTGACAGAATCTTCTCAAAAATGGGAAGCATGCAGGTTTTTTAAAAGCTAGTATTCAATTGGTAATATTTTTGGTAGTTACTTTCATAATTGTAGCATTGTTATGCCATTCAAGTCCAAGGAGATGATGAGCAAGATGATGATGAGTTTTGTACCTAAACATTGTGGATATTCTGGTGATTTTGGCCTTGAACTTCTGATGGTACTGCAAATTCTGGTGTAATTCATACTTCTCAGTTTAAATTTTGACTTGTAATCTAAACTCTTACAATGGAATGAACATTTGAGTCTTGAATTTTTTTTTTGAAGGATTAAATTAATTAATAATAAGGAATAAAATATAAGAAGAGCGATACAGGGGAACACCGGCCCGAGCGACCCCGCTCGAGCGAGAGCCCAAATTGCACGTAAGCCTATCTACGACTCAGGAAATGAACAAGTCGTTACTGTCTACAATAAGGAGGGTCCTTTCCCAGATAGCCGCCTTGAACTGCTCTTTCTGAGGGGACGCCAGATAGGAGAGGTATAATTTGTACCTCAACTGAGGCTTCAATGCACCAGGTTACACCTCTTCATTCTTGAACACCTTCATGCGTCGCCGCTTCCATATGAGCCACAGTAGCCAGGCCTTGCACAGATGGAAGGCCAGACTTATACAACGTTTCCTATCATTTGCTTATACCCATTTTTCTTCCTTGAATACAACGTTTGCTTAACCTATCATCTAATAAATACAGTATTTAAAGTTTTAACAATTATTATTATTCAAAGCCCTATGATAGATTTGTTAGCCTCAAAGTATTGCAACTCAATATTTCATTTGATCAACCTTTTCAATTATATTTCATAACCAATGGTTTTGATAACTTAAATTCAATGCTAGTTAACCATTAAAATTTAACCATGGCATTAATGTAGCATCGAACTATAGCAATATTTTGTGTGCATTCACTTCATACAGATACCATGACTTCGGGCGATCATTCCTCCTTAACGGCTTATTCAATCAATCAGTGTCTTGTTTACAATGCATTTACATATATATACAGATGAATTGAGTTGGTGGTTTCTCTTTGAAAACAGGTGTATTCGTGTGGGTTAACCTGCCTCCATATTTTCAGGCTTAACCGTCTCAGCTATTAGGGAAACTATATCCCACATTCGTTAGATAAGAAATCGGCCCCATTCAAATGTTTAAACCTTAGGTTAATAAACCTTTAGATGACCTTTAGGTTTAAACCGATATGCACCTTGAATGAACTTTTAAATGATTTGCAACTCCAAGTGAACTTGTTTGCATTCTCACAACAAGTTCTTTGTGTCAGAGATAAAATCAAGTTCCTTCCCAAGGTGATTGCCAGTGTGTCACAATTTGGTAGTGCATTATAACTGTCAACCTTTACAACTGTCCAAATAATATGTGATGACACTATAATTCTAACATTCCTCCTTCATCATATATTTCTGAAATATTCAACCTGTTTCTGAGCTGAATAAACTTGTGTTCAGATAATGCCTTTGTAATCAGCAACCTGATCACTAGTGTTGACATAACTCATTTTTATGTATCCTTTTTCTGCTAAATCCCTTATAAAGTGAACATTCAGCTCAATATGCTTTGTTCTTTCATGATCAACAGGGTTCTTAACTATTGCCATGCAACTTTGACTGTCTGTCCAGATATTGATTGGCTCTTGCTGAATGCAATTTAATTCATTTAGTAGTCTCCTCGGCCAAGATACTTCTTTAGCTACTAATGATGCTGCAGAGTATTCTGCCTCTGCAGTTGACATGGCAGTAGCAGTCTATTTCTTATATCTCCAAGCTATGGCTCCTCCTCCTAGAAAAATAGCATACCCAGAGGTTGATTTCCTGGAAGTTAAATCTCCTCCCCAATCAGCATCACTGAAAGCTTGAAGAGTTAAGTCTGTGAAGTTGAATGTTATCCCATGGTGCTTTGTCCCCTTTAAATATCTCAAAACCCTTTTTCCAGCTAGCCAATGATCTTTACTAGGGTTATGATTCCTTCTACTCAAAATATTCACAATGTAGGCTATGTCAGGACGAGTATTGTTTGCATCCAATCAAAGCCCTGCATGGTATCTGCTCCATTTCAGCCTTTTCTGCCTCTGAGATAGGATCATCTGCTGTCAGCCTGTGCCTTGGTACTACAGGTGTTTTAATCTATTTAGCTTCTTCCATTCTAAATCTTCTTATCATGTTATCAATATGTCTGCTTTGTTTCAACCTTAGTGTTTTATTTTGTCTTCTTTCTACTTCTATTCCCAAGAACTGTTTGAGCTCCCCTATATCTGACATGTGAAATCTTTCTTTTAATAAATCTTTGCATTGTGTCATACACTTGAGATTGCTTGCTGCCATAATACAGTCATCAACATATAATGCAATTATGCAATCATTGTCCTGAGTTCCATATCTATACAAATTTCCATAATTCTTGAGTTTCGCAAATCCCCGTTCTCTACGAAAGTTATCCATACAAATATACCATTCTCTGGGTGACTATTTCAAACTATAAATAGCCCTATTTAGCTTCCATACTTTGTTGCCTCCAATTTCAAACCCTGGTGCTTGCTTCATGAACATATTTTCTTCAAGTTTTGCATTTAAAAAAGCTGTCTTAACATCCATATGGTGGAGTTCTAAATTCAATGCATTTGCCATACTAAGCAAATACTTACACTTGTAAGCTTTACAATGGGTGAATATGTTTCTTCATAGTCTATACCCCTTTTTTGAGTGAATCCTTGAGCTACAAGTCTGGCCTTGAATTTTCTGCTTCCATCAGCATTGTGTTTAACTTTGAACATTTACTGCCAACAACATTACTATGTTCAGGGTAATCAACCAGGTCATATGTTTCAGTTTGATGAAAAGATTCAAGTTCTTCATGCATGGCTCCCAACCATTTGTCTCTGTCATTAGAGATCGTAACTTCATTGATATCTTTAGATATGCTAACATCTTCCATAATTGTCATGATTCTGTCATTTGTCTCCTTTGACTGTTCAATTCTTTTGCTTTTCCCCATTTCATTTCTTCCATATTCCCTTATGTCAATTTGAGCATCTTCAAGTAGTCTGTCAGATTGAGTTTTTCTTTTTTGTGCCTTGTCAACTTCAGTCCTTTCTTGAGGTATTTCTTCTTCCTCAATTATGCTTCCTGTGTTGTCAAGTTGATCCTCATTTAAACTTTCCTTTTCCATACTGCATAAACTGACTTTCTTATTCAATATGAGAATAGAATAGAATAGAATAGAATATGATTTTATCGTCCACGGAGACCAACTGGCCTATGGGACCCAAGTACAAAGAGAGAGCAGCAGGCGTATTACTACTACGGGATTAAAAACCCGCCCGAAGGGTTTTCGGGAAAAACCTTAGTAGCAATAAGGATCTTTGACATACCGCCTGATTATATACATAATCACAAGTACAACGAGGTTAATGTCGGACGAGGGGGCATAAGCGAGTCCGCGTATCCATTACCTCCCGGAGGTACGATCCCGACAAGCCTCTGAGAGGCCGCTTTCGATTAGCTCATGCAAGGCGATGGGGCCGCGACTAACCGAGCATACCGAGCCCGGATATGCTCGATGCAGCGGACAGGGCACGGAGGGCGTGACTTTCATCCTCAATGGGCTGTTGGTTGACAAAGACGGCGGACTCTGTCTTCACGCGGCTCCCGAATCCATCTCCCTGTCTCAATGCAGAGGTGGTGTGCACCTGTGCGAATGGAAGCAATCACCCTGCGCTTTTTCATGGGTAGATGGGTGCGCAGGTAGTGGTGTGGGCCCCTCATGAGCATGGGATTAACCTGTTGAGAGAAGGCTTACTATTGGATTTCTTGAATCTGTCTTTATAAAGAATTTCCTCATTGAACAATACATCTCTGCTTATCACAATCTTCCTGGTGTCAGGGTTAAAAATTCTATATCCTTTTGATTCTTCATCATATCCTACTAGAAAGACAGTACATTTCAACTTTATTGTCAAGTTTTTCCCTAAGTTCAGTGGGTACATGCACATATGCCAGACATCCATATGCTTTGAACATGCTATAATCTATAATTTTCTCTGAACTTTTCCAAATGGTATCAGGCACTTTACCTTTTAGGATTGCAGTAGGTAGCTTGTTCTGTACCAGTATGGCTGTTTTGAGGGCCTCCTCCCAAAGGTAATTTGGTAAACCACTTTGCTTTATCATTGCTCTGACTGCATCCATGATTGTTCTATTTTTCCTTTCTGCAATACCATTTTGTTGTGGACTGTACCTTCATGTGAGCTGTCTTTTTATTCCATTAGCAATGCAATAGAGCCTAAATTTAGTTGACAGATATTCCCCTCCTCGATCTGATCTAATGCATTTTAGTTTTAACCCTGTTTCCCTTTCTACTTCAGTTACATATTGTTTAAAAGCCTCCAAAGCTTGAGATTTTCTTTCTAAACAGTAGCTTTTGCATTTCCTGCTATAGTCATCAATAAATGTGATGAAATATCTTTTATTTGTTCTTCCCCTGATATTCAAAGGTCGCTGTGTGCACAAGTTCTAAAAGTCTTTCTGCCCTATACTTTGATTTTGAAAAAGGAAATCTGTTGAGTTTCCCAAGCATGCACCCTTCACAATAAATCTTTTTCAGATTGCACCTCATTGCATTTTAGCAAACCCCTTTTTACTAGGTAGTTGATATTTTTGTGATGAGTGTATGCCAATCGATTATGCCATATATCAAGTTCAGATACATTCACATTGTTAATCATATTACTTGCACATCTTTCCATTTGGAAAAGTTTTCTAACCCTTTTTGCAAAAAACTTTAATTCATTTGCCAAATAGATTCTACAACCACATGAGTAAAAAATGACTCTATATCCTAAATCAGTTAGTTGACTGACAGAGATGAGATTTTTTACTATGCCTTTCACACATAAGACATTTTCAATGTCTATAATTTTGCCTTCAAGATCCATTAGCTGCAGTAGCCCTCTGCCTTCTATTGGCAGCAGCTCTCCACTTCCCACTTGTATATTTTTAGATGTAGCTTGAGTAATATCCTTGAAAAGATCAGTAGATTGCACTACTGATCTTTCAGCTCCACTATCAACTACAAAAGCATCTTGTTTATTAGCTTCAGAATTATTTTCTGTAATGGACAAATTTAAGTTTACCTCATCCTCATCATCTTCAGCTTGTTTATCTTTTTTAACTTGTTCTCGAGCAATGTGCACACCTGCTAGTTTTTTTTACCTCCCCTACCTCTAGAACTTGTGTTTCTTCCTCCTCTGCCATCTCTTCCTCTGCCCCTGCCTCTGGGGTAGCACACTTGGCTGCAATGTGTTCTTTTCCCCCACAGTGATAGCAATTAAATTCTGAGTTTAGTTTTGGACATTCATTCTTGAAGTGTCCTACTTCATGACAGTAGTAGCATGTGCCTTTCTCATTCCTTTTCTTCCCAACATATAATATTTCATTTGTTTCATCTACTTTCTTGATTTTCTTTTGCTCGTATTCAGTTCTCAGAATTCTCTCTGCCTCTTCTCTATCCTTACTCACATTTCTTATAAATAATGCAAGGTTTTCATTTTTTGCTACAACTCTAGATATTTGTAAAACTTTACTTCTTTCAGATATATTTACTCCTGCTCCAGCTAAGCCTGCAATAAGGTTATCAAACCTATTGAAAAATTCTGCTACATCACCATCTTCTTGTAATTTTAACCCTCTCAATTCCTTTTCCAGCAAGTCAATTTTGAGAGGTGGTTTTCTCTTCATAATGTTTGAGGAGATAAATCCACATCTGCCTAGGTGTCATATTCCTTAGTTTGAGTCTGATAGTGGGACTTACCTTGCAAGTAATTATACTTTGATCCTCCTTGATTTTTGCATAGGCTGATCTTCCAGTTGCTGTAGATGTTTCTCCCGTCTCAGCTTCCTCACCTGAGCTAGCATCAGCATGATTAGTTGGTATATTAACTGAGCTTTGTGATGCAGATCCCTGAGCATTATTTCCTCCAGTAACTGGGACCTCATGTCCTCCTTCTGGATCAACTAGCTCCCAAAGTTCTTCAACTTCAAGTATATGTTGGATTGAATCCTTCCAAACTTGAAAACCTGCTCCTCCATTGTACACTTCCACAGTGCTTAGCAAGCTCGCACCAAATCTGCTTGACATGATTGATTATCCTGCTCTGATACCAATGATAGATTTGTTAGCCTCAAGGTATTGCAACTCAATATTTCATTTGATCAACCTTTGCAATTATATTTCATAATCAATGGTTTTGATAAATTAAATTCAATGTTAGTTAACCATTACAAGAAACTTATCGCGGCGGCCTTGGCCGCCGCGAACGTTTCTCTTTCCTAAATGCACTATGAGGGAGTTTGTGTCAACTTCGAATTGGGGTGAAAACCATCTCCAACTGGATCTCAAACTGAACATTTATCTTCCCTCTGGGCATCACTATACAAAAATCTTTCTGTTTCAAATCATAATGTCTAACATTTTGACAATGCAATGCCTGCTCAAATCAACCACACGAATATAACATCAAATAATATAACATATACTGCTAGTATTTTAAGCTAGATTTTTGCATGATAGACATAGAACATGAGCATTCCGAGAAGCTAGACTGTACATGTCAATATTTAACCTATACAAAGATAATGTTGTACTAAGGTCTTCACCATTGTGTTAAGGTCTTCATCTATGGTGATAATGCTCGTATGGTCAAATGGCCAAATTGCATCTCATGTACTACATCCACTTAATCTTGCACAAATTGCAAGCCCACATTGGCCATCCATTGTGATGGAGTAGCATCGAAAAGCGAGATACTATGGTCAAATGGCCAAATTGCATCTCATGTACTACGTCCACTTAATCTTGCACAAATTTCTTGGAGCACCTGGAATAGGTGATTTTCCATTAATCTATCTATCTATCTATCTATCTATCTATCTATCTATCTATCTATCTATCTATCTATCTATCTATCTATCTATCTCCTACGCTCATTTCAACTATTTTGAATTAGGGGTGGTTAGCTAGCTTCGTGGGAGTTCTTTCGAGCTCGCTTTTGCCTGAGGGGTGGTGACCGGGCTATCTGGGAGCACGTGGCGGGGAGTATTCCGCTACACATACCTATAGTCCCTCAGGATGATGTGGTGGTGCAGGTTTGGAAGGTTCATCCGGATGTTGTGTCTTCTTGCTTTGTGCGGTCTTCTTACCGAGTGCTAGCTATTCATGACACACTGCCCCCTTCAGGCAAGTGGTCTCTGTAGCTTCTGGGTTCTCGATGGCGCTCGGTTTGGACGTGGACATGGAGCTCACTTCCCCCACCGAAGGTTAGGGTGCTTCGTGGCGGTGGTGCCGCGGGTATATCGGGGTGAATGCCCTTGTGAGTCGGTTTAGGCGGGTGTGAGCCCCTCGTGGCCTTCATCATTGAGGCTGTGGAGCATTGTGCGGTTTTATGCCCTCACTTGCGCATCGCCGGGATTGGGTTAGGGCTCTGTTTGGTGAGATTGACTAGCCGGCGATTCTTTGCTTCATGTGTATCGGTGCTTGGTCGCTCTTGCGGCGGCAAAGAAGCCTTATCTGTGCCATTAGGGCGGATTGGGGTCTCAAAATGGCCTCCTATCAGCCAATCCCGTCATATTTCCGCTCTTTTTTCCCATGCCACCTAGGATACCAAAATCTCATCATTCTGATTTACTTGGAATATTTCTCGGAATAAGGGGATCGGCGCATTCATGGCGCCATATGTATTTAATTACGTTGGTTGTCGGGTGGTGATGCAACACGTGTCTCTTGGTTTGTCGGATACCAAGCGTGCGGCGTCCACCGATTCTTGGCGCTATTTCATTTTAGAGGCCATGGCCATACAAGCTTCCGCCTTCCACATTTCAAAATTTGAATGTGTAGGTTGAAGCTTTGTATCGACTTTTCATTTCGGTATTTGGGTTTGTGCCTTATGGGTGGTTCACATGGAGAAGTTTAGGCCCTCCGTGAGTTCTAGCGAGTCGACCTGATTAAAAATTCGGTATTTGCATCGCCTACGCAAGTTGGATCTTGCGAGGGTGATTTTTCAAAAGCGGGGCTGAATTTTTTTGCCTCACCCCAAGTTTTGAGTTTTAAACCCGGTAGCCAGATTCGTCCATGTGAACCCGGCATTAAGGGATCTTTACTTCATCCCAATATGGGCTTTCCACCCCCTACAATTCGAAATTTGAATTTGCTTAATGTATAAAAGCATGGATTGTAGGAGAATGGACTTTTCAATTTCCATATGCACGTTGCAAATTTCAAAAAACGAGGTTAGAAATGCGGACGTTCGGCTCACGAAGCTGGCGAATTATCTTTGGGGCATACAAATTGTACACCTTCATTTCGCGCCCGTCGCGATCCACGCGCGGTATGGAAGCTCCAAATGATGTGTGGATAAGGATCCAACTGACTCACGAATATGCTCCAGTCTTCAATCGCAAAAAAGGAGGTCTAAAAAAATAAGAACTTAGACCTCGACGTGTTGCGTCTTGCAGGCTCAAAAAGTGTCGACATTTGGGCAGATGGCAGTTTATATCCATTGGATCCGTTGAGTGGCAAGAAACCGTCATTTCGGGACGTTTCAAGTTTAGTCCGATTTTGTGGTGACTTTAACTCTGGCCTCCTGGGATATTGTGAGAGATTGAGAGAGGATGAAGGCATTCGGAATCGAATACAGTTCCTTGAGATGAGCTGCTTCCGACAAGGAAGGGAAAATGTCCGTGAAGATGCTAATAAATGACATTATACTTTGCAATGCGAAGGGTTTATATAATCCTTGAAGTACAAAGGTTATGGTGTTTGTGTTTAGATACCTCTAATACAAGAAGTATTTGACTACTTTTCACAATAGATTCCTTTAAAAATCTATTCCTATTTAAATTATAGCAAAAATGAGTCTTGAAACTCTTTAAGTAGTAGAAGAACTCTTTGACTAGTTATCCATTTGATGACCATTTTTTAAGAAAATATGATATGTGACATTCTTATATGCAAACATTCATAAAATTTATGAACATTGAAGGTCAAAGCCATCCTTGTTTAAAGAGGATCATATGATGCGAAATCTTCATGCGCAGAAGTAATTGCATATAAGAAATTCGCCTGGTGTGATCCTTGCGTAAAAAAGTAAATAGAAACACAAATATTGAACTTACAACTTAGCGTAAACAAATAGTATTTTAATAAACCAACACTTTACATACTAACACTTTACACTTTAAATATGATATTTCTTTCTTTCCTTTTACTTGAAAGCTATTTTTTTTTTCAAGATGGATCACACCAAGCGAATAATACATATGCAAAAAAAAAGGGACACACTAAATTCGCATGGTGTGATCCACTTTCTTATTTGTTGTCAAATTAAAATTAAACACAAGTACTCATTCCTATTTGTATCTAAAATGCTTTACCACTCTTAAGTACATAAGTCATTATCCCTTTTCAAAGAGCATATTATTTTTCAAGAAGGATCACACCAAGCGAATAGTATATATGCAACAAAAATGGAACACACTAAATTCGCATCGTGTGATCCACTTTCTTATTTGTTGTCAAATTAAAATTAAACACAAGTACCCCTTCTCATTTAATGCTTTACACCCCTAAGTGCATAAAGTTATTAGTCCTTTTCAAAGAGCATATCTTTTTTTAAGAAGGATCACATCAAGCATCCTATTTGCATCTAAAATACTTTACCAACTCTAGTAGTACATAAAGTTATTAGCCTTTTTCAAAAAGCAAACACTTTATCAATAAATGAGCACGTCACATATCCACACTTAACTTCAAATAAGACACATATATATTTCTTTATTAAAAGATAATCAAAGTAATTTTACTATAGGAAGTCATCTTTTTCCAAAAAGATCACACCAAGCGAATTTTGTATAAGCTAAAAGGTTGGAATATACTAAATTCGCATGGTGTGATCCACTTTCTTGTTTGTTGTCAATAGATAATAACACCAAGTCCCTCATCAATAGTCTCACATTTGCATATAAAATTATGTTTTATGAACTAAACTTTTTCAAAGAGGGTCCCAAAGCAAAATACAAACACTTAATCAATAAGCCAACACTTTACCAACAACCAAAGCTTTATTAAATAAGATTTTTATGTTATTTTATCAAACCTAACAATGTTTCCATATGTGACACTTTGAGTTAACTGATCCAAAGGCTCATGAAAGCGACATTTCATACAATATATCTTTGGAGCTTTTGTGTCGTGGCATTAGTAAACACCTCTAATGGAGCAAATATTTTGTAACTCATTTTCCTGGATGCACGTCTTATCAAACATTTCTTCATTGCAAGGACACCATTCTCATAAGGCTTGCACAATTCGCTTAAAAGAGGTCATGGGACGACTTTCAAGCTCGGCTCCCACAATTTTACAATGTAAAACTAGATGCCCATTGCCCTGAATATATATCTTGGAAAAGCATGTCTCTTATGTCCATATGTTAGACAACAACGATGCTAGTAATGCTTTTCCCTAGTCTCAAGTCCCCGACATCTGATAAATATAGCCCAAAGAAAAATATTTGATTCAGTAAGTGAATATAAATCAAGAAGAGGGAAGAAAAAAGAAGCAAGGATCACATGACGCGAAATCTCACTACATATTTACAAAGTGCATATGCATTTTCGCATGGTGTGATCCATGTATTATTGAGGGTGCAAATTTGCAAATATCCTCCTCTTCAAATCCCTTCCCCCCCTCCCTTCCCTTTTTTTTTTTTGCAATATACTATCCATAGCATTTATTTTGAACCCTATAGTTCTACCTATTCATTGCGTATGAATGTCGCTCCGGCGATGTAACTCCATAGTCACCCTTCGTTAAGGATAGCATTCTCACCCACGAGCCTATGGATAGATATCCTTCCACCGTCAGATCGATCGGTCGTTGAATTGTAAGAATGAATGGCAGGGAGCAATACGATGAATGGGAAGAGCTGAAAAGTAGGAAAACTTCAGAATGAAAATTTGGGTAGTAAAAACATGGCATGTAACATACGTTTGCTTGTCCACACATCGCCTCGCCGTTGTTGCTTAACTCTATGCTCGCCCCGCAAAAACACAGACACTATTGGAGACTTGGATTCCAAATGAAGAGCAAAGGCGGAGAGGATGCACGTAGCGGCGCTAATGTGAACAATGGATATCTTGGTGCCAAAATTTGATAAGGTGGTTGGTGCATGTGGGCATGTGCACAGTAGGCGGGAAAAGTAGCCATAATTTTGGTCCGCGGTACGATTTTCGAAAAATGCGGACCATTAATGTGGTTGCAATGAATGCACAAACATGTCCTATGAAATTTCGCCATGTGGATGCCAAGTAAGTCTGCTCCTCTTTCTACTTGCCAACTAATACTGACTTTGGAAAAAAATGCGCAAACATCATTGGTCGCGAGAAACATGACGTGGAATTCTGGCATCCAAGATATGGGCCATTTTGAGACCCCAAATCCGCCCTAATGGTGGCTTGGTTGGTGTGGCTGATTTGGAAGCGGCGGCGGTTGTGGATCTTTCAGGGGATTTAGCAGCCTGCAGCCTCTCTGATTCCTCGACTCAGGTACAAGCTATTTCAAAGCTTTCTGGTGTTCCCGGGAGTAGTAGAGCGGAAAGTTTGCCATTTGGCGGGACTTCTTGGGTGTTGTAGATGGTGATGGTCGGTTTGTACAGCAGTAGAGTTGCAGTTTTTCTGTGAGTTTGTTGTGGAGTGTCGAGGTATCACTGTCTCTTTGGGGCAGTTCTCCTTCCTCCTCACTTGCTTTGTAACATTATCATTCTTTTAATATATTGATGACACAGTTCTTCAAAAAAAAAAAACTATTTTGAATTAGGGTTAAATTTAGCTTGTATTTATCCCTTCAACATGTGCAAACATGTAGCCATACATTCTTTTCTCTGCTTAAAGCTCCTCTTATTCTAATGACATTAGTGTGCTGTCATATTTTCCCATTTTATTCCGCACAATTAGAACAGAGATTTTGAACCCAAATAACATAATTGGAATGATAAAGGAATGATTCTAGAAGAGGCATGACGTCGAAAATAAGAGGGTTGTCATGCTACTGTCATGTTATCAGATGCCACATGCCCTAAGGATAATAATTTTATGGTTTGTCTGGCTAGTAGGTTATGGCTTATAGTAGCTGACATTTAATTTATAGCTCGTTGCTGGTTCAAATTGCTGCAGCAGCGGATTTAGGCTATTCGAGATATGTCCATTTCAAAATTTCATATAAGATCGAAGTAGGGAGCTAGGATTATGTTCTTTTTGTCATGGAAGTTTTTAATTGTCTGGGAAAATGCAGTACAATAACTTATTGTCTGCCATTCATGAAGAATATAAGAAAAGCAGTACAATAATTTTTGTTCTTCAAGCCAGTAAGAGAAGCCAAAATTTGGTCGTATGGCTATGGCGGTAGCTTATTTTGTGTCGCAATGCCCATATTACTCGTGCTTCCTTAGGAATCATGGCTCGGGTAATGGTGCAGATAACCCCGGACTTGCAGATGTCTCTAAACTAACGTGGATCAAAGTTCAGATGAGAATAAACCATCCCAACCTCTGCTTCCTGATGTCGAGAAAGAATTTTCCAAGGTAAGGACCTGTTGTTTTTATCTCAGTAGTGAATTTGTTTGGAAACATTTTCCTCTTGATGAATTAAGCCGTGGATTCTGCTGAGCTCAAGTTTTGACTGAATTCTGATCTTCTGCTGAGCTCAAGTATTGACTGAATTCCGATCCTCTGCCATAAACTGTTCGAAAAACTGCAGCCATTTTTGCACCCCGAGCATTAACTGCCTCGAGAAACCCTGCAGTTCCTGGTTCTACGTTGTACATTATTTTTGAAACGCAGGGTTATTTGTCAATGGGAATTGGAGGGTTGCCTGCGTTCAACATTTACATTATTTTTGAAACGCATGGTTATTTGTCAATGGGAATTGGGGGGTTATTTGTCAATGGGAATTGGAGGGTTGCTTGCGTTCAACCTTTTATTTCCTTCGAATGGACCTGATATTTGGAGATTGATGGGCATGTGGTCTGTTTGGATGTTTAGTAAGTTAAATAAACTCATTTAAGCTGATTTTCTCCAGTGCAATGAAATCGCATGAAAGCAAATATTGAGCTGACACTCTGTTGACACGCTGTTTGCTCTCTAGTGCAGCCATTCCATCTCTAAGAGCTCGAGACTGTTCAAGGAAAAGCTCGGCCATAGTTGCTTCTTGAAATCTGAAGGTAGTCTTCTAGGTCTTTTGAATGGTTGTGCTCCGACAACTTTGCACCGAATCTCCAAGGTCCTGGCCTTCTGATGAGCCTTCAAACGCAAAGAGAAGACTTCCATCTGCAAGCTCTGCCAGTTTTCAAAAGCTGCATGAAAGTTGATACCTCAATTGACATGCATTTTCCTAGAGCTTAATGAACACAAAATCATGTAAAAGTTTAGAAATCAGATGTGTGAGGCAAGTGCTCGAATGCACAGCAAGAAGCAGAGTCATGGAAGAGGTGAACTTAAAAAGTCAATCGAAAGATCCAAATCTGCAAAAATCGGCCTTAGAAGCTCCAGATTTGCACTTTCTTGGTCTTTAGACCTCCAGATTCGCCCTTGCATACGATTTGTTTCCCATAGAGTTTCAGCACTGCAAAATCACCCATAACCTTTAGTTTTGCAGTAAAAAACCATCAGAAAGACCCCATGCCAGAGAGAAAGTTAAACACAAAAAAGTTTTGTTACCTGTGTTATGGTAGCGGTGTGCGACAGTAGAGCTCGCCGGAATGGAGATAAAGGAACTCCGGATTTGCCTTTCTTACCCTATGGGCCGCAAAAACCGCCCAGAGAATCTTGCTCCGCTGCTTCTGTTCAAACAGACGGATCTCGCCGGAGTTCCAACGCCTTTGCTCCTTCAAAAAAAACCCATAAGACTGAGAATTTGTCCATCGCCAAGATCATGAAGGTTTCGAAGCCAAGCAGAAGAAAGCTTCCAAAGAACCATACAGCTCAGGCAAGGGCCGCCGGAACATTGCTTGCATCAGAACAGGCGATGGCAGAACAGGGGTGAACAGAGGTGCCTTGGGTCCAGCCATAGCCGTAATGGGTTTCTTCAAACAGAAGAAAAGGACACGTGTGGCAGAACAGGGGTGAACAGAGGTGCCTTGGGTCCAGCCATAGTCATAATGAGTTTCTTCAAACAGAAGAAAATGACACGTGTGGCAGCAACAATTTTTTCTCCTCTTATTTTAGAAAGGCCTAAATAAATAGACGTGGCAACCTGTGGGCTCGTCTCAGCCCAGGAATATTAGAAGTGAAATTTTTATGAGAACAAATTACACTGCTTTATATAGGTAGTGAAAATTTAACTATGGCATTACTGTAGATCAAACTATAGCAATATTTTGTGTGCATTCACTTCATAGATACAATGACTTCGGGCGATCATTCCTCCTTAACGGCTTATTCAATCAATCACTGTCTTGTTTACAATGCATTTACATATACATACAGATGAATTGAGTCGGTGTAGCCGTCGGTTTCTCTATGAAAACAAATGTATTCGTTTGGGTTAACTTGCCTCCATATTTTCAGGCTTAACTGTCTAAGCTGTTAGGGAAACTATATCCCACATTCGTTAGATAAGAAATCGGCCCCATTCAAATGTTTAAACCTTAGGTTTAACCTAAGGTTTAAACGAATAAACCGTTAGTAAAACCTAAGGTTCGTTTAACCTAAAGTTTAAACGAATTAACTTAATAAACCGTTTAGATGACCTTTAGGTTTAAACCAATATGCACCTTGAATGAACTTTTAAATAATTTGCAACTCCAAGTGAACTTGTTTGCATTCTCACAACAAGTTCTTTGTGTCAGAGATAAAATCAAGTTCCTTCCCAAGGTGATTGCCAGTGTGTCACAATTTGCTAGTGCATTATAACTGTCAACCTTTGCGACTGTCCAAACAATATGTGATGACACTATAATTCTAACACTCTAACCAAATAGCCAATGTGTTTTTTGAAGTTGGCTATTGCCAGTCTCTATTTTTATTCTATCTAGAGTATGATTTGCAAAAAGGACACTTTACACCAAAAAAATGTGCATCACGTCTTTGTATACCATCTTAAAATCGTATGTCTGTCTGTCTGGTCTGGTCTGGTGTGGTCTGTCTGACCATCGGCCTGCCTGCCTACCTGCCCATCCATCCAACCGTTCGTCTGTCCGCCCGCCCGCCCCTCTGCCTTTCTGCCTGTTTGTATGCATGTCCGTCTGTCTGAGACGCCGAATTTGGAGCATCAATCTAAAATCCCATAGTTCAAGCTGCGTTGGGCCTCCCATTTGCGTCTAGAATGGCTAAGGGTTCCACTTTCCTGGGATCCAAAGTCGCTTCGCCTTCGTCTGCTGACACAGTTGACATTCACAGATATACCTCGCTATTCGCTTTTTTATACCTAGCTAATAGTGACTAATTCTAAATTTGAAGTAAGTTTTTATGAATCTTGTGTGATCGACAATTTGACTTGTGCATGTCATGAAGGATTAACTTCCTTACACATTATAATTTGGGTTCGCCTAATTTGTTCTTGAAGTATATATAGGTTGCCTACCTTCTTATAATGTTCGAGGTTTCCCTCTCTTTATCTATTTTTGCTTCCTTGCAGGGACGTGCCCATGCTTCTTCAACATCTTTGTCTGTTGGTAAGGTCTCTTCTATTTTCTGTTACTATTGAGCATTGAGATTACGTCCCCAAAATATCTCTTTCCTAAGATTTGGGCGTAGGTGGGTCTGAGGGGGCGCTCTTTATTTATGCCTGCTCTGCATGGTCGAAAATAGCAGTTCTTGGCTTCACAGGGGCTGCTAAGAACAGCCCGATGTAGGCTCCCGGACAGCTGGAACGTGTGCAAATGGTCCCTCTGCCCAAAATCGGCCTGTTGGGGTTTCTGTTTGTGGCTGGCGATGGCATCTTCGGCGTCTGTTGGTAGTGGAGGTAAGATTTGAGTGAGGCCGATTTTGATTGCCTTGGAGCATATTGGAGCCTGTAATTGCTGTAGATCGAGTAATCATAAGCTGAAGGGGGGAGTAACGTGTGATTGAAGCCTTAAATCCTAGCTGGTTGATCCATATCTTGTTGCGGAAACAATGTGCTTTTGCTCTGGTGATATAAAATCTCAATAATTACTTCTTAGTTTCGATCCTTGTTCATGTTGTGATTTTAGCACTGAATTATAGCTTAGATGAACAAATTGGCAGCAGGCATGAAGATATGCTATTTCATTGGTTTGTGTACAGGTCGGCAACACAAGTGCAGTCCGGCGTAAAGTCCAACAAATTCAATGTGCGTTACATAAGGAATTAATGTTTTCCAAAATGAGAGTTACTGCATTGTCCATGAAAGAAAGGTCGCTAAGAGGGAGTCTAGAGGAGTCAATGAACAGGAAGGATGTCAATAGATTCTCAGTGGAAAACCAGCTCTTTGGGATTTTCTGAGGGACATAGCTCAAAACATAATCAGACCTGGCATAAAAGAATATGTAGCATAATAACAGGGGGTTTTTTTTTGTAATTTTATACGTTTTTCTCTATGGTTTTCATATGATTTGAAGGCCGTATTTTGTGGGACGTACTAATGCGTATATCTAGAGAGCGCTTAGGTTCATGGTGCGTTTTGTGTCATTTTCCAATGGTTGCTTCCATGATTTTTTATAAACAAGAAACATGCAAAGCTCGAGCAAGGGCATTTTAGGGTTTCAGAGCTCGAGCAAGGATACAAGGTTCAAGGGCATTTTAGGGTCTCAGAGCTCGAGCAAGGATACAAGGTTCTGTGCTTCATATTTTTCGAAGGCAAAGAAAAGCTTCCAATCGATTTTCTTGGTCTATCTTGGCAGACTAAGCCGGATTTATAGCATGGTATGGATTTGGGCTTATAGGAAGGAGCGGCAGCAAGATTTCTGAAACCATCGTCTCTTCTGTTCCTCACCTCTTCTGTTGCTCGTCTCTTCTGTTGTTCCAACGGTTTGACATGAAAAGCTCCCATGTTAGTTACGCCACGAAGCTTACGTCCGGAGAATCCGGTCCCGTAATGGTATGGATTTGGGCGTATAGAAAGGAGCGACAGCACATCATCGTCTCTTCTGTTGCTTGCCTCTTCTGTTGCTCGTCTCTTCTGTTGTTCCAACGGTTTGACATGAAAAGCTCCCATGTCGGGGTTACGCCCACGAGCTTACGGCCCGGAGAATCCGGTCCGTTTCTTGGAATAAAGAACCGACATTCTATCTACCATATTTGGCTAAGGGTTGTAGGGTTTGCTTGTGAGCACATCAATGGCAAACAATCGCCTCCACATCCGGTAAAGGTTTTTCCGCTTTATCAAATTTAGGATTCCAGGCTTGAATTTAGCGTTTAGTTACATTCAACTTCTGGGGCAGTAGCAATGGAGCAATTGTCTGTAAATATGGCTGCCATGACTGCCCAACCCGTAGATGAAGCTTCCAAAGTGCTTCAAAAACTCAAATTCATAGATGGTTCTAAGAGAGTATATTCATCACAAATAGATATGTAGATAGACATGCTTCTGATTCAGATTTGGGAGCTGCCATAGTATGCTAGTTACAATCACCACTGCAATGAGCTTGATATTATAAATTGTACAAATTGCAGCTAGCTTTCTTTGGCAATATCTTTGCAGGCTTGTGCACTTGTTTTGCAGTTGAGTTTAACTACATACCTTTGCGCAGGATTGAGTACAATCTTGAATGCAACTGAAGCTAACTGGTTTAAGTGTTCCTGATATACAAGCCAGAAACAATGATGTGGGATTTCTTCTGTGCATGAAGATGGCTCAGACAGGCACTATTAAGTTAGAAGCTCGGTTACTTTGTTTTGGATTTACTCTTTGCAAGGACGTTTCTTGCTGGTGTGCTGCTAGGGATGCCTGTATCCCATGTTGCATCACGTGACTGCAGGCAGGTAAATATAACCCAATTTTTTATCTGATTAAAAATTGAGCATTTGCCTTTGTTGCAAATTACAAGACCAGTTTCCAAATTTTGTAGTTGCCTCTAATTCAATATCCAAAACTGCCATACCTTGATATTCTGTCGTTACACTAATGTCGTCTTACATCTTTGCTTTTAGCTCATTCAATTGCAAAAGCTAGAGGTGTGCAGATGAAGCTAGAGGTATGCAGCCACGTCTGCTTGAACAAATCTGTTCAAAGTGGAAATTTCACAATTTGACAGGAACCATAGAATCATTTTGACTGTACAGAGAATCAAACAGGTCTTGGAAAGCCACATAATTGCAAAGGGAAAGATTTGATTCTACCTAGTATGCAGCACCTATTTGGTTCTTTGTAACAATTAATTTGAGGAATTTGCATTATGCTTTTCAACTCCAGTTTAGGCCAGTTGTGCTACATATCCAGTAAGTGTGGCATGGTCATGCTCCCGGTGGTTCAGTCTCCAGTCATAGTCGTCCAAATTATTCTTATTCAGAAGCACACGATATTTCTAAGAGATAGAGAGTAAAAGCGGTTCAATGATTATTGAGACATTTTGGCTTGATTTCCACATTACACTTTGGCTTTATATTACAGTTCAATGGTTTGTGACCATTGTCATTTTTTATTTTTTATATTACTCGTCATTTCCATATCCATAGATGATATTTTAATGTATCCTTTGGAGCAACATTTAATGTTCTTTCCTGAAGCATAAATGAAGCATAAACAGTGACTAGTTTTTCCTGCTCTGCTACTAAATACTCAGGGAATAAAATATGTTCATATTTGTTGACCTTCATGTGACCTTTTCAGTTATTAATTGCCATATGAAGTAAGGAGCATAAAATATGAGGTCATGGAGATTGTTGTTAAAAGATATGATGAACTTTATTTAAAAGAAAATTGAGTTCCTTCATGGCAGCCTTCAATGGCACTACTAAATTGGCAAGACCTTATAAATTGAGGTGGCACTACCAAATTCGCAACCGACGAAGTTTTCCATATATATAGGTAATCTTGTTGGGCACGTTGCCATATCACATCATAGCCATTGAAATTGTTTACATGGTTGTGGTTTTAGTTTTGCCCTTAAGTGCACAGCCAATGGTTGTGGTGTGTTGATGTTGTCATCTCTTTGTTTCCCTAAGGGCCCGAAGGGCCCAAAAATTTTTTTGATACAACAACTAACACATAACTACCATTAACATTAATTAACTTAAACCATTGCATCTAACATTTTTAAATTACAATCCCCCTGAAACCCCCTTTGGTTTGGGTGCATATTCACACGGGGGGTTACTCCGGGCAACGAGAGCTGTTGGATGGGCATATTTGCCCTTTATTCCAACATCAGGACCGTACATAGCGATCCTCGTTTGTGGGGTATGCATGTACAAGTTTTTGTATACTGTATATTAAGGTTTATAAAATACTATAAGGTTTGAGAGAATGTACTTAATGGTGTTAATTTTGTACACGTATTGTAAGTTCTTAGGGGCTCTCGCTGCCCTACGTAACCCCCCGTGTGAATATGCACCCAAACCAAAGGGGGTTTCAGGGGGATTGTAATTTAAAAATGTTAGATGCAATGGTTTAAGTTAATTAATGTTAATGGTAGTTATGTGTTTGTTGTTGTTGTTGTTGTTATGTGTTAGAAGATATAGGGAAACCACGAAGGCGTTTGAAACAATTAAGATATGGGGAGGGAGAAGAATGCACAATTTTCTTTCTCTTAATTTTGCAGGTCCAAGTATGTCCACCACTATGTGCTCCACATGAGAAAGCTTCTTTTACAAGGTTGGTTTTAGGGAAGAAACATTCAAGCATCTTGCTCAGGTCTATGCTCGACACATGCAACGCCAGCACTTGGATTTGGGGGGGCCGAGGACGAGACCATCATAAAGCGGGATGTCCGTTGGATTCCGAGAGATGACTGCTTGCTTGGCTTTTGTGGAAAGAAAGAAGGGCATGCTTGCAATGGCACATTTGAGGTGTTAGTTGGCTCCAATGAAGAGGGCTACAACATCATTATGAATGCCTTCGAGGAGAATGTCATTTCTCACTATGCAAGAGTTCTTATCGTGAATCCCTTGCATAGGAAGCTGCCCAAACTCGTCCTTGCTATTATTCTTACATGTAACAGATTTGATCACCTAGAGGTGAGATGTCAGTGGCAGCAAATCCAAGAGTTGTGGAATGTGCATTTGAGAATGGTTGTTGGCCCTCTAATCGGCCACAGCTCGGACGGAGACTCGAGGAGGAGAACGTGCATGTTTGAAGATTATACATCCAAGGAGGCACAAGAATGTACATCTGAGGTATCATAGGTTGGTTGGCCACTAAGTGCCTCGAGGAATAAGGATGTTTATGGGCTGCATGACCAAGATTTCGTGCACAACGGCAAGAAGCTTGTTAATCCCATGGATAGTGCCTCTAGAAGATTGTACTTAGGGAACGAGTTAGTGACCCTCAATGACATACACCATGTCTTTGAGTTATACCAAGGAAAGCATGGGCTGGAACTTAGAGATGTGAAGCGCCAGGATAGGCAAAACTGGAGGGCTGCGCAACGCCTTGCCTCTAGAAAGGTTCAGCAATGCTTGGATGAACTCAGCAATGGTTCTGCAGGCCCGCCGATGCGAAATTTGGGCACAAAAGTTTATTTGGAAGTCGTGGCATCATATATTGACATCTTCCTCTCACCTACTATGGACTTGAGGGCTCGGGTTAAAGCTGCTGCAATGGTGTCCTTCTTTAGGTGAGTTGGAATCCTGTTTGCTACTTTCAATTTGCTTTGATCTTTAAAACTTTAGGAGTTTGGCAATGATTCCATATTCTTCGTGCATAACAAGCTTTGGAGGCTCTGGTTGAAGAACAACAGCACGCATTCGTTGAGTAAGAACTTCATTAGTCAGGAAAGCTTTTAATTGTCATGCCATTTTGTTGTGCTGCTAATAAAGTACTTTAGAGATGAATTTGGGCATTTAGAGTTGCCCTTACAGTGCACGGGATCGGACGTATGCAAGAACTTCTTCTCCAAAGTGGGTGGCATGGTGCGTAACGAAAGATCCTATGACGGGGCAGACTTATTGGAGAGTGCCTCTGCACTGAATCACAATTCTGAATTTCAAGCTACCATTGCCCTCTTATTTCCTGCAGCACATGCTAAGCAAGAGCACATTTGGCAAGAGTTAGAAAAGAAGGTAGATACCAATGGGAATGTGCTGACCTGTAACCTTGCAGATTACAGTAGCGTGGATACGGATGACAAGGTTATTGAGGCCTTAAAAGAAGGGCTTGCTGCTGCACAAGCATTGTGTACAAGCGTCGGCATTACAAGCACCGACAGTGATGGTTGGTTTAGTGAGCCATGGAAATTCGAGGATTGGTTTCAGAGTAGTCTGTCGGTAGACTTGAGCTCTACCACATTGGGAGATGAGACCGATGTCATGAAAGAGAATATGGAGATTCAAGGTGAAGATTCAAGGAACGAGCTAGTTAGTGAGGATGATGTGGCAAGATCTGAATTACGTCATGTGTTTGACGAAATGTTAGATGAATGTGAAAGAAGGAAGCCATCTCATGTGTCTTGGCATGTTGTGATGGAAGGGAAGCAAAACTTTAAGTCAACTATAGTGAGCCATTTGAATGGGAATCCATGGCTATCAAAGGACAGGTTGACGAGGGTGAAGACTATGGTATATTCTATTGAAGAAAGTAATGTTGATGCACAAACTCTGCTCGGCATATTGTGCAGTGTACTTCGAAGAACCAGTGGAATCCATGGTGGCACCATAAACTAGACAAGCTTCAGCAAGAAAAAGGAACAAATCTGTTGCAATTCATAAGGTTTGGTATCTTGGCAGGGTACTTAGCATGAGGAGGAAGTCTGGCAATGCATGGAGAGAGAGTAGAGAGTTCATGGACTTAGTTAGACGCCCGTCCTTTGAAGTTCAATTAAATCTTGCATATTACAGGAAACATTGCAGCAAGGATGGCAAGTCCACTTGGTTTACTTATGATCTGACCGATAATCGACTCATAGACCTCGAGTCTATCATATCTCTTGCATCTTTAAGATATGAACCTGCCAAAAACATTTACCATCTGCATGATAATGATAGAGTACAGTTGAATAAGTTTGTGCGTGAATAGAATATTGATTAGATGTCTTCAAATGGTTGAATTCTGCTACTAACTATCTCTTCTATTTTTTTCTTTTTGTAGGTGACAAGGGAAAGCAGAAGGTCTAGGGAGTGTGTGCAGGCAAATATTTGTCAAGTATTTTGTCAATGATCATTTTTTATTAAAGCTACCATTTCAACAGTTTAAGTTTAACAGAGGTTTTCTGCCTTGTATAAATCTGGAGCATGATGTTTGCACCATGCAGCCATTTGTTACATTTGACAGTCCACCTGCAAAGCTAAGGAGCTCGAATCTGTGGTGGACCATTAAGCTTGAATAGTTTAGCTTAAAATACTGTGGTCATGAAGTTCAGCTTATAAAACTGCTGTGATCAAGCTTGTGTTTATTTATCATAGATTAAAGCATATCTTGCTCATACTTTACTTGTACAGTCAGTGATCTTTACTTTGATTTGCTTTGCTTTGCTTTGCTTGTAATCTTGTCTTTGCTTTGCTTTACTTTGCATTGCATGTAGAAATTGTGATCTTATCTTTGCTTTGCTTTACTTTGCATTGCATGTAGAAATTGTGATCTTATCTTAACTTTACTTTGCATGCAATAAATATTGGCTATTGGTTACTTAAGGAACGAGCTAGTTAGGTATGCTGCATGATGTCATTGCTCGATCATTCATTTCTGCAGCCTTTATAGAAGCAAAATGAAATGCTTCCAAAATAGCAGTAGTTGTTACCCTTTGTTAGCACACTCTTTTTTTAAGGGCAGAATGTGAAGACATAATCAAAATCCTATTTTGGAAACAAGAAAACATAAACTGTTTGAAGACTGATTTCGGAAAACAACATTACATAAACGAAAGATATTAAGAGACAGAAATTAAAAGACAAAAACAATGTGAGAAACCATGTTATATTATATTATACTTTCAAAAAAGGAATGTTCACACCTGTGCATGGCAGTTTACAACCCATTTACAAAACAGACCCATGTATCAATACTTTAGATCAGGAGCTTTACAAAAGAAGTTATGGAGATTTCGTATTTACTGTGGAGAGCCGGCAAAACGAAAACCTAAGCTACTAAAAACGTCCATGAGGCACTAAAAACGTCCAACCAGCCGAACGGAGGTGGCATCCTCAGCTGCACAAACAGATCATTCCCTTCGGCAAGGATTTTCATCTCTAGAAGCCGCTCCCCTGCAAGATTAACCCGATCAACCCACTGTTGCACCTTTTCAGTAATATAAACTCCTTGATCTTGCATGTGTACCACTTTAAAGCAAGAAAATTTTGCCACAACTTTCATTTTTGTGCCTCTACAGCCATGGGCCTCTTCCTTGGGCTCTTCCTTGGGTGGAGCAGATCCGACAGATTCTTCAGTGGGCCTCCTAGCGGTAGTCTTTGTCCGAGCCATTGTCGGAATAGGGAGAGGAATAGGCGGAGCTCGGATCGGACGATGGCAGAGGAATAGGAAGAGTTCGGATCGGCGGATGATATAGGCGGCATCTGCATGGCAAAAATGCCCATAGTGACGTTCTTAAAAGACGTGCCCGAAAATAATTTCCGTAACAATAATAAATTTAACAATTATCAATAATCAATTTCATAATGATGTGTTGCTAAAATCAATTAAATACAAGGGGAAAAACATGGAAAAAATAATCCGCACTCAGCGGCACGTCTTGGAAATATAAGAACAACTACGAACAAATATAATTTACGAAGCAACCATAGCTACAAAAAATGCAAACGCAATTCAACCATAAAAGGTTCTTTATCAAAAAAAAAAGGGGCAAGCATCTAAACATAGTTGAAACGTGACCTATCCAAGACATGTTAATTGACAAATAGAAATATTGAAGCTTACAATCTTTTTGAAAAGAATAGAATAGAATAGAATAGGTTTTTTAGCGTCTATGGAGACCAATTGGTCTATGGGACCCAAACAAAAAGAGAGCAGCAAGCGTATTACTGACAGGATTAAAAAACCCCCGCCCCGAAGGGTTTTCGAGGGAAAAACCTTAGCAGTAATAAGTATGCTGGCATGTTGTACAATTGTATAGGACAGTTCAATACCGTCCCGGAGAACACAACTGAGTCGGTGCATCCATAACCTCCTGGAGGTATGACCCCAACAAACCCATTGACGCCATATTCAATAACTCATGCAACGGTTGGCCAGACACTAGTAACCAAACATACCGCTCTCCGATATGGGCAAACGCTGGGCAGATCTGGAGGGTATGACATTCATCCTCAATGGCGCCCTAGGGGCAACACTGGCAAAGCCTTTGCTCTCTTCCCGAGTCCAAGAGCATGTATAAATGATACCTGGATTTAACTAAACTCGTTTAGCTAGTTTTTAGGGATACGTTGACCTGTCTTACCAACCTACCATGTTGAATTATCCGATGTAACATTTTCCATATAAAAATATTTTTTTGCAGTAGCCATCCTTGTGACGCTTCCAAGATTGCAATTGCAGTCCTTGAAAATTGAGTTTGTATTCATGTTAGATACTAGATTTTGTGTGATAGGCTTATGTGATCGTAATGTTGTTATTTGTGCTATTAATTCTTGAAATGTTGCTTGGAAAGATCGCCTCTGCGATCGTGAGAAGCATTTTATATTTTGTGATTAATCAGACTTTTGGACTTTGCAGAGCTTGAAATATTTCAAGGACCTTAATGCATTATACAGATGAGAATCATCACATCTAGCCCGAGTAGAAGATAGTCTATGGAAATAACGCAAGTTGTGCCACATAAAGAGAGGGGACCAATGAAAAGATTTACGTCTCTTTATCATGACTAGTGAAAAGACTAAGGAGATTGAGTAGATGGGGGTAATGGTAACCATGTGAGAAGGCAATATGAGTCAGGTTGATGTTGCTATTATATATTATGTGGAAGGCATCGCCCAACACCAATTTATTCAGTACGTCTTCAAGCTCAAAATTACGATCTTTCTATGATGACAGCGAGTACTCAAAAAGTGAAACCAGACAATAAGGTCACATTGACAGAGGACATGGTTGACCACTGCCCTCTTATGAATCTTTGAAAACTGCTAGTGGCAAGATACTTTTTCCTAGTGACAAAAAACCATCGAGCTTTATCGTAAAAGATCTCAATGATGACAAAATGTCGACAAGCATGGACAACACATGACTAACAACTAAGTGCAAGGACATAAAGAGGGATTTGCCAAAGAAGTCAGAGCCTACACCCAGCCCTCAAGTGCCTTCTTCAACAAAGTCACCTCAATTTTTGAAGGGCAAATTGCCTAATTCAGCAAATTGCCTGCTATGGAAGAAAGCAAGGGTACAAACACAGTATACACTTTGCTTCTATCTCTACACATTCGCTCCTAGATTCGACATCTATCATCACACGCAATGTGAGATTTACGGGACTGAAAAAGGCAGAGCAGAAGGCCCTAGAAAATATGTTGCAAATTCGACGCTATGTTCCTCCAACCCCCACGCCAACGTCGTATTCTCTGCCAGAGGAGTTGAAATTCAACCCAACGAAAGAAAAAAAGTTGACAAAAAAATAGCTTTGAAATTGGAGCAGTATAAATACTATCTTATGGGTGTTTCATGGTTCATGAGTGTCAGCATATATGGTTGCATCCTTGCTCCACCTTACATGATGCATAATGATCATATACAAACTTTATTGAGATCTTTCAGAGATTCTCCACACGATATTCTCACCCCAAAGAGATGTTCCTTTTGATCCTGCGACAACCAAAAAAATTAACATGGCAAGAATCTGTGCAGTTGATTTACATTTTTTGCAGCTCGGGTCCTATATGGAATGATCGGATCAACTGGAAAGCAAGTTGAGTTCTTGAAAGTTCATGCAAGAAGGAGGGTAAGGATTTTGAACGGTAATTTGAATAACACAGGTACAAGAAGCCCCTTATTGAGAAGTTACAACAACTCTAAAATCAACATCAGGCACTCAGATCTCTCTTGTAAGGAAAATCTAATCTTTGTCTAGTTTATTTGTCTTATTCGTGCACTTTCTAAGTCCAGAGAATCACCTTTGCGATTGCTTGGACCTAACATATATTTCTGTTCTGTTTGCTTTGTGCAAGCAGATCGTCGTGGCGATCTCTCTAACCTTTTCTTTCATTAAAACATGATTTTATGAAGTCGCCACCATCACTCTCAAGATTAAAGATCTGAAAGGCGAGAAGCAGTGGATCTTTATGCCTAATGCTATATGGCCAGTGATAACATGCTTAATGCCTAATGCCTAATGCCTAAGAAAAGATAGTGAGAAGGAGCTAGGAGAGCGAGATCGGTGATAATACGAGCAGAAAGGGCATGATTCTTTAGAAGGAGGGCAAGACACCAATGTTACTCTTAGAGATAGGGGGCTGAAACAGAGGATACTAAGGAAGGCAGAATGTGTCACGTTGTGGGGTGCAGGTGACAGAGGCAATGACAAGGAAACAGAGGGAGGAAAGGAATCGAGAACTGAAAAAACTAAGAAAGCTGAGAAATGAGGGCATTTAGGCACAGATGAAGGATGTTAGAGTTCAGATATGGGACCCATTAGGGCAGAAGAGAATAAATGGGATGGCGTCATCAAACAGTCAGCAACCGGCAACAGGGACGGAGGAGTCCATCAGGGGATTAAGAAAGAAAATGGACGTGAATATCATCATCAATATGAGCCAAGAAAATGGCTAGGGGCGAAAGAAAGGGACAAAGAGAGCCCAAGACCAGGAGCCAATGGCCATTACAAGTCAGAACAAAAGAATCAAGCCGAAAGGAGTCGAGCATCAAGAGGGAGGGGAGTAGAGATAGGAGGACCCAAGGAATTGGATGGAGAGGCAGAGGAAGGAACAATGCAACACCAAAAAATACAAGAGGATTCAAGGAAGGTAAGAGTTCAAAATGTATGGAGAGAAAAAAATTTCAAATATTATGAATTGGTTTATGGCAAGAAACATGTAACAAGCCATTATATCTCTACATATTTTGATCGGGCATTTGCTCTTCACTTGAAGGGACGCCTTATTGATTAGGTGGATGTGGCTAAGACTGCCAAGGATCTTGCCAAAACTTCAGAAATTATGGAGGAGTCTACAACAGGTAATCCTCAAACATCAAGCATGAGGTGGTATTAACCAGAATATTCGGGCTCTGGGTTATTCTAAATCTGATCTTGACATAATAAACCATTTACTTCAGCGTGGTTCAGAGGAGAAAATTAACCTATTGAATGAAGTAAAAGCACTAGAAGCAAAAAAGAGGGATGCATTGAAAGTGATCAGTCGGATTGAGGGTAGAAAGGATATGCTTGAAAAAGATTTAAATCAGATTTCCCAAAAAATAGTGGAAACAAAATTGAAATTTGACGAATTGGCCAGTGATCCCGCTAGAAATCAAGTTAGCAATGGAGTGTCGAAGTACAAAGTGGAATACTTGGTTGTGAGTAGAACAAAGAAGGAGCAACACTCTGGTAAGCTGGAAATTGGTTTGCAGGAAGCAACTAGAGACATTGAAAAACATGAAATTTCAATCCAAAAAGCGAAGGAGAAACTTAGCTGCATGGAACTTGTTCAACAGATTTCGAATTTCATGGGGAGAGTAAGACCTATTGATCTGCACCCAAGGCCCTTTCCCGCAGGAGCTACTTCTGTAGAGCAGTTCATCTCATTTAGTTTATGTACCCGTTGTGGCCAAGGCTTTGGCAAATCTGGTTTGGTTGCTGGCTTCTTGCAGAGATGCTTATTGCCTCTTTTGCTTGTCTTGTCTCGTCTATGGAAAACAGAATTGCATAAACAACTGTATCTGGGATGAGGGCATTCAAATTCAGCTTAGTTTCCCTGCGGGGCAAGATATGCATTACTCTAAATTTGTTTAGTCTTAGATTACTCTTGATTCATATTTGTTACTGTAATCTACTTAGTTCTACATGTGTCTTTTAGTGCATTGTTGTTCCTTGTATATATGTATGTTCTTTTAGTGTACATCTGCAACATATATTTGCTTTTTTAATGATGCTTTTAGTTTTGAGCCTAGACTAGAGATGTAGGATTTGTCTTATTTATCAGTTGTACATGTATCTAATTTAGTCTACAACTGCAAGTTAGATGTACATGTTTTGTTTTGGGATGCATTTGTTCTTGTGGTTGGATGCATCTATAGATGATTCATATGCATGTGCATTTTTTACATATATGTGCATTTTTTGGGTATAGGTCTACATTCTCTCTCTGAATGATTGGGTACATTTAGATACATCTACGTATATTATGTACATTTAGGCATATGAAATGTACTATAGTTGTGGTTATTGACCTCTTTCAACTGCACGTACATTTGATGTACATGTTACAGATGAATGTATCAGAATGTACCTGATATTTCTCATGTTTAAGTTCAGTTTTCATATTTATTAACATTGAGTTTTGCCTTCATATCTATTAAAATTTAGATCATTTATTTATTTCCAGATGAGGGTGTTGATATCGAGAAGACCATTTGCAGGCAACCTTATGTCGTTGACGTTGTTGAACCATCTGCATCGAATTTGTTTATAGATGGTATTGACCATAACCAGCTTGCAGATGAACATGTGCCAACTTCCACTTACATATCACCAACTAGAACGTCGCTGTCGCCAGTAGAACCTGTTGCAACAGTGCAGGCTCGAACATGGCAGGTTGAAGTTGAAGAAATAGAGAGGATGGCAGTTTTGAGAGCTAGAACAACAGGAGGTGCAGAGACTTCAGTAACTGCTCCAACTATATCCTCAGGTCCATCAGCAACTATGAAATCATTAGCTACTGCAGCTTCATCACCAAGTGCTAAATTAGTACTTCAAAAAGCTACCCAAAAAGCTTAAGATGATGAAGCTTCATTGTCTACAAAATCAGAGTCTGCTACATCATCAATAACAACGATATGCAGCCAGTTCTGTACCTGTTACAAATGCTACAGTGGATACAGATCCTAATTTTAACCCAGGCAAGTGCAGGGAAGATGAGGCTTAGGAGAAAGAGCTGAATATTTAGTCTACATCAAGGAGGAAATAAAAAAATGTTGTTGCAACTCCAAGAGTTAAAAAATAGGCTGCAGCAAAAAAGATACCTCCAAAAAGAAAATCTCCAGGCAAACCGGTGCCACCACCATATTCTCAACTTCTCTTTAGACAATATGTCTAGGTACATACCATTGAATACAACTTGAAAGAATTCTCGGCAAAATATTTTGATATCGATAGTATCATTTGTTTGTGTAACGACTTGCCTTCCTTAAACATATAGGAATTATAGAGAAAAATAGCCTAGAAATATTTCCCAATTCTTCAAAACATTATTGAAACATTTTTTAAGGGGAAGATCACATGTTTGATTTGATCTATCTATCTATCTATCTATCTATCTATCTATCTATCTATCTATCTATCTATCTATCTATCTATCTATCTATCTATCTATCTATCTATCTATCTATCTATCTATCTATCTATCTATGCATGCACATACAAAACAATCAATCTAACTATTAATCCAATGTCTGTTTATCTAGATTGAACTTAACAAGCAAGGCAAACTTAAAGCACACGTTTAACTCTTTGTATTCACAAGTTCTAATTTGACACTATGTTGGACTTCAGACAAATTGACGCTACACTGAACTATACAAATTTTGTCCTGTAAATTGAGTTTGTAAAGAGCTACCGTAATAAATTCCTTGTAGTCTTCAATTATATATACAAACAAATGTTACAGTATAACAATTATCATGAAATTTTTTTCAAGCTTAAAAATGCTTCTTGTGGTTAACGCATGCAAATAAAGATTGAGAAATGCACAAAGCCTTGAATGGAAACAAAAACTACAATTTCCACATTTACAACGCTAAAGCTTTTAAAATGTAGATGTATATATCAAGGCATTAAGCATCAAATGTCATTTCCAGGTTGCCATATTTACATAATAAAAGGGGTGAGAAGGTTCTAGATAGCAAGGTATTTTTGTGTGCAACTTATAGTATGGAAGCAAGGTAATTGAGACTCCGTTCTGCAACGGAGATAGGGGCCCTGTGATTGGCTGAGGCTAGTCCTATGCAGGCTTCACTATGTTGCAGAATGGAGTCCCACAATATAGTAATTGGGAAGGATAAATTATGGACAAAAATATAGGTAAGCATGCAACTTCCATTTTGCAATGGATCACATGGAAACACCAAAAAGCATTCAGCTGACCTAGTGTATAGAAGTTATAGAATTTTTTTGACTAGTTCAATACTATTATTTGTCAGAGTCGTGGCATACAAGTGGTGGAAGACAATTTCAGAATGGTTTTGATACAATTAAGGAGCATCGATATAAGAAGAGACGTTTTTTACGTCACGCACAAGAAGTCTACACCATTTGTCTATAACATTTGCAATTCAAGGTTAAGGTATGTTTATAACATATATAAGAAGTCTACACCATTTGTCTATAACATTTGCAATTCAAGGTTAAGGTATGTTTATAACATATAATTTTCAATGGCGTTGGGGAAGGATTCGTATGGAAATATTTAGAAGTAGGGTTTGACTGGTCAGGAGCAGGTGTTCAAAGTTAGGTTTGTCTTGGTTTATTTTCGATGTTGTTTTTGTGGATGGACGGATTTACAGGAATAGGATAGCATGGAGACCATTTGGCCTATGGGACCCAAAAGAGAGAGCGAAGCAGCCTATTACTGCTCGGGTTAAGAAACCCTCGCCCCGGAAGTTTTTCGAGGGAAGGAGGATGGGGAGGAGCATTTCCTCTACTGCTATGAAGCTGCGAATAAGCATGGAGCATTTTGGCATGGCAGCTGATGGCTGGGCGTCCTGCGCTTGAAGAGGGATGGGGATGTTCTTTCACCTTCTTCCTCCGAGCCGACGTTATGAGCTGAGAAGGGTCTATAGTGTGTGTGTGTGCGCGCGTGCCTGCGCGCATGTGTGTATTATAGGGGTATTAATTTTGTAAAGAATAAGACAGACAGTATTTTTTCGATTTAGGGCCAAGAAATTACTAGTAGATTTGGCCACAAGAAATAGGGCTTGACCAAAAGGCAATGGTCTAGATTTCCTAAAAGGGAGGGGGTTGAAAAAGGAAAGTGTTGAACACGTCATTGTGAAGCACCATCCTAACACGAGAACTGCTAGAATTGGCTGATAACGAGAAGCCATTATCGGCCAACACCACAATCCCTTCACTAGCAGTCGGAAAGAGCAAGAGCTCGACGCGTTGCGTGCATGGCACTAACAGAGGCGGCCACACTACGATCCTTCGCCCTTTGACCCTGCAATTCCATCCAAATCCTTCTATTTCATGCGGAAACTAGACTCTTCTGCAAAATTTCTATCTGTTTATTTTCGTCGCTTATGCTCTCTCTCTTAAAAAACCATAATTCCGTTGCTGCATTGCCTCTGCCTTGCTCGGATTCGCCTTCCGTCCATTTGGGCGTCTCTGATTTTGGTGATTTCAAGCACTTTTGAGTTTCTTGGCTTCAGATATTTGTGGGTTTGCTTTTGAATTGGGTTTATTTGCTGGAAAATTGAATTGGGCTCCTGCATTGTATCTAGCGTGATCGGATTTGAGTTGGGCGCCATCGTTTTTCCTGCATTGAAGCAGAATCGGTCGAATTTGCTCTATTTTAGTTGAAAATCAAGCCAGAGTGATCGAATTTTGAAGCATAGGCTGAATCCATTCCGTTTTGGTGCCAGAGTCATCGAATTTGTGTTGCATTGAAGCAGAAACCCGATTCAGGTCTGTTCTGTGTTAGGCCAAAAAAGGAATGGGTGGATTGAAATGGGTCCGGCCCTTTTTAGCAGGGCAATATTTTGCACATTGCGGGAGGCATCCAACAGGGAAGAATGAGAGGAATCATTTCTGTTTAGATTGCGTAGAAGGGCCGATTTGCAATTTGGGTCTGCAGCGCGAGCATGCAGGGCATAATACACTGCAGATAAGAAGAGCTTCTCACATGGATGCTGTGCGGGTTTGTGATATCCAGAAATTCGCAGAGGTTTCTGATATTCAAACCTATACCATCAATGGCGCTAAAATCGTGTTTCTTTTAAGCCGCCCACAATACAAAATCACAAAAGGCGCCCTGCATTGGTGTAAATGCTGCAATCGAACCCTCACAGATCCGACCAGTTTCTGCTCCATCTCTTGCAAATTAACAGGTGAGAAATTGGATCCTTCCATCAGATTGGCATTGGATGGGCACATTTCTGGCTTTTATGATGAAGATTTTTGTGAGAATTTGGGCAGAACTTGTTCGGATGAATGGGAAATGAATTACCGGGTAAATTTGAAGAGGACATTTGCAGATTGTGGAAAAACAGAGCTGCCATTGAAGAAAAGGAAGATTCATATTCCGACAGATGGGATCAGAAGCTCGGGGTATGGTTATGAGAGTGATAATGGATCGCCCAGATCGCCAATTTCTGTTTTAATGCCCAGAATTGAAATTCCGAGCCCTCTAAGTCCTCAACATTCTGGAATTGAACACAGATTTCCGAGCCCTCTTCGGCTTGCAGGTACACCTGAATCACCCTGTACTCCGGCAAATGTTGATTCCTTCAGCTTTAGAACTCGCCAGAGAAAGGGTTTTCCTCATCGATCTCCTTTACAATAATATGGATCAATTCTGGCAGCAGATTTTGAAAGAATTTGAAGGTTTCTGATATAGTTCGCACTGTTTTTTAGCATCTGGTTGTAGATATGGGAAGAATTTGAATGTTTTTGCTTATGGTTTATGCCGTTTTGGAGGGAGTTCTCCCATTCGAGGAATCTGCAAAGCTTTGAAGAAGATTATGCGAAGAGATAATCTAATTTGCTGTGTAAAATGTACATGCTGTAAACTAGTTATAAATATTTATACAGAAAACATCAAGAACTGTAATAAACTAGCTGTTAATAGACAGAAACATCAAGAACATTTGAGTGTGGAAAGTTCTAGATGTTCCCGTTTTAGCAGCGCATCTAAGCGTAAAATTGATTTTAGGAAATCCTTTTTGCTTCGTTAATTCTAAGGCCCAGATTCCACTTATGGCATTTAGGAACCTGTACTTAGGGATTTGCTAATGATAAACTTACACGTCATAAGAATTTCCCCAACACAGGATTCCATTAGAGCCAGGCAGTTTTTCTACTATTGTCATCATGTGCATTCCGTATATAAGAATGGCAGTTTACTGCCGATTCCCAGGGTCCGCGCGTCGGCAGGGATTCCTCCCTGGGAATCGGCAGTAAACTGCCATTCTTATAACGTGGATGCAACTTAGGTTGCATTCTGCCCTGAATCGGCGGTAAAAACTTCAGAATCGAGGGTAGAAATCATCGGAATGAGAGGTAGATGGCCAGAATGAGAGGTAAATCGCCAGAATCTGAGGTAAATCCAAGTAATTTCAAGAACTGCCGCTGCTCTTCAGCTTCACAGAAGTTCCGGAAGAGAACCTTAGCCAGATGGCGCAATGCCATTGGCGGATATGGCAGAATGCAACCTAAGTTGCATTTACGTCTTGCACACTAACTAACAAGGGATGTGGCTCGGCATGTGTTAGTGCTTATGGGATGTTTGTAACCTGCATTTGAGGCCGTCCAAGGGAGGAATATTCCTCCCTTTATACCAGATCGATGGCCCTCTGTTTTTTGAAGCCTAAGACCCATACACATTTCAAAGGTGTAGAATCGACATGCGTGACCATTGAAATGATATTTTTTAAACAAGAACATAAGAACCGAAACCCATACATTCATACTGCCGTCTCATATGACATTTTTTTAAACAGGAACACAACAGCCGAAAAGCATCTATTCATACTGCCGTCTAATATTTACATTGCTCTTCCACCATAGTTTATGCACTGACAACAAAAATTTACAGAAAACGCCTTCAAGCACACCACTCCAAACACACCAGTATGCACACAGGAGAGACGAAGCCAAGCTATTATGGGGCCTTCCTCTTGCTGGAAGAAGGCACATCAGGCTCATGGCGGCGACGGGTGGCCTCCAGATCCCTGAGCTCCTTCAAGAGGAGCGCCCTGCACAGATTCAGGTGGCAATTAAAGCTCCCTCCTCAAGCATCCCATTGGCCTGCAGTGTGTCCAGGGCAGCCTCAATCCGATCTAATGTGTGCGACAACGCTAGACGAAGCTCCTGCACGGCATTGCAAACATCTTTCACGGCTGCCTGAGCCTCCTCCCAAGCCAACATGAGGTCCACGTTCTCTTCCCTTTCTGCACATTCCACAACAGACTCATTCACAAAATGCTCGTCCTGGGAGCTATCGCTAATGACAATGACTTCGCGCTCCCTTGCTACACCATCTTCTCTATCATTCTCTCCTGCACAAAGACATACCATCATTAAGAACAAATGCGCAAACAAGAACACAAAGAGGCTAGACATCTACATCATATGACATCCAAATTATGATCATGAACATCAAGCGAAATGAATGAGGCATTTGGATCAGCAGGCTCTGGAGGCGACGGTCGCACCCCAGGACTCGCATAAACAAACTCATCCCCGCTGCTTCCCTTCTCTCCGCTTTCTTCCCCATCCTCAAACACCCCAGCTGCATCCCAGAAACGTTTCCTTCGCTTGCCTACACGCTATATGGGTACCACACCAGGCTGCGTACCAAAGAGAGCCATTCTCACATCGGCATAAGTACAGCTCTCGGGGCCTAGCATTATTCGCCAGGCCGCTTGAACCCTCTCTAATGACACAAAGGATGAGCTATTAGGGAAAACCCAAGAGCTGCACAATCGAAATTTCCCTGTTTGTAGCATGCACTTGACTGTGTGGATCAATGACATTGTTCTAAATCTGCCTCCATGGTACAGCACATAATGCAATGCCCGAGGCATCAGGTTTCTATTGTCTAGCATGATCACATGCTTCACCTCCCCTGCACCATACATTGCATAAAGCTCCTTACCCAAAGCAATCTGATCTGCAGTTACATTGTGCAGGTGCACCTTGAAGTGCATCTTCCCTATATCTTTTAAGCAGTACCCGGCAATGCCTTCAAAACAATGAAGTTTGCTCCCACGAAGAGCCTTGCACAGGATCATAGCACCTGCAGGCCTGTTCTGATTCCAACCTAGAAAGTTTTTTATTCTAACGTTTACACTAGAAGGAGTTTTAGCATCTATGCGCATAACTGCCTGCACATGCAAATGGTCTAGAGAGGAGCCCCTTTCTAGAGCCACTACTTTGGCTTTAAATGCAATTGTTTGAATTCCACCATCCTTGTGTACATTCTTGCCTCACGGACATCCGCCCAACCAAGACAACGATTGGGTATTGAAACATCTAAGAAGTGGGCATGTTGCAAAACTTCCTCTCCAAACCTTGCCAATATCCGCTCCTGTGCGTTCCTCAATGATGCTTGGGGTGCCCTTCCCCTTCTACATTGTTCTTGCACTACCTGCAACGCCACAACTCATGAACATGCTCTTGCACCTCCTTCACGCAACACAAGGCGCATTTGACCTTTGTCATACATTTGTTGGCCAACTTTCTTCCCCCTTCCACATGAAGCATTCCTGCCTCCTCTTCCCCTCTTCTTGCCCCTCTTTTACGATTGTCATTCATGTTTGGGAAACAAAGAGGGAGCATCCTCATAATTATGAATGGGAAGAGGCTGGTTAATCCCGCCATTCACATCTTCGAAATTTCCTCATCTACATAGTATGGAAATTTTTACTTCCCTTCCACAACAACTTCTTCAAAAAATGAAAAAACCATGGCCCATGTGGCATATCTTGCCCGGGATTTAAGGGGCTCTTACTGGGCCTTTGCCTGGCTGCTCTCGGGCCTCCTACCCTGCTCATCAAGGCTGTGCATACAAAACCTGCCTTCTCTATCCCTGCAAATTCTACAAACAGACCTCTCAACTCTAAGGCTGGGCAGAGGCATCTTGTACACCTTCACCCTCAGCCTTGCATCCCTCCTGATCATCATCCTGCCTGCTTGCCTACACCAGTGCCAAACAGAGATCATAAGAACAAGAGGTAAGGGTTAACGCCTCACCTAGCCACTCCATGCCGATGAGATGACCTGCTGTGCAAACGCCCCAGCCAAAACCGGCGGCATGGGAGCGCCCCCCGGGATCTTGGGCCTTGTTCGACTCCCTCGCACCATCCTCTGCCCGAATTCGCCCATTGGCATGTCGACAGAACCGCCCTTCCAAAAACAGACTTCCCAATGCCTTTCCCGCACCATTGAACTTCATTAAAAAAAAAATAACCCCAAATAGAAACTTGGCCCCGAAAGCAAACAAGCACCTCAAACATAGACAAACATACCATTTCCAATACGATACAATACCAAAATCTTAGTTCCCACCATTGCATGAAGACCCTCCCCAAATACCAAACGAATTGGGCAAACATACTGTAATTGCCCTTCAATATTTTTTTGACACGTCTCACAGTATCTTGGCGCAAAACACACAACATTCATCTTTTGGCGCCAGCTCCTCCTGATGGTCTTTGTTCTTGTATCCTCTGCCATTGACAGAATCTACAACAGCAGATCATTGGAAAACAAATACCCTAGATACTTATGCCTTTTGTTTTATTTATAAGTTTTAATGTCAAATCTCATTGAATTCTTAAGTTAGTTCATAATAAACTATTCTTTTGAATTAAGCTTATGAATCCGGATTAGAAATCCTTTGTTTGCTTTCTGAATGAAAATTGCAGTTGCTCCGAACATATTATGGCTATTCTGAAAATCCGAACATGCTATTCCGAAAATAGATTCCTCTGTCCAAAATTCTCCAGAGAGGAGGATTTCTTCTCCTTTTTCCTATAAAACTTCAAGCTTTGATTTCTTTGGGTCAAGACTATAAATTGTTGAGTTATTTGATAGCTTCTCTGAAACTATATTGATTTGTACAAAATCTTTCAGATTCTATACATCTATGTTCTTGTTTAACGCAAATGGATTCACAACCTGAGATTGTGCATTGCATACAAGAATTTGATGTTGAGCAAGATAATGAGATGCACTCGCAAAACAAACCGCTATATCCACAAAAAAAATACCTTGCCAACGTTCTGCACTTCCACAACCACCAGCATTCCCATTTCCTGCATCCAATTTACCTTTCTACCAGCTTCATGGCAATAACACCATGCCCTTGCCACATTTTGTAAACCATGTGCCATTACGCCACCTTATTCAGCACCTGCATCTCTAATAGATTTGACAGCTCCAGCTCCAATAGAGATCAAACCTCAACCCAAGAGGCAATGCCCAATGGCAAATAATGAAAAGCTTCCTCGTGCCACGAGAACTTCAAAGGGAGACAAGGATAAAGTGGATGTTGCTGTCATTAAGAGACCTATAAAGGGAGAAAAGGACAAGGTAGATGGTACTGGTAAGTACACAAGATGGAAAGATAAGTGGACTATTTTCTTGATCCATATCCGAGGAGAAATGCATGGCGAATTCTCAAAACCACCCAAGCAAGGTATGAATCTTTGGGTTTCTGTTTGAACAAAGCTTGTATCGGCGTGCCAGGACATTAATAAGGACCATGAAGCATGCAAGAAGAAGTGGAAAGCCTTATATAATGATTACAAAGAAGTGAAAGCACACAATAATGTCTCAGGCAATGATTAGGCAATGATAGGGAAGATAAGTGGATTGTTTCCTTGATCCATATTCGAGAAGAAATGCATGACGAATTCTCAAAACCACCCAAGCAAGGTGTGAATCTTTGGGTTTCTGTTTGGACAAAGCTTGTATCGGCGTGCCCAGATGATACGAACCGTCTTCTCTATCTGCAAATCTATCTGTAAAACTAACAAACACGGTTAATCCAATCAACCTGGAACTCCAGATCAAGTTCTTCTGGCACTACTTATCCACCCAACCGGGCTCTGATTTGCAAACACGGCAAGTCTGGGCTCAAATTCTTCCCAAATCTGAGAGTCTGCTAACCAGCTGGATAGCCTCTCTGGGATTCTCTGGAATACTCTAAATAGCGGAAAAGCATTCAAACAACAGAATATTAGTGGTTTTTCAACAGACTTGGGCGACCAGGCTTTCTACCACAGGAAAACACTTCCGGCCTCCCCAAACCTGCAGATCCATTTCTATTCTAAAAAGGTGTTACAGATCTAATCGGGGGTCTCCCTTTCCTTTTGGCCCAAATCTGGCACCTTTTCTGTAGATCCGGACAATTGCGCTGACCCAGGAACTATTTTCGGGCAGCCATTCATTCTGTTTTTTTTCTACGTTGTATTTGTTTTAACAGTTTCGTTCATACTAGTTATTAAGGTTTCAATAATTCATTAATTATAGCCTTTAACATTTCAATGGTTTATAAGTTATAATTTTAAACTCCTAAGGTTTAACATTCAATCAAATAAAAAGCCCTTGCCTCTGTGTTTGTCTCTGCAAATCCTTTCTCTGAGCCACGCCCCCAAGCTAGTGTCGTATCAATTCCCTCCCTTCCCAAGGCTGATCGTCCTCGATCATCTGCCTTAGGGAGTAGCAATCTTTTCCAAAGCTAGTCAACTGACTATCCGCTTTGCTGGAATAACCACCTTTCTTTCCAAGCTAGTCACCTGACTATCTGCTTTGAAAGGATTTCTTCTAGGCTGATAAACTTACCATCTGCCTGACAATTCTAAGGGTCTGGCTTCTGTGCTGCAGTCACAGTTGCCCCCTTGTAAACTCTAGAGCAACATTCATTTGAAAAAAAACTTTCATTATCTCAAACCAAATGAATACAATGCTCAAACCATTCAACAAACACATGTCTACACAAGACATTTTACTCTACTTATCTTTACACCCAGATAGCTGATTTGAAGCCGACTCCTTTCATAGGCTTCCGCCTTTTCTTTGTCAAACTTAGCATGGGAACTTTCAGGAACTTCTTCTGCAACACGAACATGGGCAATCTGCGCAGATGTTCGGGCTTTTGCTCGAGTATCCTTCTTTGGTTGCTCAGGATCTGCTTTGGGTATAACTTTTGGGCATTGATTCTTATAATGAGGACCTCTGCATATAAAACATCCTCCTGAGGGTGCTTTTGCCGATGCTTTGGCCATCCCGCGTTCGCCATTACTTCCCTTCGTACGGGTTTCATCATTACCAAGCAAGGCACTTACTCGATACCTCTTATTCTCTCTTTTAGATACCTTGCCATTATCTGACTTAAAATTTTGCTCCTGAGGGTACCCCTCCCAAATATCATACCGCACTATACTAGGATTAAGTTTCATCTCTGCAGCTTCAGCCTTTCGCACCGCTTCATCAATAGTCGATGGTTCTGCAAAATATAGCTCTGCATATAATGGATCTCGTAGTCCAGCTACAAATTTTCGCGTCACTTCACTTTCAGATAGTCCTCCTGGCTGTAATTCTCCCATCTGCACCGCTAAATAGGAGAACTTAGAGTAAAAATGATGTACCAATTCATGTTCCCCTTGCTTAAAAAGATCCCACTGTCTTTTAAGGTCTGGATAATAATTTGCATGCAAGTTGTGCGACTCGAATGCTTTTCTAAAAGTGGCCCAGGTTTTTATCTGAGGTAACAATTTCTTCCGTCCTTGCCACCATATCCTGGCTACATTAGTTAAATATTTATCCATGGCTTGCAGTTTCTGCTCTTCCGTAGCTTTGACTCTTTCAAAGAAACTTTTCCAACTGGCCAAGAATCCTAGAACTGCTGGCGGACTCCGTTTATCTCCTGCATATGACGACATTCCTTCTACCTTCTCCAACCATTTAATTCGACCTGTTCTGGCATTGGCAACTGCAATAGGAGAATCAGGTGGTGGTGGAGCAACTGGTGGCGTACTTGCAGGCAAAGGAGGCTGTTGGAATATATCTGGCAATCTGCGCAGCAGCATTCATAGGCTGGTTATACTGAGCTACAGGAAGATTAAATTTGTTCTGGGCCATTTCACAGGATCTTAGGATGTCACTGCTCTGATACCAATTGATACGAACCGTCTTCTCTATCTACAAATCTATCTGCAAAACTAACAAACACGGTTAATCCAATCAACCTGGAACTCCAGATCAAGTTCTTCTGGCACTACTTATCCACCCAACCGGGCTCTGATTTGCAAACACAGCAAGTCTGGGCTTAAATTCTTCCCAAATCTGAGAGTCTGCTAACCAGCTGGATAGCCTCTCTGGGATTCTCTGGAATACTCTAAATAGCGGAAAAGCATTCAAACAACAGAATATTAGTGGTTTTTCAACAGACTTGGGCGATCAGGCTTTCTACCACAGGAAAACACTTCCGGCCTCCCCAAACCTGCAGATCCATTTCTATTCTAAAAAGGTGTTACAGATCTAATCGGGGGTCTCCCTTACCTTTTGGCCCAAATCCGGCACCTTTTCTGTAGATCCGGACAATTGCGCTGACCCAGGAACTATTTCCGGGCAGCCATTCGTTCTGTTTTTTTTCACGTTGTATTTATTTTAACAGTTTCGTTCATACTAGTTATTAAGGTTTCAATAATTTATTAATTATAGCCTTTAACATTTCAATGGTTTATAAGTTATAATTTTAAACTCCTAAGGTTTAACATTCAATCAAATAAAAAGCCCTTGCCTCTGTGTTTGTCTCTGCAAATCCTTTCTTTGAGCCACGCCCCCAAGCTAGTGCCGTATCACCGGACTTTGATAAGGACCATGAAGCATGCAGGAAGAAGTGGAAAGCCTTATATAATGAATACACGGAAGTGAAAGCACACAATAATGTCTCAGGCAATGATAGGGCTGATGGATCTCAGTGGTATCTATTAATCGACGAGTATATGGGAAGTAGAGCAAATGTTTGTAAAGCAGTACATGATGCAACTATCTCTGAAACAATTGATGATCCAGATGTCCAGTTTGACGAGTAGCCAAATGTGAATAACATGAAAAGTATTGGAGACAAAAAGAATGCACTGGTACAAGATATGGAAAATGGGAGGCAGAAACTCCTTCAGCAGATGGCGATTTGGGAGGGGAAAAGGGCTGAAGCCATAAACAACTTGCAGGCATCTATTGCAGAACTAATTAAGAAGATTTGAAATTCAGTAAATTTAAACACTCTGATCTATTTTCCAGAATTTGAGCACTAAATAAGCTACTTTATGTATACCTATTTTTTTTTATGAAAGATAGTTTGAGTTCTTAGTTTATTGATTTTTATGATGTAAATGTTGAAATAATGTTAGAGTTTCTGTTTTGTGATAGTGAGATCTTGTTTTGAAATGTTCAAAAGCCTTTCTCATAGATGCTAAGGAAGTTAACTATACTGGAATTGTTGATAGATCTGGAACTTCCGACTGTTGTTAAATATTTAAGATCCTCTGCCAACAAAGCGAAAGTAGCTTTGCAGCCAGTACATTTCCTACAGGTAAAGTGCCACATGCTTAGAACCGTTTCTTTGAACTATTATTAGAAGGTACTAATTTGTTGTAGCCATAGAATGTTTTAGCCTCCATCTGAAATTGTATAGCCAAGACTATGCGCTGTCTGATTGTTGAAGCTAACCACCAAAGATTTACTTCATCTCTCTCCTAGTTAGTTATTGTTATGGCAGGGATTGAGAGTTGAGCTGGATGGAAATTTGGACCTGGGGAATTTGGGATTTAATGGAACAACGAACAAACTTTGGTCTGGTCTGGGGTTGCAGCAAATATTGGACTATAGATGTGAGTTAAGAATGGGTCGCTTAAAGGTTAGTCTAACAGGGCTCAAATTATCGGTTCAAGCTTGATTTTTGATGTAATCCTATAGCAGCAAATGTGTTTTGGCATTATTAGCATGGTTATGGTCGAAATCTGCAGTACAATGACCAACACGAAAGTGTGGTCTATCGTGGTTCTTTCCAATGGTATCTTCAGTGTGGTAGACGGAGTTATGTCAAGAAAGTTATGGCCATTGATGTATGACTGTAATTTTTAGGCAGCTGAAGTCTTTGGTATTTTTAGCATAGATAGGCTCAGAATTTGCAGAAATTGTACCTAAAATGAAAGCTAGATATTTGAAAGAGCTTTCCGAGGGTGTATTAATTTTGACAAATAGACTTGTAGTAAGAAAGTTATGGCCAGTGTAGTGTGACTGTAATTTTACGACAGCTACAGCATAAGTGTTTGGCATTTTTACCCCAAAAAGAGAACATCTTTTGGGTGATCCAACTAAGGTACAACAGTGTATATGCCACCGTGTTTAGACAGAATACAGATGGTGAAAGACAGCTGGACGCTCTACTTATAATCTGCCAAGTGATTGCTGCTATGATATTCTAAAATATGGCTATTGTAGCATCACCCAGCTTTTAAACATGCTGGAAAAAATCATTAAATGCACTAAAATTTGGTTTAATGTAGATAAGTTTGGCTGGTATCTTACTTTGCATATTCAAATTATAGCCCAGCCCTTGAATATACCTGTTAGCACAACTTCCAGAACTTATAATTTATTTGCATAAACACGCAACTTGTAGTTTATAGATTTTTTATGCTCAAAATACGGATTGTATAAATATGATTGTAGAACATGAATTCTCGTTAATGTTTTGTAGGTTTGTAATCATGGAAGTACGTGAAAAGATTCTGCATGCAATCATTCTTTATCTCTGTTGCGTCGCATTTTTAGAAGAATTGACGTGGGGATTTTCTATTATGTGTCTTTAGTATTGGGAGGATATTGTTGCATTTGAATTGACTACTTCGATGGAAGGTCATTTAGAGATCCTCATCTACTTTGGAGTTATGATAGACCGTCATCGTTCATGGGGAGCACTCTATTACGATCTTACATTGATGACATGTTCAGACGAAGACTTAGATTGTCGAAGGCTAGCTTTCATTACGTTTCTCATACCTTGGGCCCCATTCTTGCACGTGAACACACCAACATGCGTTTAGCTATTCCAGTAGAAAACAGAGTGTGCATAGCTTTATGCAGATTGGCTACTGAAGACACAAGTAGAGAAATTGCGAATATATATGGTGTAGGGTATATCACTGCGCAAAAGAGCTATTTCTAAATTTTTGCAGAGTGATGAAGATTAAGTTGCATGGCTTGTGTATAAAGTGGCCTTCAAATGACAGATTAGAAAATTTGGCAAAGGGATTTGAGAAAATAAGAGGTATCCCTCATGTTGTCGGTGCTATTGATGATAGTCATTTGCCATTCATTGCACCACATAAAAATGCACAGGATTATTATAACATGAAAGGGTTTCACTCTGTTCTTCTTCAACTAATTGTTTCATCTGACTGTTGCATTTGGAATTATGATGTTGGATGGACAGGTAGCATTCACGATTGAAAACTATTTGAACAAACAGAAGCAGGAAGAAGAAGCTGGACATCTCGATAACTATTGTCTTATTGGAGATGCAGCATAGCCACCCGTGGCCTTGGATGCTTCCACCGTTTAAAGGGCATAGGGATGGTTTGACTAGACAGCAGTATCACTGGAACTTCATCCAGTTGATACTAGACTGGCTGTCGAACGTGTTTTTGGTATGTTGAAATCCAGGTTTAGAATCTTATTAAAACGTAATGATACTAAGCTGGATTGCATACCCGAGATTGTTGCTACTTGTCTTGTGTTACATAACCTTTGCATCAGGCACGGTGAAAAATTTGATTCCTGGGTTGAGGAGGCAAAATTGGAACTCCATAAAGCAATAGAATCTGAAAGCAAGACCAAACAATATGCGAAAAGAATCAAGCGCTTGAATATTCCAGAGACGGAAGTGACGAGAGCAGCTTCATATGGTCTGCAAAGAGTGAATGGACTAAATTTAAACCCCATGGAAGCCCTCGCTAGAGCGCTTGAAGATGACAATGAAGCAGTTGCATCATTGATTGAAAAAGCTCCTAACACTACAAAATTAAAGCCCTGTTACGACGTCTATTACGACGTCCAGACGTCATTTGAACGTCGATAAACGACGCCTATTACGACGCTGGACGTCGTTATATGACGTTTATGCGTCGCTATACGCGTCGCAACGGCGTCGTCTTAAAGCGACGACGTAACGTCGTTCAACGACGCCATCGCATTGGCGCCACGCTGGCCGGGCGGCGGCGTGGCGTGGGCGAAGCGGAGTTGCCGACGTGGCGACCACGTGTTTGACGCCGTTTAACGGCGTCACGCATGCACGCGGCGACCACGTGGCCGGGTGACCAGCGGCGTTGCGGTATACGTCGTCGTTTAACGACGTCGTACAAGAGCGCCACGTAAGCAACGTCGTTAAACGTCGTTTAACGACGTTGCTTACGTGTATTAACAAAAAAAAATTAATTTTTTTTTTATTTTGTTTTTTTTTTTATAAATTGAAAAAATAATAATAATACATTTATTATGAATCAAGTTAATACATTTAATATTAAAGCCTATAAAATGAATTTAACCAATAAAGAAATATAAGATTTTAACGTCATTAAATGATGTCGCTTAAATATATTAAAAAAATACAAAAATAAATGAAGCCCCAATTTTTTTAGCTAAATACATTAATCAATAAATTAAGCTAAATACATTAATCAATACATTAAGCATATTGAAAATTAAATGCTTACCTGGTACAAGGTGGCAAAGTTGTTTTGCACAAACAACGCATTTGCTAGGAGTGTACATGCAAAACAATAAATTCAATGATTAGTAAAATATTAGTATAAATAAACAACTTAAAGGAAAAAAAAATATGGAAAATCAATGGGGGAGGGGTGGTTTCAATGACGTCCCCTTCTTGTATAACAATTTAACCTAAATAAAGCATTAGTATTTTATTAGCGTATTGAAAAAATTAAATCATTACCTGGAAGAGGTGCCAAGTTGTTTTGCAAGAACAACACATTTTGCTAGAAGTGTACATGCAAAACAAAAAATTCAATGATTAGAAAGAAATAGGGCATAAGCATGCTACACTGCATCAAAAAAAGTACCATTTAGGAACCATAAAACTACCTAAAAAAGTACCCAACACTGGGTACTGGGTACTTTTATAATATCTCAATAACTAGAAATGTTAAATTGAATGCATTCATTTTGGCCTCCAATAGTATTATCTCTATCTTAACCTTGAACATTGATATGCTTTTGACATTTTATATTGAACTTTTGAATTAGTTTTGACAAAAAGAATAAGAAAATAGTACCCAATCCAAAAGTACCTAGTGCAGGTACTTGGCAGGTTCCAAAAATGGCAGGGTGTAGCATGCATATGCCCAATAGTATAAAAAAACTAATAAGGAAAAATTTTGGAAAGAAGAAGGGTCTCGTCTTTTAACGACGTCTTCTTAGATGGGAAAAAAAATTAGAAGAAGAATGGAAGAATTCCGAAGAAGAAAAGGCTAAGAAGAAGAGGAGGAACCCGAAAATGGGGAGGAAGAATACGAAGAAGATGAAGCGCAAGAGGAGGATTAAGAGTAAGAATTTGAATAAGAGGAGGAAGAAGAAGTATAAGAGGAGGAAGAATCGAAGAAGAAGATGACAAAGGGAATGGAAGAATATGTATGGAAGAAGGATGCAAGAATGGAAGAAGAAGAATGAAGGTTGAAGGAAGAACAAACAACAAATACAAAAAGCCCTAAATCTACCCAAAAACAAGTTTAGATTCAAAAAACGAGTTGGTTGATCCGTGCACATACCTTATGAAGCTTGGCTTACACTTAGAATAGACCCCAAAGTAGATCCGCGCCGAAATCGCCTCAAAAAACGCTCCTCCATAAGCTTTGCTTGCTCGAAAATAAGCGGCGGGATTACCGCATGTTTTCGATTTAAATCACAGGTCGTCGTTTAACGACGCACAAAACGTTGTTGAACGACGTTTATAACGACGTTTTTTTTTTTTTACGACGACAATTTTTTTTTTTTTTTTTTTTTTTTTTTTTTTTATGTTTATATACATGGGCTGGTCTCCCTAGATGTATGGCTTCTAATTGTACACTAGGGGATCAATGTACATAGTATAGCAGTTAATGTCCTCTTTGGGTTGCAAATAAGATTAACTTATACCTTCACATGATGGAGTTTGGAAAAATAAATAATGGTTAATAGATGTTAACGAGTACATCATACAAAAAGAAGTTGCCAGAGGGACAGAACAATACTCGGCCCTAATGCATCTAGGGTTTAATCAATGGATTAAGGCATTCTCCAGCATCAACAAGGCTGGAAACGAAGTTGATAAAATCGTCAAGGTCATTGACCAGCCTACCCGACCTGATCTATCAGTGGACAGTTGAGGAGGATCGATGCAAAATCCAATATATGACTGGAATTAAGGCCTTGGAAAAGGCCAACGGTAGCAAGAGGGAAGTTAAGGCAAAAGATGACATTTTTAGCTGTGATGAGGTTACGGATGATGATCCCTTTGACTCTATACTGTCAGAACAGGATAAAGAAACCTTGAAAGCCAACAACAAGACTAATGATGAAGATGGGAATGGGCCATTTGACTTCACCCTGAATAATTGTTTGAACTTTCCTATTATTCCAGAACGGTTGGTAGAGAATCATGCTGTTCTATGCAATCAGGGTCTGTGGAGAACCAAGAATTTTGGGGCCCTAGCCCCTATCAACAGGGATACGTGGATTCTACTTGGGGGTCTTACTAAGGATCAGGTTAATGCCACATACAATGCAGCCTTGTCACTGGATAAGTTTGTTAGAAAGGAAGAAATATTGTGCAGCATAGACACAAGATTCTTTGATAAGGTCTGCACAAAAAGTCCATACATGTATATGGGCCAGAAAGGCCACATGGCATATCCCAACATTGACAGGAATGACTTCTACCTTAAGAGGATTTGGAGGACATTCTGCCCTTATTTTAAATGTGTATGCGATGATAGAGGAAAAAAGAAGACTAAAAAGACCACCTGTGGTGACAATATGACTTGGTTGGATCAAGGAGTGTGGTACATGCTCAATAATTTGGATGTGATCTACCCTAACATGTCTACTGCAGCTCAAGTGGTTACATTTAGAGGGTTCCTTAGGGGTCCCCTTAAAACCAGTATCATGGGGTTCATTTCCTACCTACAGGTCAGGGAGGTGCTGATCCAAATGACAATGAAGCTTGCTGCAGATCCGTGGTCTGACCTTAAGATTGGTCTGCCTAGATGCAAGATGGTGGACATATGTGAGAAAACCATTAAACCTGTCACATATCTGAAAGATGCAGGTGCTTCTGCCAGCCATACTACCAGCAGACTCAGTAGCAGGAGTGCCTCTAATCCAACCAGTACTGTGCAGAATATGGTTGTACGCACACCAAGAATTATGACTAAACCAATGTATGTGACACCAGCTACGTCTGAGAGTGCCTCAGTTGAATGCATTGGCACACAAGTCCCTGCTGGATACTCCGTCACCAAGGACAGAACCACCCATGCACGCGCCAGTGACATGGCTGCTGGGGAAGAACTACGATACCAGGCCTGAGACAAAGGTATGAATTTATACTTTATACTCCATTTTGCATTGGCTGTACACTGTACTTCTGAGTCTGTTATCAGGTTACATTATCATAATTGATGTATACCTCTGCTCTCCCTTTTTTTATATAAAATAAAAATGATGCCACTCGGCCCATTAGTACACCAAAAGACATATGGCTAGCCAAAGGTCTGGTAATATCTAGGTCGTGTCAATATGCTTAAAATATTTTTTTGTTGCCTACAGACGTCTAAGTTTATTACAATAAACTGTCAAGGGAGATATGCTATCACTGAAAGTGGACCTCGGAATAAAATGAAAATTGTACACTGCACCTTTTTGTCCAAAATTTAGGACCTCATATGTTTGCCCAGAATATTTCATATGGTTTCCCTCGAATGCTTTGGTGAGTCCGGGATAAACATGATGCTCAATACCATGTTTGGATGGAAATATAGTGAGAATCTTCGTGATATCTGCTATAAACCATTCTATATTTTTGCACAAGATCATGATGTGCCATGCCCCTGCAGCAATCCTAACATGGCTTCTTTTATTGACTCTGATATTGGTCACGTTAGAACCACCAAGTTATCAATTATAAGAAGCAAACTGCTTAGAAACCTTTTCAAAAAAGGTCTTAATCATATTCCCGATAAAATCTTTGATCATGAGGGAATTTTAGAGAGGAAATATCTAAGGTGTGTGACCTTTTCTTTGATCACATATGTATTCGTACCCTGATATTACGGATGTGGAAAAGGAGGCATTCAAAATGAGAATATTAGATATTGCATCCAGTAGGATCAACACGGCTATTAGCAACGTGACTGAACCAAAGAAATTTGCTCTAGCTGATCGTGATGTGATCAATAATCTGGAATGGTTATATACTAACTTCTATATCTCTGGGGTGGATAAGGCCACCAATAATCCGGCCTTCATTTGCCCACAACATGTCAGGGAAATGGCCATCAAGAGGCTGAACAGTCATGACTTTCAGATTATTCTCAGCCCACACAAGGAGATCCAATGTCTAATCAAGGAGGATATACAAAACATTATGGGTTGCATTGGCTGTGAATCAGAAAGATTACCATACCTACTCGGGGTGTTTAAGGCCCATAAGAGTGACTACAGGTGGATTACTAATGCCCACAATACAATTTACACCGAGATATCAGAAATTATCACTGCTGGCCTTAATGATATTTTATCTAACTGGCCAGAAATAGCTAAAATGCTAAGTGCTAGTGTACATACCATGCTCCCAGGTAAAGTAAATTCTTGCTGGGTTGTTAATTCAGTGTATGATGTGGTGATCAATCTTCCATCCAGTATTCATGACCTATTTGTTGCGGACATAACTAAATGTTATGAGAACATCCCCCTCCTCGGAGACAATGGAATTTTGCAGAATTATTGAATTGGTGCATGGCTGCTTGGAAATGGCAAAAGGCTTACACCATAACAATGAGTTATGGATTAAGAAGTCCTCCAATTGTTATTAACCGCCAAATGGTTTAAAAAATGAGCCAAAGGGAAGATGCTGGTCCAAAATGGGGCTGGCAGTTTTCATTAAAGCTAACCATTGGCTACTTTCTAATTGTTTTATAGCTATGGGCAGCAGGACCTGGCTGCAGGTATGTGGAATCCCCATGGGATTTTCATGCAGCCCCAGCTGGTGCAATTTGTACCTTGCATGGTTCGAGGTTAATTTCATCAAGAAGCTGGCATCACATGGTAGATATAAGGAGATCAGTATGTTCAAACATACATTCCGATACATTGATGACCTACTTGCCATTAACTGCCCCACTATTCGGGAATTTCTCAGTACCATCCCAAATGAGTCTGGCCAAAGTCTGAATATTTATGACATGAGCAAACTTGGCATCAAGGAGGAAACCGTGTTTCATTACAGATATGGGGACAACAGCCCAAGAAGCCACATGGTTAACTTCTTAAATCTACGCATTGAAATTGTCAACAATGGCAGTGGAGTATATAGGTATACCAAATACGATAAGAGGGATATTCTACCTTTCACCGCCTTAAAATTCGTACATGCTGATAGCTGCAGGCCATACTTACAGGCCAGGAACGTAATAGTTTCCCAAATCTTACCATACATGTATGTCAACTCGTGTCCATTCAAGGCTGCTGCTGACATTAAAGAATTGATTGTTTGTTTCAACAATAATGGATTTGACATCTTTGGCATGAAGAGGAAAATCACAGGCTATATACAAGATAACTCCTTTCCAGGACTCAAGTTTGACAAGTTCATCTTGATACAAGAAATTAATGCGAGTGCATAAGGTATGACTGATTCTACCATCTATTGTCACAATTTTAGATGTGTAGTTTATTGGATAATATATCTAATAGGGTAAGGTGTGGACCCCAGCAGTGCTGGTAGGAGTCCACCCTCCCTACGAGCACATAATAATTTAGCTGGGCCAAACCTATCCTACGGTTGGAGGTAGGTTTTTTTTATGTTTATATACATGGGCTGGTCTCCCTAGATGTATGGCTTCTAATTGTACACTAGGGGATCAATGTACATAGTATAGCAGTTAATGTCCTCTTTGGGTTGCAAATAAGATTAACTTATACCTTCACATGATGGAGTTTGGAAAAATAAATAATGGTTAATAGATGTTATATGTTAAACATGCAAAGTTTAGGGTTTTCTCTCCACGATTCCTCTACCTGTAACTCAAGTAGCAGGCTGATGGGAGGCGTCTGGTTCCCCGAGCCCATTACGTGATGTGAGACCAGGCAGTGGCAGGGTCGGATATGGAAATCCACTTACATTCCGTGGCTGGCACATATGGTGAGATCCTCTGACCTAAATTAGGTGTTTAGCTTAGCAGCATATAGGCTTCACGGGCAGATCGATGAGCTTTCATTTATAAACTACGGTTGGCTTTAATCACATGAGGCACTGGCTCACATGCTTAAACTGCATTGGCATCACTTCAAGCATTTTAGGTGTCGTTGTATTCATGGTCCTTGGGCGGGAAAATCTTCACTAAGAGATGTCTGCATATTACTCAGAATATGATTCAGATGGTTGCCCATACAGTCCAGATAGTGTGACCACTCTTGAGGAGGAGTGGCTTGAAGCGGAGTTCCAAGCCTGTCTCGGGGATAACTGGTCTGATAATAGACTCATGGAGGCCGGGAGGAACACAGGGATCAAACGTCCCTGGATTAACCATCAGGGCAATGATGCTCACAAGCAAAATTATGCTGGAAGGCAGAATCGTGACACTGGAAAGCAGGGTAATTCCGGCTATAGAAATACTGTCCCAGATACACAGGATGGGGACAATGAGTTTGAACCCGAGGACTCTCAGGTCTGATCATGCTATGCATTTTGGACTTCAATACATCATTTAATGTGGGCTGGTCCATAATCAACTTTTACTGATTTTACATTAAACCTAGCTGGTTCAGGATCAATCAATACTTGAGTTTGATTTAGATACACTAACGCGGGTCTCTGCATACAAAATGGCTAAGATATGGTCATATTACTGGTTTAATATTTATGTCCTGTGTAATCCAGTGATGCTTTAGATATTGCATGGATGTTTTAAATCAATACACAGGTTTCAGAACTGTATTTCAGTTATCTACATTGATTTTTATGTTGTATATGCATTGTTTATAGCTTGGAATGAATTTGAGGGAAAAAGGTAACAATAGGTGACCAGCGATGAGCTGAGAAACCTAATGTACCTTTTGGCCCCTCACTCATTACCAAATTCTTGCTAATGTTGTGTTGGTTGGCTGCAGGTACCAGTTTCTCTTCCTATTGTTTCCTTTTTCCGATTTCAAGTTCGTGTCCTGGCTATTATATGGATGATATTGGTGGCATTTCTTGCACTCTTACTCATGTGGTGCTTACAGAAGGTTTTTATGAAAGGGAAGATTCACTAGCCTATTCTCAATGATATTTTTAGCTCAACGCTATGATGATCAACAAATCTATGAGTTCTGTCTTATATGACTTGCTTTAAGTTTTATCTGGCCAGCTTTTTGTGGTGACTACTATGCACACATGGCTGTAATGACAGAGTTTTTCATATTTAAATGTTTTACCCATCTTTTACTGAATGAATCCACTGTTTTTCTTACAAAAGACTATGTAGTATGTTCATCTGTCATGGTATCTTATATGTGATTAGGCTGATTCCATGCACTGTTATTCAGACCTATTTTGACCAGACAGACCGACCATGGTGGTCTTAAAATATCATCATATCAGGGATTGTGGAATGCTCTTTAATATATTTCCAGTATTAAAATGTCGTGTATGCTATTTTGATGAGTTCTATTCCACGGGTTAAAGGCATTGAAGTAATCTCTGATTGGTTCTAGTAACATGCAGAGTTTAAATTGTTAGTAAACATGGAGACATCTATTAGCTAGGTGCTTAAACGTTGCTGTTTAATTGGGGTTTACACATGAATGGACATAATACACTTGCATGCATAGGCTAATAATGGCAAGCATGCAGTGGCCAAGAATGCAGATCGATCCGACGGATCGCGATTCTCGAGCCAGACGAGCATGCAAGAGTTGCATGCGTTGCCTGCATGCATTGCATGCATTTCGGGCCTCTCATCCGGTTAGGGGATCGCTATTTCTTCCTGCATTCGCCTTCAGCTTCTCATCGGCGCTTTCTCTTCGCCCAGCAGTGTTTCAGGTTATGTTCTATGCTCTCATGCAGAGGAGGGGCTTCCTCTTGCATGGGTTGACCTTTCGTGGCATTTCCTATCATTCTTGTTTCTCTTGACTGACCTTTCTGGCGTATCCCTTCTGGCGTTTCTTATCGTTCTCGGTTCTCTTCTACCTTGGCTGCGTTGACCTTTCTGGCGCATCCCTTCTGGCGTTTCCTATCTTTCTCGTATCTCTTCCTATCCTTCGTCTAGCTTCTACCTCGGCATTCCTCCACTATGGGGCAATTCTTGAGCCTTCATCTCGGATCGGCGGGAAGTTCTCTTCTTCGAGGCGTTGTTGTGTCATCGTAGTCGCGGCTTTCGAGAAATCCGATCGATCAAACCGGATCGCGATTCTCGAGCGGGCGAGCATGCAAAAGTTGCATCGTTGCTGCATGCATTGCATGCATTTCGGCCTCTCATCCGGTTAGGGGATCGCTATTTCTTCCTGCATTCGCCTTGGCTTCTCATCGGGCTTTCTCTTCGCCAGCGGTGTTTCGGGTTATGTTCTATGCTCTCCTCCCTCCCTCCCTTAAGTATTTTGTTTTTATATATGTTGTTCGCGTGGCACGCTTTAATCAGCCCCCTCGCTTTTCGAGAGGTTTTGTTCTTCTCTATTGTGTTTTGTGGTCTTATGCAGTGCAGGCGTTGCCGCGACGTTGGTTTCTTTTGGAGCGTGGGTTTTGGGAAGTTTAGCGCCCGGCGTTGTCTAAGCCCTTTGCCTAGGGCTTATCGCTAGGGTTTTTCCCGAAAACCGAAAAGGGCGGGTTTTTTAATCCCGGCGATAAGCCCTAGGCAGGTACACTAGCCAAACATCTATGATATATTTTTGTATTTTGGGGTCCAGGTGTTATGACTGGATATTCCCTGTATTTTTTGTTTTTTGGGTAGCTTGCGATACGCAGCTACCCACTCTCTACCATTGTAATTACACTGCTGGGATGAATAGAAAAGCCCCATCCAGCGTTGTTGTGTCATGCGAGTCGCAGCTCGAGAATGACACAGGGTGACAAAAAATTGGCTGTACAAGTGGTGTACAGTTGCTGGCTTAACATGCATGTGGGCTAAAAAATAGCATGCACTGTCAAAGATTTAAATTGACTCTATTTACCTTTTGGAACTGAAAGATACTTTAGTTGCATGTAGTCTACAAGTACCTGTGTTCGAAAAGTTACTTTATTTCTTTCAAAGAAGGCCTTAGATCTTTTCGGAATTTACCTTAAAATTTTCGAAATCTAAGGATATAAGTCTCACGGCTATAAGAAACATGATCTCATGGATCTACATGATCCGTGGTATATAAACTGGCACTTTGCATAGAATCATTTTGCATATATTGTTTTTGCATATATTGTTTCATGGGGCACTTGCTAGCTTTTATTTACCCTGTTATTGCAGTTGCAAAGGTTATAGATGGAACTTGGCTCTATTTATGTACGTGTATTGTCTACTAGGTGTAGGCCAATGGTCTTGTGACATATTTATTCTTTGAACCATAATATGGATAATTTAGTGTTTTGAACTAAATACTTGGTATTCCATGGCGGATAGTGTCATCATGGATCTTGATCCTAGTTGCATAAGGGATTGACCTGTGTTGATGTCACGACTAGTTGGTTGATGCCATGGCTAGTGTGGACTGGATTTTTTTAGGAACTTCAGGTCCCTGGTTTTACCAGGGTCACTTCTACCTAGAAATCAAGTATTTAGTTCATAAACATGACTATTTCCTGATGTAGTACATTGATCTGTTCATACCATAAGGACTAACGGATCATTTTAATGATTGACAGGAAAGAGAAGTAGTATACGAGGTTACCCTACCCACTTGGAACAATGAATTAGCGGCTATAGGGTACAATTACTTCAAATCTGAAGTTCCAAGCTATGTTGTTCAGAGTCTACTGTGCTGCATTAAAGATATCAAGGCTCACGAGTACATCATACAAAAAGAAGTTGCCAGAGGGACAGAACAATACTCGGCCCTAATGCATCTAGGGTTTAATCAATGGATTAAGGCATTCTCCAGCATCAACAAGGCTGGAAACGAAGTTGATATTGACGAACTGTATAACAGCCTACCCGACCTGATCTATCAGTGGACAGTTGAGGAGGATCGATGCAAAATCCAATATATGACTGGAATTAAGGCCTTGGAAAAGGCCAACGGTATCAAGAGGGAAGTTAAGGCAAAAGATGACATTTTTAGTTGTGATGAGGCTATGGATGATGATCCCTTTGACTCTATACTGTCAGAACAGGATAAAGAAACCTTGAAAGCCAACAACAAGACTAATGATGAAGATGGGAATGGGCCATTTGACTTCACCCTGAATAATTGTTTGAACTTTCCTGTTATTCCAGAACGGTTGGTAGAGAATCATGCTGTTCTATGCAATCAGGGTCTGTGGAGAACCAAGAATTTTGGGGCCCTAGTTCCTATCAACAGGGATACGTGGATTCTACTTGGGGGTCTTACTAAGGATCAGGTTAATGCCACATACAATGCAGCCTTGTCACTGGATAAGTTTGTTAGAAAGAAAGAAATATTGTGCAGCATAGACACAAGATTCTTTGATAAGGTCTGCACAAAAAGTCCATACATGTATATGGGCCAGAAAGGCCACATGGCATATCCCAACATTGACAGGAATGACTTCTACCTTAAGAGGATTTGGAGGACATTCTGCCCTTATTTTAAATGTGTATGCGATGATAGAGGAAAAAAGAAGACTAAAAAGACCACCTGTGGTGACAATATGACTTGGTTGGATCAAGGAGTGTGGTACATGCTCAATAATTTGGATGTGATCTACCCTAACATGTCTACTGCAGCTCAAGTGGTTACATTTAGAGGGTTCCTTAGGGGTCCCCTTAAAACCAGTATCATGGGGTTCATTTCCTACCTACAGGTCAGGGAGGTGCTGATCCAAATGACAATGAAGCTTGCTGCAGATCCGTGGTCCGACCTTAAGATTGGTGCGCCTAGATGCAAGATGGTGGACATATGTGAGAAAACCATTAAACCCTGTCACATATCCGAAAGATGCGGTGTGCTTACACGCCAGCCATACTACCGGCCAGACTTCGATGTGGAGTGCCTCTAATCCAACCGAAGATCGTGCGGGAATATGGTTTAACGCGACACCAAGAATTATGACTAAACCAATGTATGTGACACCAGCTACATCTGAGAGTGCCTCAGTTGAATGCATTGGCACACAAGTCCCTGCTGAATACTCCGTCACCAAGGACAGAACCACCCATGCACGCGCCAGTGACATGGCTGCTGGGGAAGAACTACGATACCAGGCCTGAGACAAAGGTATGAATTTATACTTTATACTCCATTTTGCATTGGCTGTACACTGTACTTCTGAGTCTGTTATCAGGTTACATTATCATAATTGATGTATACCTCTGCTCTCCCTTTTTTTATATAAAATAAAAATGATGCCACTCGGCCCATTAGTACACCAAAAGACATATGGCTAGCCAAAGGTCTGGTAATATCTAGGTCGTGTCAATATGCTTAAAATATTTTTTTGTTGCCTACAGACGTCTAAGTTTATTACAATAAACTGTCAAGGGAGATATGCTATCACTGAAAGTGGACCTCGGAATAAAATGAAAATTGTACACTGCACCTTTTTGTCCAAAATTCAGGACCTCATATGTTTACCCAGAATATTTCATATGGTTTCCCTCGAATGCTTTGGTGAGTCCGGGATAAACATGATGCTCAATACCATGTTTGGATGGAAATATAGTGAGAATCTTCGTGATATCTGCTATAAACCATTCTATATTTTTGCACAAGATCATGATGTGCCATGCCCCTGCAGCAATCCTAACATGGCTTCTTTTATTGACCCTGATATTGGTCACGTTAGAACCACCAAGTTATCAATTATAAGAAGCAAACTGCTTAGAAACCTTTTCAAAAAAGGTCTTAATCATATTCCTGATAAAATGCTGATCATGAGGGAATTCAGAGAGGAAATATCTAAGGTGTGTGACCTTTTCTTTGATGCACATATGTATTCGTACCCTGATATTACGGATGTGGAAAAGGAGGCATTCAAAATGAGAATATTAGATATTGCATCCAGTAGGATCAACACGGCTATTAGCAACGTGACTGAACCAAAGAAATTTGCTCTAGCTGATCGTGATGTGATCAATAATCTGGAATGGTTATATACTAACTTCTATATCTCTGGGGTGGATAAGGCCACCAATAATCCGGCCTTCATTTGCCCACAACATGTCAGGGAAATGGCCATCAAGAGGCTGAACAGTCATGACTTTCAGATTATTCTCAGCCCACACAAGGAGATCCAATGTCTAATCAAGGAGGATATACAAAACATTATGGGTTGCATTGGCTGTGAATCAGAAAGATTACCATACCTACTCGGGGTGTTTAAGGCCCATAAGAGTGACTATAGGTGGATTACTAATGCCCACAATACAATTTACACCGAGATATCAGAAATTATCACTGCTGGCCTTAATGATATTTTATCTAACTGGCCAGAAATAGCTAAAATGCTAAGTGCTAGTGTACATACCATGCTCCCAGGTAAAGTAAATTCTTGTTGGGTTGTTAATTCAGTGTATGATGTGGTGATCAATCTTCCATCCAGTATTCATGACCTATTTGTTGCGGACATAACTAAATGTTATGAGAACATCCCCCTCCTCGGAGACAATGGAATTTGCAGAATTATTGAATTGGTCTGCATGGCTGCTTGGAAATGGCAAAAAGGCTTACACCATAACAATGAGTTATGGATTAAGAAGTCCTCCAATTGTTACACTGCCAAATGGTTTAAAAATGAGCCAAAGGGAAGATGCTGGTCCAAAATGGGGCTTGCAGTTTTCATTAAAGCTAACCATTGGCTACTTTCTAATTGTTTTATAGCTATGGGCAGCAGGACCTGGCTGCAGGTATGTGGAATCCCCATGGGATTTTCATGCAGCCCCAGCTGGTGCAATTTGTACCTTGCATGGTTCGAGGTTAATTTCATCAAGAAGCTGGCATCACATGGTAGATATAAGGAGATCAGTATGTTCAAACATACATTCCGATACATTGATGACCTACTTGCCATTAACTGCCCCACTATTCGGGAATTTCTTAGTACTATCCCAAATGAGTTTGGCCAAAGTCTGAATATTTATGACATGAGCAAACTTGGCATCAATATGTAGCAAAATAACAGGGGGTTCCAGGGGGATTTGATATAGATATAATTCTTGAAACCATAGACCATATCCCTAAAACAATTACAATTCAATGGGTTATTATAAAAAAAAAACATAGATTTAAGATAAAAAATAGTCACATTAGCTCACTGGTTAGATTGGTTAAAGTAGTTTTATTAGGACATTGAGTTATTTTGGTAGAGGCTCGAATCTCCGTATTTCATATTCTAAAAGCTTAAGTGAAACCATATAGAGGCTCGATATACCATCAAAACCTTAGGCAAACTCGTATTCGACATCTTAAAATCATAGGTGTCCCCAATCATAATTGAGCATAATCGAAACGAGAGGTGTCCAGAGGCTCCAACATATAGTCTGGGCCGTCGGATTGGATGATCCGACGATCGTGGTGGTCCGTGGTGCACCTCGTTTAGAATATGTAGCAAAAAAATAAGGGGGTTCCAGGGGGATTTGATATAGATATAATTCTTGAAACCATAGACCATATCCCTAAAACAATTCAATGGGTTATTATAAAAAAAACATAGATTTAAGATAAAAAATAGTCACATTAGCTCACTGGTTAGATTGGTTAAAGTAGTCTTATTTGGTTAAAGTAGTCTTATTAGGACATTGAGGTATTTTGGTAGAGGTTCGAATCTCCGTATTTCATATTCTAAAAGCTTAAGTGATTTGATATAGATATAATTCTTGAAACCATAGACCATATCCCTAAAACAATTCAATGGGTTATTATAAAAAAAAAAACATAGATTTAAGATAAAAAATAGTCACATTAGCTCACTGGTTAGATTGGTTAAAGTAGTCTTATTAGGACATTGAGTTATTTTGGTAGAGGCTCGAATCTCCGTATTTCATATTCTAAAAGCTTAAGTGAAACCGTATAGAGGCTCGATATACCATCAAAACCTTAGGCAAACTCGTATTCGACATCTTAAAATCATAGGTGTCCCCAATCATAATTGAGCATAATCGAAACGAGAGGTGTCCAGAGGCTCCAACATATAGTCTGGGCCGTCGGATTGACAGATCCGACGACTGTGGTGGTCCAGGGTGCACCTCGTTTAGAATATGTAGCCCAAGAAGCCATATGGTTAACTTCTTAAATCTACGCATTGAAATTGTCAACAATGGCAGTGGAGTATATAGGTATACCAAATACGATAAGAGGGATATTCTACCTTTCACCGCCTTAAAATTCGTACATGCTGATAGCTGCAGGCCATACTTACAGGCCAGGAACGTAATAGTTTCCCAAATCTTACCATCCATGTATGTCAACTCGTGTCCATTCAAGGCTGCTGCTGACATTAAAGAATTGATTGTTTGTTTCAACAATAATGGATTTGACATCTTTGGCATGAAGAGGAAAATCACAGGCTATATACAAGATAACTCCTTTCCAGGACTCAAGTTTGACAAGTTCATCTTGATACAAGAAATTAATGCGAGTGCATAAGGTATGACTGATTCTACCATCTATTGTCACAATTTTTGATGTGTAGTTTATTGGATAATATATCTAATAGGGTAAGGTGTGGACCCCAGCAGTGCTGGTAGGAGTCCACCCTCCCTACGAGCACATAATAATTTAGCTGGGCCAAACCTATCCTACGGTTGGAGGTAGGTTTTTTTTATGTTTATATACTTGGGCTGGTCTCCCTAGATGTATGGCTTAAATTTGTACACTAAGGGATCAATGTATATAGTATAGCAGTTAATGTCCTCTTTGGGTAAGATTAACTTATACCTTCACATGTTGGAGTTTGGAAAAATAGATAATGGTTAATCGATGATATATGTTAAAAATGCAAAGTTTTAGGTTTCTTTCTCCACGTTCCTCTACCTGTAACTCAAGTAGCAGGCTGATGGGAGGCGTCTGGTTCCCCGAGCCCATTACGTGATGTGAGACCAGGCAGTGGCAGGGTCGGATTGGGAAATCCACTTACATTCCGTGGCTGGCACATTTGGTGAGATCTTCTGACCTAAATTATGTGTTTAGCTTAGCAGCATATAGGCTTTACGGGCAGATCGATGAGCTTTCATTTATAATCTCCGGCTGGCTTTAATCACATGAGGCACTGGCTCACATGCTTAAACTGCATTGGCATCACTTCAAGCATCTTAGGTGCCATTGTATTCATGGTCCTTGGGCGGGAAAATCTTCACTAAGGGATGTCTGAATATTACTTAGAATATGATTCAGATGGTTGCCCATACAGTCCAGATAGTGTGAGCACTCTTGAGGAGGAGTGGCTTGAAGCGGAGTTCCAAGCCTGTCTCGGGGATAACTGGTCTGATAATAGACTCATGGAGGCCGGGAGGAACATAGGGATCAAACGTCCCTGGATTAACCATCAGGGCAAAGATGCTCACAAGCAAAATTATGCTGGAAGGCAGAGTCGTGACACTGGAAAGCAGGGTAATTCCAGCTATAGAAATGCTGCCCCTGATACACAGGAAGGGGACAATGAGTTTGAACCCGAGGACTCTCAGGTCTGATCATGCTACACATTGTGGATTTCAATACATTACTTAATGTGGGCTGGTCCATAATCAACTCTTACTGATTTTACAATAGACCTAGCTGGTTCAAGATCAATCCATTCTTGGGTTTGATTTAGATATACTAATGCTGGTCTCTGCATACAAAAAGCTAAGATATGGTCATATTTATGGTTTAATATTTATGTCCTGTATAATCCAGTGATGCTTTAGATATTGCATGGATGTTCTAAATAAATACACTGGTTTCAGAACTGTATTTCAGTTTTCTCTATTGATTTTTAAGTTGTATATGCATTGTTTATAGCTTGGAATGAATTTGAGGGAAAAAGGTAACAATAGGTGACCAGCGATGAGCTGAGAAACCTAATGTACCTTTTGGCCCCTCACTCATTACCAAATTCTTGCTAATGTTGTGTTGGTTGGCTGCAGGTACCAGTTTCTCTTCCTATTGTTTCCTTTTTCCGATTTCAAGTTCAAGTCCTGGCTATTATATGGATGATATTGCTGGCATTTCTTGCACTCTCACTCATGTGATGCTTACAGAAGGTTTTTATGAAAGGGAAGATTTACTAGCCCATTTTCAATGATATTTTTAGCTCAACGCTATGATGGTCAACAAATCTATGAGTTCTGTCTTATATGACTTGCTTTAAGTTCTATCTGGCCAGCTTTTTGTGGTGACAACTATGCACACATGGCTGTAATAACAGAGTTTTGAATATCTAAATGTTTTACCCATCTTTTACTGAATGAATCCACTGTTTTCCTTACAAAATACTATGAAGTATGTTCATCTGTCATGATATCTTATAGGTGATTAGGCTGATTCCGTGCACTGTTATTCAGACCTATTTTGACCAGACAGACCGACCATGGTGGTCTTAAAATATCATCATATCAGGGATTGTGGAATGCTCTTTAATATATTTCCAGTATTAAAATGTAGTGTATGCTATTTTGATGAGTTCTATTCCACGGGTTAAAGGCATTGAAGTAATCTCTGATTGGTTCTAGTAACATGCAGAGTTTAAATTGTTAGTAAACATGGAGACATCTATTAGCTAGGTGCTTAAACGTTGCTGTTTAATTGGGGTTTACACATGAATGGACATAATACACTTGCATGCATAGGCTAATAATGGCAAGCATGCAGTGGCCAAGAATGACACAGGGTGACAAAAAATTGGTTGTACAAGTGGTGTACAGTTGCTGGCTTAACATGCATGTGGGCTAAAAAATAGCATGCACTGTCAAAGATTTAAATTGACTCTATTTACCTTTGGAACTGAAAGATACTTTAGTTGCATGTAGTCTACAAGTACCTGTGTTCGAAAAGTTACTTTATTTCTTTCAAAGATCTTTTCGGAATTTACCTTAAAATTTTCGAAATCTAAGGATATAAATCTCACGGCTATAAGAAACATGATCTCATGGATCTACATGATCCGTGGTATATAAACTGGCACTTTGCATAGAATCATTTTGCATATATTGTTTTTGCATATATTGTTTCATGGGGCACTTGCTAGCTTTTATTTACCCTGTTACAGCAGTTGCAAAGGTTATAGATGGAACTTGGCTCTATTTATGTACGTGTATTGTCTACTAGCTGTAGGCCAATGGTCTTGTGACATATTTATTCTTTGAACCATAATATGGATAATTTAGTGTTTTGAACTAAATACTTGGTATTCCATGGCGGATAGTGTCATCATGGATCTTGATCCTAGTATGAACTGATAAGACTGCATAAGGGATTGACCTGTGTTGATGTCACGACTAGTTGGTTGATGCCATGGCTAGTGTGGACTGGATTTTTTTTTTTTTTTTTTTTTTTTTTTTTTGTGAATAGTATAGAATGCATGTACACTTGATACATGGGTTTATTTAACTGGATAGGGGTTTATTTGACTTGTTACACCCGTTAAAGTTATGAAATATACCACCATGAGAATGTTCAATGTTTTGTGGTACATCCGTTGAGTTATGAGGTATATAATACGATGATGATAACTAGTAATACCGTACCTGCTATGATAATTAATACCTTACCAACATGCAAAGATGTAGTTTATCTTAAAATTTTATTTTGTTAGATTTAAAAAGGTTAGGTTTCCACCAATAGTATATGTAGCTACGTTTGTTACGACAACATATATATACAAGAAATTTAACACGTCCTACGGTGCGTGTTCCAATTTTAGCATGTTCTTACGGTGCAAGGCCCTGTCGTGCTCCAGGTAACCAACGATTTTACTGAGACTCTCTTGTGATTCCTCTATATTCTTCAACATTCTATGTACTATATTTAGCATTCATGAAGATTCCCCTAGATTCTCTTAGAATTTTCAATTTTGATTGAGGTGCTTACCCATGAGCATTTAGAACCTTCCAAAATAATCTATTTTGGATCTGTGCAATATTTCTAAAACACTTTCTATTTTTAGACTGAGGCGCTTATCCTGAGCATCTAAAACATTTTTTTTTTTAAGATTTATATTGTACACCTTTATTATAAAACATTTTAGAACATTCTATTGTGGCTCTTTGCAAAATCTTAAAAAAACTCTAAGATTTCATCAAGATTTTCTTAGATTCCCTTAGATATTATGAAGATTCTCTTAGATTCAACTAGATTTTAAGAGATTCCCTTAGACTTGTAAATATCTTCCTAGATTCCCTTACAATTTATGAGATTTCCCTAGATTCCCTTTAATTCTTCTGGATTCCCTTTTCTAGAACTTTCTAGAATATCATGAAACTTTCAAAACATCCTAGAACTTTCTGGAAGTATTTCCCTATTTCCTTATATTCCCGAAGATTCCCCTACATTCTAGAACTTATTAGAACAATTTGGGACTTTCTAGAAGGATTCTCTTAGATTCCCCCTAGATTCTCTTATATTCCAAAACATTTTAGAATTCTGAAACTTTCTAGAACATTCTAGAAGATTTTAGAACTTTCTAGAGCCTCCAGAACATTCTAGAACTTTCTTGAACTATCTAGAATGTTATATTCTATTTTATCTTAATTTGAATATTACCCTTAAATATATTTGAAACATAAATTATTTATAGAATTAATGCTTGGTCTAGTGGTTAGAATGGGGGGTTGGGGGATTAATGACCAGGGTTCGAATCCCTCCAATAACATAAAAAATTTTAAAAGCCTTTCCTTAAAATTTGTTGAAAATACCAAGGCCCGAGCATGCAATGTGAACCGTAGGATCTTGGACCAAGGATTATGATCAATCTGGACCGTAGGATCATGTAGGATAATGTAGGATGTAAGTGTTTCTTTCTTTTGCAAAAATGACCGTGTAACTTGGACCCTAGGGTAATTTTGGCATTCCGGACGATGTGGCGAAGTCGAATTGCCATTTCGGAGCCTCCGCAATGTCCGAACGACAAAACACTTTGGTTTCTACAGCCATGGGCCTCTCCTGGTTTGATATGTTCTCGGGACGGATGTTGGATTTTTGGACCTTCTGGACCGGGTTCCTTGAACAAAGGATTCAATGGTCGGATACGGAACCCGAGATCCGGGAGTGTGGTCTTTAGCGCACGCCCCTGGGGAGCGCCAGAAAGGCTGCCTGGGGAAGCTTTTGGGGCTCGCCTCCCGGGTTCGTGACTCCCCCTTCTAATGAGGAGGCCTTGCAAGGTCCTCGCCTTATTTGACTTGGGCAAGTGTGCTACCGCTTGCCCAACAACAGTCAGCCCGGACCGTTCTAATGCAAACTATTTGATCTAAACCTTATCCAAAATTTTTTAAAGTTGGCCTGTATGTTGGCGATGACTTAGGAAGCTAGTGACAAAAAATCAGAATTTAAGTCCATACTATGCATTAATTACTTAATTTACTTAATGTCTTGCTACCGCAAAAGCGCTTGACTTGACTTCTAACGCCACACCGGAGGAGTACAGGTCCAAACTCCATTCCGTCGCCCCTTGCTTTGCATTCTCAATCCGTCCCAAGTGCAAAAGACCAAAACTTCGGCACCCAAAACGCAAAACCCCGCTAGAACCCCGCAACTCATAGGGTTTACGCTTTGGAGGCTCAATCCCTTGTCGATTTGACTAGGACCTTGCGCTAGATGTCTTGACGTAGAGGGGGTGTTGACGTTTTGAGCACGGACCCTAAAAACCACCCTAGGCGGCTTGCCCCAAAAGTCCTCTCCCAAGGCGGCCCCCGCAATCCGGGCAACTTCCCTCTTCGAACCGCGTGATCCGCCTCTCGCCAATGGACTCGAACGCCGACATTGCCCTAGGGACCAAGTTTTGTGGCCGTAAGCCCACCCCTTCTCAAGAAGCGCAAACCGGTCTCATGTGCAACACACTCGTAGTCAATTGGCCTAGGAGGTGGTCAGCGAATCACCGCAATGTAGGGCGTAAGTGTTTCTTTCTTTTGCAAAATGGCCCGGTAACTTGGTCCCTAGGGTAATTTTGGCATTCGGACGATGTGGCTTAAGTCGAATCGCCATTTCGAGCCTCCGCAATGTCCGAACGACAAAACACTTTGGTTTTCTACAGCCGCCGCCAGCAGACGCCAAGGGTTTGATATGTTCTCCTGACGGATGTTGGATTTTTTTGGACCTTCGGACCAGGTTCCTTGAACAAAGGATTCAACGGTCGGGACACGGAACCGAGATCCGGGAGTGTGGTCTTTAGCGACGCCTCTCTGGGCGGAGCGCCAGAAAGGCTGCCTCGGGAAGCTTTTTGGGGCTCGCCTCCCGGGGTTCAGACTCTCCCCTCTAATGAGGAGGCCTTGCAAGGTCCCCGCCTTGTTTGACTTGGGCAAGTGTGCTACCAGCCTGCCCAACAACAAAGCCGCCCGGACCGTTCTAATGCAAACTATTTGATCTAAACCTTATCCAAAAAATTTAAAAGTTGGCCTGTATGTTGGCGATGACTTAGGAAGCTAGCTGACAAAAAATCAGAATTTAAGTCCGTACTATGCATTAATTACGAATTTACGAATGTCTTGCTACTGCAAAAGCGGCCCTTGACTTCTAACTGCCACACCGGGAGGAGTACAGGTCCAAACTCCATTCCGTCAGTTCCCCTTGCTTTGCGTTCTCAACTGCATGTGATCGGCCATGTCCCAAGTGCAAAAGACCAAAACTCGGCACCCAAAACGCAAACCCTGCTAGAACCTGGCAACTCATAGGGTTTACGTTTCGGAGGCTCTATCCTTGTCAGATTTGACTAGGACCTTGCACCGTGTCTTGACGTAGAGGGGGGGTGTTGACGCCAGAGCACGGACCCTAAAAACCACCCGGAAACAGCTTGCCCCAAAAGTCCTCCCCCGAAGGCCCTGGCGACGGACGGGCAACTTTCCCTCTCCGAAACCGTGATCTGTCTCTGCCAATGGACTCAGAACGTCGACATTGCCCTAGGGACCAAGTTTTGTGGCCAGAAGCCCACCCCTTCTCGAAAAAGCGCCAAACTATGTGCAACACACTCGTAGTCAATTGGCCTAGGAGGTGGCTGCTGAATACTGCAATGTAGGGCGTAAGTGTTTCTTTCTTTTGCAAAAATGACCGTGTAACTTGGTCTCTAGGGTAATTTTGGCATTCCAAACGATGTGGCAAAGTCGAATTGCCATTTCGGAGCCTCCGCAATGTCCGAACGACAAAACACTTTGGTTTCTACACGCCGCCTCGCTAGACGCCATGGGTTTGATATGTTCTCCTGGACGGATGTTTTTTTGGACCTTCTCGGACCAGGTTCCTTGAACAAAGGATTCAACGGTCGGATACGAGAACCGAGATCCGGGAGTGTGGTCTTTAGCGTACGCCCCCCCGGCGGAGCGCTGCCAGGAAAGGCTGCCTCGGGAAGCTTTTTGGGGCTCTCCTCCTGGGGTTCAGACTTTCCCCTCTAATGAGGAGGCCTTGCAAGGTCCTGGCCTTGTTTGACTTGGGCAAGTGTGCCAGCTCGGCTGCCCAACAACAGGCTGCCCGGACCGTTCTAATGCAAACTATTTGATCTAAACCTTATCCAAAATTTTTGAAAGTTGGCCTGTATGTTGGCGATGACTTAGGAAGCTAGCTGACAAAAAATCAGAATTTAAGTCCGTACTATGCATTAATTACGAATTTACGAATATCTTGCTACTGCAAAAGCGGGCCTTGACTTCTAACTGCCACAAATGGAAGGACTCTGTGTCCAAACTCCATTCCGTCAGTTCTCCTTGCTTCGCGTTCTCAACTGCATGTGATCGGCCACGTCCCAAGTGCAAAAGATCAAAACTCGGCACCCAAAACGCAAACCCTGCTAGAACCTGGCAACTCATAGGGTTTACGTTTCGGAGGCTCTATCCTTGTCAGATTTGACTAGGACCTTGCGCCGTGTCTTGACGTAGAGGGGGGGTGTTGACGCCAGAGCACGGACCCTAAAAACCACCCGGAAGCAGCTTGCCCCAAAAGTCCTCTCCGGAAGCCCCCGGGCGATGGGCCGGGCAACTTCCCCTCGGGAATGGACTCTAACGCCGACATTGCCCTAGGGACCAAGTTTTGTGGCGGAAGCCCACCCCTTCTCGAAGAAGCACCACCATTTGGGAGTAGAAGTGGGGAGATGGGGGCATATCATACCACGAGATCAAAGATACTGCAAGGTATGTGACTCAAACCAGGTGGAGGATGAAGATCATACATTGCTTCGATGTAGGGCCTATGAAGCAATTCGAGATAAACACGGTATTCATTATAACGATCTACCCACTCTTTTTACACTTAATAGTGATATGTTGGGAAAATATTTTATTGAACTTCTCCAACATAGGGATACTTGTTTAAGTTCTCACACTGCTGTTAATGTTGATAATTCAGATAGTTTGAGTGAGAGTGATGAGCTAGATGAGGATTTGGAAACTCATCTATTATTTTATGAAGATGTTTAAGTGGTTTTGTCTAATAGGCCTTTGAGGCCTCCCGTAGACATAATAAACTTTCTTTCTTTCTCTTTTCTCGAAGAAGCACCAAACTATCTCATGTGCAACACACTCGTAGTCAATTGGCCTAGGAGGTGGCTGCTGAATACTGCAATGTAGGGCGTAAGTGTTTCTTTCTTTTGCAAAAATGACCGTGTAACTTGGACCCTAGGGTAATTTTGGCATTCCGGACGATGTGGCGAAGTCGAATCGCCATTTCGGAGCCTCCGCAATGTCCGAACGACAAAACACTTTGGTTTTTACACTGTCGCCCGCAGGACGCTTCGCGGTTTGATATGTTCTCCCGGACGGATGTTGGATTTTTTTGGACCTTCTCGGACCAGGTTCCTTGAACAAAGGATTCAACGGTCGGATACAGGAACCGAGATCCGGGAGTGTGGTCTTTAGCGTGACGCCCCAACGGGATTTGCCAGAAAGGCTGCCTCGGGGAAGCTTTTGGGGCTCTCTTCCGGGGTTCAGACTCTCCCCTCTAATGAGGAGGCCTTGCAAGGTCCCCGGCCTTGTTTGACTTGGGCAAGTGTGCAGCTCTTCGGCTGCCCAACAACAGCTGCCCCGGACCGCTCTAATGCAAACTATTTGATCTAAACCTTATCCAAAATTTTTGAAAGTTGGCCTGTATGTTGGCGATGACTTAGGAAGCTAGCCTGACAAAAAAAATCAGAATTTAAGTCCGTACTATGCATTAATTACGAATTTATGAATGTCTTGCTACTGCAAAAGCGGCCCTTGACTTCTTTTGCCACAGCGGGAGGACTACAGGTCCAAACTCCATTCCGTCAGTTCCCTTTGCTTCGCGTTCTCAACTGCATGTGATCGGCCACGTCCCAAGGCAAAAGACCAAAACTTCGGCACCCAAAACGCCAAACCCCGCTAGAACCGGCAACTCATAGGGTTTACGTTTGGAGGCTCTATCCTTGTCGATTTGACTAGGACCTTGGCGCCGCGTGTCTTGGCGTAGGGGGTGTTGTTTGCCTTGAGCACGGACCCTAAAAACCACTCGGAAGCAGCTTGCCCCAAAAGTCCTCTCCCGAAGGCCCTGGCGACGGACGGGCAACTTCTCCTCTCCGGAACCGTGATCTGTCTCTGCCAATGGACTCAGAACATTGACATTGCCCTAGGGACCAAGTTTTGTGGCCAGAAGCCCACCCTTTCGAAGAAGCCAAACTATCTCACGTGCAACACACTCGTAGTCAATTGGCCTAGGAGGTGGTGGCTGAATGAATCGCAATGTAGGGCGAAGTGTTTCTTTCTTTTGCAAAAATGGCCGTGTAACTTGGTCCCTAGGGTAATTTTGGCATTCCGGACGATGTGGCGAAGTCGAATCGCCATTTCGGAGCCTCCGCAATGTCCGAACGACAAAACACTTTGGTTTCTACACTGTCGCCCGCAGGACGCTTCGCGGTTTGATATGTTCTCCGGGACGGATGTTGGATTTTTTGGACCTTCGGACCAGGTTGCTTGAACAAAGGATTCAATCTGGCCGGATACGGGAACCGAGATCCGAGAGTGTGGTCTTTAGCGCACGCCCCGTGGGCTGATTTGCCAGAAAGGCTGCCTCGGGAAGCTTTTTGGGGCTCGCCTCCTGGGGTTCAGACTCTCCCCTCTAATGAGGAGGCCTTGCAAGGTCCTGGCCTTGTTTGACTTGGGCAAGTGTGCCAGCTCGGCTGCCCAACAACAGGCTGCCCGGACCGTTCTAATGCAAACTATTTGATCTAAACCTTATCCAAAAAATTTTAAAGTTGGCCTGTATGTTGGCGATGATTTAGGAAGCTAGCTGACAAAAAATCAGAATTTAAGTCCATACTATGCATTAATTACGAATTTATTTAATGTCTTGCTACATGCAAAAAGCGGCCCTTGACTTCTAACCGCCACACGGAGGAGTATTGTGTCCAAACTCCATTCCGTCAGTTCCCTTGCTTTGGCGTTCTCAATCTGCATGTGATCGGCCATGTCCCAAGTGCAAAAGACCAAAACTCGGCACCCAAAACGCAAACCCTGCTAGAACCTGGCAACTCATAGGGTTTACGTTTCGGAGGCTCTATCCTTGTCAGATTTGACTAGGACCTTGCACCGTGTCTTGACGTAGAGGGGGGGTGTTGACGCCAGAGCACGGACCCTAAAAACCACCCGGAAACAGCTTGCCCCAAAAGTCCTCCCCCGAAGGCCCTGGCGACGGACGGGCAACTTTCCCTCTCCAAACCGCGGATCCTGCCTCTCGCCAATGGACTCGAACGCCGACATTGCCCTAGGGACCAAGTTTTGTGGCCGAAGCCCACCCCTTCTCGAAAAAAAGCGCCAAACTATGTGCAACACACTCGTGAGTCAATTGGCCTAGGAGGTGGTCTGGCTTTGAACACCGCAATGTAGGGCGTAAGTGTTTCTTTCTTTTGCAAAAATGACCGTGTAACTTGGTCCCTAGGGTAATTTTGGCATTCCAAACGATGTGGCGAAGTCGAATTGCCATTTCGGAGCCTCCGCAATGTCCGAACGACAAAACACTTTGGTTTCTAATCGCCGCCGCAGGACGCTTCGCGGTTTGATATGTTCTCCGGACGGATGTTGGATTTTTTGGACCTTCTCGGACCAGGTTCCTTGAACAAAGGATTCAATCGGCCGGATACGAGAACCGAGATCCGGAGTGTGGTCTTTAGCGACGCCCGGCGGAGCGCCGCCAGAAAGGTCGCCTCGGGAAGCTTTTTTGGGGCTCTCCCGGGGTTCGGGACTTTCCCTCTAATGAGGAGGCCTTGCAAGGTCCTGGCCTTGTTTGACTTGGGCAAGTGTGTGTGCGGGGCTGCCCAACAACAAAGCTGCCCGGACCGTTCTAATGCAAACTATTTGATCTAAACCTTATCCAAAAATTTTGAAAGTTGGCCTGTATGTTGGCGATGACTTAGGAAGCTAGCTGACAAAAAATCAGAATTTAAGTCCATACTATGCATTAATTACGAATTTACGAATGTCTTGCTACTGCAAAAGCGGCCCTTGACTTCTAACTGCCACAACGGGAGGAGTACAGGTCCAAACTCCATTCCGTCAGTTCCCCTTGCTTTGCGTTCTCAACTGCATGTGATCGGCCATGTCCCAAGTGCAAAAGACCAAAACTCGGCACCCAAAACGCAAACCCTGCTAGAACCTGGCAACTCATAGGGTTTACGTTTCGGAGGCTCTATCCTTGTCAGATTTGACTAGGACCTTGCGCCGTGTCTTGACGTAGAGGGGGGGTGTTGACACCAGAGCACGGACCCTAAAAACCACCCGGAAGCAGCTTGCCCCAAAAGTCCTCTCCCGAAGGCCCTGGCGATGGACGGGCAACTTCCCCTCTCCGGAATGGACTCAGAACGTCGACATTGCCCTAGGGACCAAGTTTTGTGGCCAGAAGCCCACCCCTTCTCGAAGAAGCACCACCATTTGGGAGTAGAAGTGGGGAGATGGGGGCATATCATACCACGAGATCAAAGATACTGCAAGGTATGTGACTCAAACCAGGTGGAGGATGAAGATCATACATTGCTTCGATGTAGGGCCTATGAAGCAATTCGAGATAAACACGGTATTCATTATAACGATCTACCCACTCTTTTTACACTTAATAGTGATATGTTGGGAAAATATTTGATTGAACTTCTCCAACATAGGGATACTTGTTTAAGTTCTCACACTACTGTTAATGTTGATAATTCAGATAGTTTGAGTGAGAGTGATGAGCTAGATGAGGATTTGGAAACTCATCTATTATTTTATGAAGATGTTTAAGTGGTTTTGTCTAATAGGCCTTTGAGGCCTCCCGTAGACATAATAAACTTTCTTTCTTTCTCTTTTCTCGAAGAAGCACCAAACTATCTCATGTGCAACACACTCGTAGTCAATTGGCCTAGGAGGTGGCTGCTGAATACTGCAATGTAGGGCGTAAGTGTTTCTTTCTTTTGCAAAAATGACCGTGTAACTTGGACCCTAGGGTAATTTTGGCATTCCGGACGATGTGGCGAAGTCGAATCGCCATTTCGGAGCCTCCGCAATGTCCGAACGACAAAACACTTTGGTTTTTACACTGTCGCCCGCAGGACGCTTCGCGGTTTGATATGTTCTCCCGGACGGATGTTGGATTTTTTTGGACCTTCTCGGACCAGGTTCCTTGAACAAAGGATTCAACGGTCGGATACAGGAACCGAGATCCGGGAGTGTGGTCTTTAGCGTACGCCCCCCCTGCGGAGCGCTGCCAGGAAAGGCTGCCTCGGGAAGCTTTTTGGGGCTCGCCTCCTGGGGTTCAGACTCTCCCCTCTAATGAGGAGGCCTTGCAAGGTCCTGGCCTTGTTTGACTTGGGCAAGTGTGCCAGCTCGGCTGCCCAACAACAGGCTGCCCGGACCGTTCTAATGCAAACTATTTGATCTAAACCTTATCCAAAAAATTTTAAAGTTGGCCTGTATGTTGGCGATGACTTAGGAAGCTAGCTGACAAAAAATCAGAATTTAAGTCCATACTATGCATTAATTACGAATTTACGAATGTCTTGCTACTGCAAAAGCGGCCCTTGACTTCTAACTGCCACACCGGGAGGAGTACAGGTCCAAACTCCATTCCGTCAGTTCCCCTTGCTTTGCGTTCTCAACTGCATGTGATCGGCCATGTCCCAAGTGCAAAAGACCAAAACTCGGCACCCAAAACGCAAACCCTGCTAGAACCTGGCAACTCATAGGGTTTACGTTTCGGAGGCTCTATCCTTGTCAGATTTGACTAGGACCTTGCGCCGTGTCTTGACGTAGAGGGGGGGTGTTGACGCCAGAGCACGGACCCTAAAAACCACCCGGAAGCAGCTTGCCCCAAAAGTCCTCTCCCGAAGGCCCTGGCGATGGACGGGCAACTTCCCCTCTCCGGAATGGACTCAGAACGTCGACATTGCCCTAGGGACCAAGTTTTGTGGCCAGAAGCCCACCCCTTCTCGAAGAAGCACCACCATTTGGGAGTAGAAGTGGGGAGATGGGGGCATATCATACCACGAGATCAAAGATACTGCAAGGTATGTGACTCAAACCAGGTGGAGGATGAAGATCATACATTGCTTCGATGTAGGGCCTATGAAGCAATTCGAGATAAACACGGTATTCATTATAACGATCTACCCACTCTTTTTACACTTAATAGTGATATGTTGGGAAAATATTTGATTGAACTTCTCCAACATAGGGATACTTGTTTAAGTTCTCACACTACTGTTAATGTTGATAATTCAGATAGTTTGAGTGAGAGTGATGAGCTAGATGAGGATTTGGAAACTCATCTATTATTTTATGAAGATGTTTAAGTGGTTTTGTCTAATAGGCCTTTGAGGCCTCCCGTAGACATAATAAACTTTCTTTCTTTCTCTTTTCTCGAAGAAGCACCAAACTATCTCATGTGCAACACACTCGTAGTCAATTGGCCTAGGAGGTGGCTGCTGAATACTGCAATGTAGGGCGTAAGTGTTTCTTTCTTTTGCAAAAATGACCGTGTAACTTGGTCCCTAGGGTAATTTTGGCATTCCGGACGATGTGGCGAAGTCGAATCGCCATTTCGGAGCCTCCGCAATGTCCGAACGACAAAACACTTTGGTTTCTACACTGTCGCCCGCAGGACGCTTCGCGGTTTGATATGTTCTCCCGGACGGATGTTGGATTTTTTTGGACCTTCTCGGACCAGGTTCCTTGAACAAAGGATTCAACGGTCGGATACGGGAACCGAGATCCGGGAGTGTGGTCTTTAGCGTACGCCCCCCCGGCGGAGCGCTGCCAGGAAAGGCTGCCTCGGGAAGCTTTTTGGGGCTCGCCTCCTGGGGTTCAGACTCTCCCCTCTAATGAGGAGGCCTTGCAAGGTCCTGGCCTTGTTTGACTTGGGCAAGTGTGCCAGCTCGGCTGCCCAACAACAGGCTGCCCGGACCGTTCTAATGCAAACTATTTGATCTAAACCTTATCCAAAAAATTTTAAAGTTGGCCTGTATGTTGGCGATGACTTAGGAAGCTAGCTGACAAAAAATCAGAATTTAAGTCCATACTATGCATTAATTACGAATTTACGAATGTCTTGCTACTGCAAAAGTGGGCCTTGACTTCTAACTGCCACAACGGGAGGAGTACAGGTCCAAACTCCATTCCCTCAGTTCCGACAATAGCGGGGCGCGGACGATGCCGGCCACGCTGGCAAAACTGCTGCCACGTCAGATATCCTAAGCGTCGTTTAACGACGTCATGTTGACATGGCAGGACACTTTGGCGTGCCAGCCTGGCATGTCAGCAAGCCACGAAGCTGACTGGTCACGTCAGATTTTTTAGTCGTCGTTCAACGACGTCATGTCGACGTGGCAGAACACGGTGGCGTGCCAGCCTGGCATGTCAGCAAGCCACGCAGCCGGATGTGCCACGCCAGATCCACGAGACGACGTTAAACGACGTTTTGTGCACGTGGCACGACACACACGCTTGCCAGCGTGGCGCCAGCACCATGCCAGGCAGGCATGGTGGACACGTTAGCTCTGTGTGGCGTCGTTGAACGACGTCCTGATGCCGTTGAACGACGTTACCATCGTCAAACGACGTTGTCGTCGTTCCTCGATGATTTGACGTCGTTCAACGACCTCTAGACGTCGTTGAAGGTCGACTATCCCTTGTAGTGTAACACAATAGTGGCAATTTCTGTAGCTAATTCGACACGCCGTAATGCTTTGGCAGTTGCATTGTATAAAAAGCAGTCTATAGAGCTAGTTCGTGAATTTGGTGAAGCTGATACTGAGACCTCGGAGGAGGAATAAAGGCTGATAAAGGAGTTGCATCTTATTTGAGTTCATGCAAGCTAATAGTACTATTTCTCTATGATTTTATGATTTCTAATAACATTGTCTTTTTGTAGGATATTGTATTCCTGTAATGAAAATTTGATAATATTGGTTGTTGCACAGGTTTTTGGATGAGCTTGTAGCAGATATATGTTCCTGCATGTGTTATTCCAAATATACTATTCGAGTTGTAATATGCCAAAGATTACTTTTTTTTTTTTTTCAAATATCATAGTCTGTTGTAGATTATGGCAGACTTGTTTATGCAGAAAGCTATAGTTGGAAGAATAAATTTGTATGCGCTTGCAATGGAAACCTTGAAGTTGTAATGTTGCAAAGTATTCATCATTTTTGTTTAAACTGCCAAAGTCTGTTGTAAATTATGATCGAACTGTTGTACAAAGCATCGGATTTGGAGGAGAGAAATTGCGGTCTGGAAGTAGATTAGACCAAGAGAAGCCTCGATGGTAGAGGGATGTATAGTCCTCTCTCTCTCTCTCACACATCAAATTCCAGAAATTTCATGCAACGTCCAAATTTATCTAAGTGGCACATCATTTCGATGTAGTGGAATCACAACTTCGGCTATGGTAGTTAAATTTTGGGGCAATCGATGCCACGCAGATAACTGCCGCTTTCGGCTGTGGAATAGACCTAAAGTTAAAATAGCATGTTTTCTTACGTAACCTTCACTCGCCACCTTAAAATCACTTCAAATTATAGCCTAAATCCTTTTTCAAGTAATGTTCAGGTGTTTAATGCCTTCTGATGGTACCGCGACCACAACAAATATAAATATTGAAACATTAAAAACTCAGAAACATTATTGTAACGTGTTTCTCATTGAAACTTTGAGTCCAAAAAGTTCATTCAAACATTGAAAATTATTTATTTATTTATTTATTTATTTATTTATTCTATTCTATTCTTGCTCACTTAGGGCCTTGAGGCCATGGAGCATAAAATTACACACAGAATATTCACTGTAGTTTTAACAAAAAGGCTTGATGAGCATCTACTGCCTTTAAGTATAATCCTAACTCATAGCTAGAAATGGAAAGCAATGAATAACTACTTGAAATTCTGATTGTTCCCTGATATCCCTATATGCTTCACACTGTAAGAAAACATGTGTTTCATCCTCAACCCAGCCCGAATCACATGTTCTACAAATTCGATCTTAAAGCGATGTCTTTGACCATCGACCTGTCTCGATTTCCAATCTGTGTGAGCTTGTCCTGTAACGGGCAATGATGTGCTTCAGGGATATCGGCATGTCTTCTGATAGGTATGCTTGACTCTTGTATTCATCCATATGATTGATCTGAGTTCTATAATGAAGCAACCTGCTACCTTGATGCTGCCATAACCGTTCTAGTGCCAACCGTTCCAGCAAAATTCTCGCATCCAATTCCATCATGCAAACCCCATCTACCTGCCCATTTTGCGAAGTCCTGCATCCAACCTTGCTGTTCTGACATCTTCATAGCTTGAAAGGATAGGCGTTCTGGTGATTGACCTCTGATCCTGTTCACAAAATTCACACTCTGAAACAATGCTTCTAATTCCAAAGGGAACATACCTGCTTCAGCGAGCATGATTGTGTAAGGGGTCTGAACCTTTATGCCTAACACATTTCTCAGAAAGAGTTTCTGAACCGCTTCTATCCGGTTCCACAGCTTGGTGGAGAGACTAGACCCCCATATTGGAGCTCCGTATAAAAGCACTGTTTGAACCAATGTTTTAAATAACATTTTCCTAAGATCCCAATCATACAGAGCAATCTTAGAGCATTTTGCAAGCATAGCATAGAGTGCCATTTTTCCCCCTGTTGATCTTCTTTTGACACAATCCTTCCAATCATATTTGGAGGAGAAATCAATCCTGAGGTATTTATAGCTTTCCACCGTCTCAATCTCTTGCCCCTGATATGTAAAACCAGGCCTTTCCCGTGTTCCAAATACCATAACTTTCGATTTTTTGAGATTCACTTTCATCTTCCTTTCTTTGCAGAAAGCTTCAAGGCTGTGTAAGTGTGTCTGCATTACGTGTTTTTTGGATGCCAAAAGCACTACATCATCAGCGTATAATAACAATTGGATTACATATGTGCCAAGCTGGACCCCTGCCAGAGACCGTGCATGCAGCCATTCTTCTAGCTCATCTATAAAGAGGCTGAATAATGTTGGGGATAAAGGGCATCCTTGGCGCACCCCAATGGTGTTCTTGATCATATCTTCTGGGACACCTAGACTCTCCATTCGATCCCCTAGCTCTTTTCTTTGCACGATATCAAAAGCCTTGGAGAAATCTATAAACGCAACATACAATGCAGCAGATGGTGCTTTTGCATTCTCTACTAGCACACGAAGCGTAAGTGCATGGTCAAGCGTATTAAAATCTTGCAGGAAACCTGCTTGACATTTAGATCGTTTATTTTTCTCCTCTGCCCATGTGCTCAGCTTGTGCTCCAACAGACTTCCCAGTATTTTGGCAAAGGTACTACCTATGAGGATAGTTCTGTAGTTCTGCACTTCTGTTTTATCTCCTGATTTATGAATTGGATGGACCCGATTTAGCTTCCAACCACGTGGCAAGCTCTGTCTAATACTCATGTTCAGCAACTCTGTAAGCTTATCCCGAGTATTTTCCCCTCCCCATTTAAAAGCTCCACACATAACCCATCTAGATCATGCGCTTTATTATTCTTCATCCCTGATAGCACTTCACTAACCTCTTCTTTATTAAAAAGATCTTCTTCAATGGCTAAAATTGCCATGCATTGTAAATCACCCATATTATATATACCTTGCACTAGTTTTAGCAGGGCGCCTGTCTCCAAATTTGGCTGGCCCGATTTTCTATTCAAGGATGTCCAGAATCCTTTTGGGTCACGCCATATCTGTTCTTTCAAGGCAGATTGCTTTTGTTTAAGAAAAGCTTGCTTTTTCTTTTGCACAAATCTCTTGTACCAATTTGGCTTCCTGATGCATTTAGGTGGAAGTCTGGCTCTTGCTGCTCTACATTCTGAGTCCCACCATGAGTTACATGGTCGTCCTGGCATTGGTTTTTTAGTGAGACCAAAGATTTCTGTGGCAGCCTGCAAAACCAAGCTAGCAAACTTATCTGCATCTTCGGCTAGATGTCCCGTCCATTCAGCAGAAGAAATGATGTGTTCGACCTGCTTCTCATATAGCTCATTGTATTTATAAGTGATCTTCAGTCTTGGATGGAAAGAGAGATGTTCCTTACGCAAAGGATTAGATGTAAACTCCACATGCAAAGGGGAATGATCTGATTCCGGCATTTTATCTCCCACAGTGTATGCTGATACCATATCCAAATCACATGCTAAGAAATAATCCACTACGCTTGATCCCGTATGGCTTAAGCAAGTGGAATTTCCAGAGTAGGGAAACTTATGGATGCCATTTGCTATCTTCAATCCGCAAATGGTGCCTGTTTCTAGCAAAAATTCTCCCATTGCATTTGAGAGTTTGTCTTCAGAACTCCTGTTAAATAACTCTTCTTGCTCATCCAGGCATGTATCCAGAGGATCTACAAATGTTCGAGACTGAGCCCGTTCTGGCATTAAAATCACCAACAAAGAATATTTTTCCCTGCTCACTAAATTCCAATGCATCTGCACACAGGTTTCCCAGAGGATCCTCCATATCGAAATTCCTATTTTTGTATAAAGTAGCATTGAGTGGAGCAAAATAGCATGCAGCAATGAAAAGATCTACATTTGAAGTCTTTATTTTCAACCACAGATACTGTTTATTTACATCTTCTTTCACTATCTGGAGAACAGGCTCCATGTATTTGTTTCCATAGACAGCTATTCCTCCATAACCTCGCCCAGGTCTTTCCTTCTTTTCATTCCATAAATGACCAATTACTACATGTCCCGGTATGTCTGGCAAAGAGCGAGATTGATGTTCCCATGTCTCAACAAAGATCAATATATCTTGCTGTTTCCATGTTTCAGTTGTTGCATCCACCTTAACTTGATTCAATCCATGAGCATTCCACATATTCTCAAGGCCCTGAATCCCTAGTTCTTTTTTCTCTTCGTGATCACTGCTTTTCCACTTTGATCTAGGTATGCCACAAAACCAGCATCCCTTGCTTCTTTCACCCTTGCCCATTCTTTTTTCCGGATTTCCAACTGTGTTGGTGTGAGATCTGAGTCAAGCCATATCTTTTCTCCTTTTAATGCAACTCGATTTTGCATGATCCTGTCTCTGGCTTCTTTTGAACGAAACCTGACAAGAATTGGGCGAGTATGGAAACCAGGTTTCCCCAATCTCCTTCCTGATACAAACTGGGGCTCATGAAGATGCATCAATTCCGAGAAAAAATGCTCTAGTACCTCTCGGATATTTTCATTTTCTTCTTCAGATAGTCCTGAGATTTTCAGGTTTCTAGCTCGAACCTCAAGATCCGCCTGTTCTGCTGTGATATGTTCATGGTGGAGTGACATTTGCTCCTTAGTTGTTTCAGCAATTAAATTATAAAATTCACAAAATTGAACCACTTAGGTTCAAAGTTTAGATCATAGATGTTCTCCAATACAGATCAAGTTCAAATCACAAATCAAGTTTGAATTCAAATTCAGTATTACATCTCAAGTTCACAAACTCAGAGAATGGAATTGTCAGAAGAAAGTTTAGGTATTGCAGCGAAAATAATGTCAACTATAGCTTCTGCCTACGATAGTATTAAGTTTGTTGCGCTTCCCTTTTGGGTCCCATAGCCAATTGGTCTCCGTAGACGATAAAAACTTTATTCTATTCTATTCTAATCTACTCTTACTTTTCTCAGTCAAGGTACTAGGAACTCGCTCCAGCTGACGTCATAGCCTTTCTGTCTTCTCTTGCTGAAGAATATCACTTAAAACTTTCAACGAGCCATCGTCATTATAAGGCGAAACCAGAATATTCATCGTAACATCGATTTACATATCCTTAGTCCTGACAAAGCAAAAAATTAAGTTAGAAAACAATCAAAATATATCGAAATAAAATATATCACTTACTTGTTATATGACTCAGCTTTTCGATGTCCAGTTATAAGCATCCCAACTTCGGGTGGTACTCCTGCCATTGACAGCCTAGACACAACGGCTCCTCGGCCACTCTTATTAGTACTCTCAAGATCACTAACAAGAGCACCCATTGTATTCAGCCAGCTACATATATATTGATATCTATCGACACTTTCTAATACCATACCTACAAATACAAAAATATTCAATAAAACAAAACAATTAAAAAACATACAAAAAATGATTACTTACATTATATCTTAGACTGGGATTAGTCTGCAGAAAGAATGGACTTGGCTTTTCATTCTCCCTAACAGGCAAATGCCTCACATACTCTTTACATGTCACCACAAATCAATTCATAGCTACAAATCGCAGACCAGAAGTGGGAATCATCAAACCTTGTCATACCGGAATGCCAATTCTTCGAAATCCTTCCTATTTAAATGATCGCATCTCCATAATCATGAAGGATAACATCACAATTAAGAACTGCATGCAGCTCTGCCTGTCCAAGAATTCTGAACTTGGTGACCACATAGTAATGTAACCGCTTCTAACAACCTAAAAAGACAGATATAATTAATTAAACTACTGAAAAAAATACTAGAAAAATAATTGAAGCTAAAAGAATTACTAAAAATATTACATGTATTATGAGTAATCTGATGGTCACAATCAGCCAACAATTCCAGCCCAAGCTTAAAGATTATTTTAGCAATCTTGTTCTTCTTAACACCAACATATGTGCGCCTTGAATGCTCTGCATCATCAATAAAAGCCTTTCAGGCCCTGCCAAGCATAGGATGATGCATAATATTGAACCTCAGACTATCAGTTCCAGTCTCCTCTATAACCATATTTTGCCTCTTCCTTACAATACGTCCTATAGTCTTGAACACGTTATTAAAATGGCGACATAAAAGAAATGATTAGATAGATAGATAGATAATATTTTAACGTCACACCACTAGGCAGCATCCAACTGGACATGTGACAAATACGGACATGCCTGCAGGCAAAATTTTGCCATTATTTTTTTCCACTTGAATTATGGATATAACCAACATCTCACTTAACTCATAATGGCAAATCCTCAATACGAAGAGAGGTATCGAACTTCCTAAAAACTCTCCAAGCATCGAATCTTTTTCTAGCCCAGTTTGTTACCTTGGACGAGCCATCCCTACTCCATGGTACACATCATGCATTATCTTATCATTCAATGGCAAGATGGCAGGAACCTGTCATTCTCAACTTCCTTTTTGATCTCCTTTTCGACAACATCCCTTGTAGTATCTCTGAAATTCTCCTTAAACCATTGTTTCTTTTATGCTTCTTCCATAAACTTGTTGATATCATCAAGGTTGTTGCACTCCAAAAACTTCTCTTCATCGATTATCTCTCCTCAGGGCCAAGGAAAGCTGCCAGCTGTAGAGAAAATGAAGGACTCTCTACTTTGTTACGTTCAGCATCCATATTGACATGGAAACGACCATTAGACAATATGCTAAAAGCAAGAAACCAGAACACACCAACCATTGCCACCTGCAGAAAATAAAAAAGGTATTAAATAAGATTATTGCATGCAAACTTGAAGCCAAAACATGGTTACTGAACATACCTTAGAGTATCGAAAAAAAAAAACTCCAGAAGAAATCAATCACTTGCAGATAAAAGCTATGTACAATTTCTAATAGCTCAAGACTCTATAACTCTATCCACTTAACACTGCAATCCACTTATAATTAACCATTGATTGTAATCCTTCATCTATACACTCAAACTCTGTCCATTGTCTTGCCTTTTCTCTAACTAATAATAGATCGACTGCCATAAATCTCTACTCTTTCTATTGGTATCTTCTTTCTATATACATAAACCCTTAACACAGATTGCAAACTTGGAGGATCTATGATCTGCAAGCAAGTTGGAGCAATGCCGGAAGGGAGAGGGAGAAGGGCGATCTTCTCTTTCTGCCACACCCTAGTTTTTCTTTTTCTTTTTCTTTTTGTGCCGCCCTAGTTTCAGGTGGTAAGAAGCATTTTTCTTCTAGTCACTCCTTTCCAAGTTGCTAATTTGGATATTTATTAGCCCCATAGACCATTGTTCCTTTTGTATTAGGGTTTGCTATTTTGGTTATGGGGGGTATGTTGGAATGGCACGACAACGATCTTTTGGGGTTTTATTTGGTAACAGACAACATGGTTCGCATGGCGGCTTCGTGAAGCTTCTATTTTGATATGATCTTACCCTTTGGAGTCGGGCTGAAGTCTAGAATCTTGACTGCAAACCTGCTCTTCTGGCATCAGCCAGTAGTTTCAATTGAACTATTTTCTCTTATGTTTTTTCCTCGATGCTTGTGGTTGCAAAGTGCAACATATTTCTCATCAAGAGCTTCCAGCTTCACGATTTAAGGCCTGCTCTTCCGGTGGCCAAAGGGGTAAGGGTTTGCCGTTTTGTCTTTTCCTTGCGGCTTGTGTGTTGGCCCGATGTTTGTTGGCCATTTTTTGTTTTACAAGGTTTGCCATAAGGTGTTTTCTCCCATCTGTTTTTCCCTTGATGCTTGTGGTTGCAAGAATGCAACATATTTCTCATCAAGAGCTTCTGGCTTTAGGGTTTTGCACACTTTCGATTTGCTACTTTACAACCAAGAGTGAGAGAGTCTATGGCTTGCATTAGTTGATGCAGAGCACTACGAATGAAATGGTTTCTTCTATTGTAGGTCGAGGGAAGCCAATGTTGTATGATATGGGTTGTCTTCTGGCATTGCAGATCCGATGTTTTTGTTGTAATATTTAGTAAATTATAGAAATGCCCCTATATATTTACAAAATTGTGAAAGTGCCCTTGTTTTTTTTTTTTTTTTTTTTTTTTTAATGGAAATGACCATAAGCTTTTTGCGACGATCCAAATAGAATTATGTCATTCAAATGATTTGTAGACGAGGATGGTATCTTCCCAGCAAAACCAAAATCACCTGAATTGGAGTTTGGAATCATAAGTTATGGTCTAAATCCTGACAACTTTTTTGTGTATTATAAATAACATAACTTGTAATTTCGGACTCCGATTCAAGTGATTTTTAGCGTTGATAGGAAGATATCATTCTCACTAGTTATTCATATGAAGGACACATTCCCATTTAAATCCTCACAAAAAAATTACAGTCATTTCTATAAAAGATACCCCGAAATAGGGGCTTTCATAATTTTGCAAATATATAGGGGTATTTTTATGATTTATCTCAGATAGATAAATGACATTGTTGCAATTAACACTAGTAGCTATTGTTTATCTCTGATATCATCCATGAACGGTAAAGGTGCAGAGGATGTTATGTTGGCAGCTTCAGGAAGCGCATGCAGAGACCGGAGGTATGATTTTTGTTTCTTGGCTCTGTAAACATGTTGGGTGGGATTCCCAAGGAGCCTATTTTTATTTGTGATTTGAAGGCCAAAATCAAATTTTTATGTGACCATAATGTATTTCGCAGAGTTAAATCCTAGGTTCCCCAAGCGTATGTTGTACGCTAGGTATTTCATTTTTAGGATTCCATCGCAGTGGTTGAGATCTGGGGTAAAACTATCCCCAGCCCATCATGGAGCGTAGATAGAACGACCAAGACCTATTTTTTGGTTGCCCACAAACGTAAAAACAACTTGAGATGCATGCTGCCCTCTCCACCAATGGTGCCTTGCCACGTGGCATACCTTCATTTCCAGGAACATAAGTTTAGTTTTGTCTTTTGTTCATTTACGGCGCGTTCTTCCTATTTACTTCGCGTTCTTTCTGTTTACCTTGCATTCTGTGTTTTTTACCTACCATTCAACTTCGTTTACCTCACATTCAACTTCGTTTACCTTACATTCCGACCTATAGAATGCATCTCAAGTTATTTTCACGTTTTAGGAATGCTTGTTTTGCTGAGATTTCGGGCATGTCAAATGCCTCCGCGCATCGGCATTTTTCATGCCCGGAATCTCAACAAAACAAGCATTCCTGTATACGGAAGAGGGGTTGGGCATATACCGCGCGAAGGCATTTGACATGCCCGGAATCTCAGCAAAACAAGCATTCCTCTCAGAAGAGGGGTTGGGCATATACCATGGATATCTTGTGTATTGAATCGTTGACGGTTCAGATGCTCTTTTAATGAGCTAGTGTGTGATCATTTGAAACGGAACCCTAAATCCTCTTCTCATAGCCGGTGAATCAGTGATATGGAGAGATTGGGAAATGTGCACGTTTGCAAGGGGTCGCTTTGTGGTTAGATCCCCTTTTGCGACGAGCAAAATCAATTCATTTGTGGGTAAGCTTTTTGGAACTGCATTGCGGATAATGTCAGCAAATGAACCAGGGTTGTTCATAATTCTCGAAATGATGGCATCCTGTAGCAGTAAGAGGCATCATTGGACATTTTTAGGCTGATCTTGAAGGTAACCCTTGCTCGTCTCAAATAGAGATTGAAATTGGATTTAGACTTCAATTTAGGAGGTTAATTCGACTCAAATTTAGCTTAAATAGGGGTCAGAAATGAAGTCCAAGCAGCTGCCCATGCTAACAGGAACAGTGTTTGCTCTAACCCAGCAAGATCTGCAAGGGGATACAGCTGGATATATAAAATCCTTAAAATACACGTTTTATTGCAAATGTACCTTAAAGCAAATAATTTTCTGACTTGGCTATGGTGATGCACTCCCGTCAAATTCTTTATTCAAAGTATTTATGACTAAATAGCTGTTTAGCGATGAAATTGAGCAAAGTTACTTGGAAGCCATACAAGCCGCTCTAGCTTAGACTATGAGGGCATATAGCTTAGATTATGAGGGCATTTGTTGTTTGTCTCTTGAAAGAGAAAATTGTTTACAACAAAATGCTATACTTTTCCTTGGGTTTCTTGATAAGAAGAATTACCAGGCAACATAAGACATGTAGAAGTAGCTGTCACAATAGAGCTGCCCTTTTTGTCTACCCATGCCATACATTCTCTTGAATGCCCAAACACACACACAAGTGATGTTGGTTAATATGTAATATTTAGTTAGAGTGAACGCCAGTGTATTTCAAATGAACAAGAGTGTAATTGGACTCCTAACATGATTCTTGCCATTTGACCAAGTCAATGCTGCACCAGATAAATAGGTATGAGACCTTTGGCTAGGAGCAAGAACCTGGACCTGGTAGCTCAATGTAGTGATATAAGGTGAGAAGACAAGCCGGCTTGGGCTGACCTTGATGATCATTCCTTTGGGGGATGTAACTTCAGCAGTGTAAGTGGAAATGGCAGGACCTACGTTGGTCACTTTTCTTGTAAAACGGGTAGAGGCCATGCCAGAAATTGGCTTCAGAACTGCAGTAAGGGATGGATAATTGAAGTCCTCAGCATGAGGGATCCTAGTAGGACATAAGCTTGAAGAATTGGTAGTAATAATTTTAACTTGAGCAGTGGTATAATGATGACTGCATAAGAACTTGACGTAATCCTGCTCTCCTAGATCATAAACAAGTCCAGGAGAAAGAGCTCGTTGAGGATCAATGTGTCCTGATCCATATGCAAGTGCATCTGTAGGTTTTCCTGTTATTGTCTGAGATATATTCTTGCCACTGTTATCGGTAATGTAAGCACTAGTCATGATGGCAGATTTGACAGCAGCAGGGCTCCATGCAGGATGAGCAGCCTTGAGGAGTGCTGCAATGCCACTAACATGAGGACATGCCATGGATGTTCCTGACAGTATGTTATACTGCACTCTTCTTGGATCACCAGCCTCCCTTGAAGGTGAATTAGTTTCAGACCATGCTGCTAGAATGTCAAAACCAGGAGCAATTATATCAGGCTTTAATAAATCAGGTGTAACAGAATTAGGACCCCTGGAAGAGAAGGGAGCCATCTGTGGAGAAGGTTTTAAGCCAAAGGCAGTGCCAGAGAACTTGATTCTTGCACTTGCATTTTTTATTGAGCTGATATATTGCTGTATTTTTTTACCGTTCGCATTTCTTATTGTAATGGCAGGTAGCATGTAACTACTAGGCCATGTGGCAAGACCATACCATGAGGGCATGACATGTATCAAGCCTTTCCCTCCTGCTTTTGAGACTGCAATTCCTGCTGTAACATCCCAACCTTTTAGCTCACATACCACGATCTTGCCTCTAACTATGCTGCTGTTTGGATAATTAGGCAGGCATTCTTCCAGATAAACAAGTGGTATAAATGAGGCCTGAGATATTGGAGAACTGGTGAGGGTCTGGCCTTGGAAAGCCATACCATTTCCAAGCTCAACCATTGCAGGAAAAGTTCTGTCTATGGTGCTAGCCCCCACGGTTGTAATCCAAGGGGCAACATTTGTAACAGTGCCAAGAGCTGGTCCATTGTTTCCAGCAGAAGCTGAGATGAAGATGCCATGTTTGGAAGCAGAAAACAGAGCAATTGCTGTGGGGTCTTGGTCGAAATTTGGATCCAAACTACCCACAGTCCCTAACGAGATAGAAATAACATCTACCCCATCTTCCACAGCTTGAATAATGCCGGCAACAATGTCAGAATGTGCACATTTGCAGGTACTCCAACACACTTTGTAAACCGCAATTCTTGCCTTGGACGCCATTCCAGTTGCAATCCCACCAGCATAGCCAAACATACTCGCTCCTGAAACAGAACTTCCAGCTGCTATAGAGGCAGTGTGTGTACCATGGCCATAGCTATCTCGTGCAGATTTGTAGTTGGTTTTCCAATCAATACTCCCGTGTAGAGCCTCGTAACCTTTATAGAAGTACTTTGCTCCAATTAGCTTTTTGTTACAATTTGAAGCATTAAACTGCACTCCAGATTGGCATGTTCCTTTCCATTTCTTTGGCACAGGACCTAAACCAGTGTCCTTGAAGCTTGCGCTTTCAGGCCATATGCCTGAGTCCAGTATGCCAATTATCATGCCATTTCCATAATTGGTTACAGGCCAAATTCCAGAAGATGAAGTTAATCTCAGAAATTGTGGGCTGTGCGTGGTGTGCAAATCCACTAGTTTATCACTAAAAACAGATAAGAATTCAGTCATTTTTTGGACTTTACTCAATTGGGCTGCAGTCATTTGTGCTGCAAATCCATGAAAAGTATTGCTATAAACATGCACCAATTTGGTTACTGAAGAGGAATACCAGTGTTCATGTTCAGCTGCAGTTTTAAATAATGGCATTTTGGATTTGTCAAGCAAGACAATGTAGGAAGAGGCTACCTCGTCAGTTGCAGAATTGAGGGGAAGTAGTGTGATGAGTAGGACTATTAGAATTTTGATAGAGGAGTCCATGATTTGCACTGAATGATAAGAACTTACTTTCATGGAGACCTTTTTGACTTCATTGCAGCTCTAGAAATCCAATTGTAATATAAGTCTTTGTTCATATCTTCGACTCTATCTAATATGCTTGAAGGCACAAAATGGAGTTTGATAGGAGAGTGTTTCAGTAATAAACAACTAATAACCCATTTGAATGGAGGCTAATTCTCGATAGACATTTCTTCCCTTCAGTATGTGTGGGAGCGTTCCCCACTGTGCAATAATCTACATGCATAAAACAGGTTGAGGACATAGATATTTGTGTGGCAAACAATAAAACAATGTATTAGTTGAATTGTATGGCAAACAAACAATATTTCATTGAAGACTGTTCTCATGCATGTTAATTGTGCTTCAAACATAAATTTGTATGAATGAAGCACATGCATTTTAATATCCTTATTGTTATTTGTGGATTATAAAAGAACCTAAGGTGAGTTAGTTTAAAAAGCACTTACGTGTTGTTAATCGTGGTAATTTTATTGGATTGATTTCATTGTCTTGTAATGTTCATGAGGACCAGAAATGATCTATAAGTTCTATATACAAAGAATGATAGTTGAGTAATCTTTTTGTCATAGTATCATGATAAGAGTCTGCAATGTCATTGGGTCACAATTGCCTTGTAAACCGTTTGAAATAGAGGCTAATTCTAAATGATTTCACATACATAGACATTTCTTCCACAAACTATATTCCTACACTTTAGTTGTGCATCATATAAAATACAAATTCGTACGAATGGAATATGATCCCTGAAGGAATTTAATAAATCATTATTTGCGATTTAAAATTGAAAACTAACTACTGACTAAGAATAAAAGAGCGTAGAATAGAATTCTTCAAAACCATTTGAAATGAGGCTCGTTCTAAATGATTTCCTAGGCATGCATTTAGTATGTGTGGAAGTATTCTCCAATCTACATGCATGACAAAACAATGCTTATTTGAGGACATAGATAATTGCATGAGGAACATATCTACATAAAAGATGCCAGTAAAGGCTCTTCTTGTACATGTTAGTTGTGCATCATATAAAACATGAGTTTGGATGAATGAAACATGAATTCCCAAGGAATGCAAACATATCATATATCGCGATTAACAAATGAAAACCAATTATCAGCTAAGTAGGAAAAAGATAGGTTAAAATTATAAGCATATAAAGATCTTATTAGTGATTTTTGGTCTTGAAGTTGAATGCTTGTCCATTAGGGAGTTTAAAGGGAAGGTATTGGCAATCGTATATATGATTTTAATCGTCAGGACCTTCATTGACTGGTTCAAAACCTCCAATTGAACTACAAAAAATTAGCAACTGAATGTTAAGTGAATCAGTGGCTCCTTGCGAGTATGCTTACTCAAATATTGGGAAGCCCAATGTGTTAACAAAAGTCGCAAAGGAAATAACTGCAACATCTTAATTATAGTATGGAATGCAGTTTAAAGCATCTATAATCCAGGAGGAGTTTTTTGCTGATTGTTTTTCATACGATCTTAGAATAGTTTGGGGGGAGCAAATTTCTTGTAATTTGTAGGATTGATTTTGATAGAATAAAAATTGGATCAAAGTGGGGTAAAAAAAAAAGTCGAGACGCAGTCAAAGATAGAATAATGATCAGATTCTTATATTTTTTGAAGAAGAATGTTTTTGGGACTTTTGTAAACTGAAAAGTTGCTTTGTATCACACATGGAAACATGCATTCAATAAAAATTTAGTTTTGGAATTGTTCCTTTGGACAAAATGGGATTTCTCTGAAAATCGACTGTAACAACGAGAAATTTCAAAGGATCATGAAAGTTTGTGGCATGCAACAAGCAAGGTTGTCATATATTCAAGATATAAGGTAGTACATGTCACAACCAAGAGCTAATCATTAACCAAAAGAGTAAAGACTAAATTATTTATGTTCTCGTGGAACTTCACTGAAAATCTAAGGAAAACAGAGGCAATTTGACCAAAAATATAATAGATCAATAACTTTGAGAGACATAGGTGTTTTACGAACTATATCAATCTCGAAAGGTGTCAAATCTTGTCATGGAGGTGCTCGAATCTTTGAATTTTCAGTATCTTGCTTTATAGGCTAGTTTTTCTAGGTTTTAATACAAGATTTTGTTTCAATTTGTTGGAGTTTGTTGTTATGAGATCGTCTTTAGTGACGATCTCACAAATTCGAGTCATTTCAAACATGGTTTGAGTAAAAAGGGCCAGAAATATTTGTTATGGTTTGATTTTTGACATGAAATTTAGAATATTTAAGGATGAAATATCCCATATGCCTGTGTTAAAAAAGCGGATCAAGTATAGAGGAATTAAATAATTTCAACACATTTTATATGGAGAAGTACAAGCAACCCTCTATCCATGCTAGATGTAGAGCAAAAATTGGATAGAGGAATAGGTTAGAAAACAAGAAAAATCTTAGTCTGATTGGGTGTTGGTGGAGAAAGCTCTAACCTTCTCCATTAACATCCATTCCTCTTTTCTTTCTTGCAAATTCTATTTTTGCAAAAAGAGGAATGAAGTAGCAAAATGAGGTGGTAAATGAGGTAGCAAATATGATGACATGACAAGGAATAACGTTTAAAGAATCTTTATTTTTCCAACTTTTGACTTTAAGGATTTTTAGATCAACACTTGATCACAAGGCAAGGGCATGGCAACTTTTGTTGATGTGGCACGGGGATATATACTTGACTTAGAACCTTTACTGTATAACTTTACTTTTTTTTTGTCCAATTGTCTCAATGACATGGCAAAATGAATGGACATATATCAAGGTGTTATGGCACTTAGTTGTAAGCAAGGTTTGGTCATAGATGTGAAAATGCCACCTAGATTTACTCAAAGTGCATGCTGTTTAGTGGGACAAAGGCAAGAAAATAGAATCAATGGCATTTGGAAAAAGCGAAGGAGATGGAAAATTAAGGAAAATGAATGATGAAAAGTTAGCAGATTCCTTGTATTAGTAAGTTTATGAAAACTTATTGTCAAATTGTGTGTTTCCCAAAACTTTGAGTTGAACTTTCGAAACTGATATTAGATAGATAGATAGATAGTATTTTAACGTCACGCCACTAGGCAACATCCAACTAGGCAGTATTAGATATTGTGAGCTCAATCTTCATAATCATTCTCGATGCTTGCAGCCTGTAAATGCTATCAATGCATAAAGGGTGCCAAAACCCAACTGGTCTCTTCATCCATTAATCTTTTGCTGGTATGGAGAATATGACCAACACGTTGAAGGTGAGAAAATATGATCATGAAGTTGGATCTGACATGGTAAGGTAGGATAATAATAATAATAATAAAAAGCAAATGATAAAATGGATGTAAGAATATCAGGCAGACCTGTATCTAAAAAACAAAGGCTGCCATATATTGATGAAATGTTATATGGCAATATGTAAATGGTAACAATGAGAAAATAAGCAAAGTCAAATGGATGGAAAAGACAACTTATAGATAGGTGGAAATTGTGGACATGTTGATGAAGATGTAAATGGAAACATGATGAATAACTTGATGGAAAAGCTGCTATATTGGATGGGATGTTGAATAACATCACAATGGAAATGATATAAAATGATAAAGAAGCAGTGGTTGTGAAGGAAAGGGGCAACTAAGTAGCAGATGAGATAGTGATGAAAGTTGTGGTAAGGGTAAGTCACTTTAATGCCACGGTCCTATTGCTGCATAAGAACAATCATTCCTTGGATGGGGATGTCTATCCATCTCTCCTCATCATTTTTCCTCTATTTATAGGTTCATTTTTCTCTCTGGCCCTTTCATCGGCGTTCTCTTGAGCTTTTATTGTCTCTAGCAAAGTCATGTGACTTCTAAAGATACTTAATTTTAATTGGTTCCTTTCTTTTTCTCTTGTTATGGCACCGTATCTTCCGAGGCAGTACCATTTGGTGATTTTTTATGCATTTCTAATGGATAGTACACCAGATTAGTCGACTATTTTTTCACCCCTTTTCTAACCCGGCGTGGGTCTGTGACCTTTGATATCTAATTACAATTCAATGAGGCAGAGCAATGTGAGCAATAATTGCTGTTTATGCAAAGGCATGGTTGAGATATCAACTTTAATGAGATGGCCAATAGAACATATCCTACATCTAAATTGAAGTACATTGGTTAGGGCCAATGTAGATACTGAGCTTGTAGACTATTTTTTCTCGATGTCTCCAAAGAATGTTATTTTATATAAGAAGAGAAAGGCTCACTTCTTTGTGAAGAAAGCAATAAAACAAAAATCGAAGAGAAAAGATGAAGGAGAAATGTCTAACCCAAAGAAAAAACTGAAAAAAGTGAAATATATGTGTAAGGGACTAGCAAGGAACACAAAAACTGGCCATAGCCTTGTCATTCATCACAGCAGCAGTATACAATATTTGACTAATATAGATGGGGAGCTGACCATAGGAATAATGTCGAGCTACCCCATAAGGAAAAATGTGCACAGGCAGTATAGAAGGGTAGTGGCGACAACTTCTCATCGGGATAAAAAACCTCGCCTTTTCGAGTTTTCGAGCAAAAACCTAATGAGAAATGGTCGCTAACAACCTTAAATGGTTGCTTGGAGAATCGAAGGAAGTGGGGCGATGGCGTACACAAGAGGGGTTGAACCTGTGAGACGTCATAATATCTGCAAAAATTAGAACACAGAGAAGGCACCCATTAACGGTTAAGGAGAACAAGAACATGCATGTCGGTGAAGCGGCAAGCTGCACAACAATAAGCACCCAAAAATCGATGTGAGCGATTAGTAATGAGGAGAAAATCAACAATACATGGCATAAGAGAAAATAGCATCACTCGGAGGGTGGAGAAAAAGCATCATCCAGCGGATGGAAGAAAGAACGTGATAAAAATAAATTTGCGTCACCCTCAGGGTGGAAATAAACAGCATTACCCACAGGTGGGGAATAAGGCAGCAACATGCAGATATGTAAAAATATTATTATAGCGACACCCGAGGGTGGACAACAATAAGGTATGCATGAATAGAAACACATGTAAAAAACAATAAACAAGTGCCCAAGCAAATCAGGGCGGGAAGGGAGGGAAGCAATGGGAATGAGAGAAGTGTTGCTGTGAGAAGATGTCGATAACCAGCCTCGAATATGGAGTGTACTTATATAATGGCTCGTCCCTGCCCAGAATGGCGATCCGAGGGCTCGATGCTATTCTGGTAAGGGACTTGCAAGGAACACAAAAACCGGCCAACTACCAGAGAACTTCCTTAGCTATAAGCCAAGCCCACTGAGAAACATCCAAGTGTTGAGTCGTGTCGCGAATCACGTAGCGAGAGTGAGAGGAAGAGGAACGCCTATGACCGTGGGCATGAGCAGCATCATGTGGGACTCCCTGGGCCGCAGCTGCAGAGGCTCCGCCACGATGAGAAGAATGTGTACCATATTGTGATGGATCCAAACGGATAGAGAGGAGACATTGCTTCCACCATAAGCGAGCAGTCGGATAGGATAAGGGGCGAAGAGAGGAGGGAGAGGTGCGAAAAAGAGGGCCGCACGAAGGAGGATCGAGGAGATGATAAGTACCCATAGAAATCGGACGCTGGAGAATAGTCACGGGACACACAATAGATGACAGATGAGCTAAAGAAATCGTATAACCACGAGCAAGTTGGTCTCATTTGGAATGGTGGATAAAAATATTAACATGAGACAAGGAAAAGGAAGGAGAGATTGCGCCAGTTGAGCGCGAGGGCATTGGACATACGCAAAAAAGCTGCGATGGAAAGCACGATAAGGGCAGCGCGAGCCAGAGAGGGGAATGTGGCTGTGGGATGCGCGAAATGGAGAACAATAGAGTGTACATGCTGAGGAAGAAGGGGAAGAAAGGTGCCGGAAAGGGGGGGAGGGGGGTAGATTGACGAGCCAAGGATGGTAAAGGTAATACGGAGGGGGAGGGAAGGTTAAAAATTTGATATAAAAAGGGATATCGCAGCTGAGGCCATAGTAATCGACGAGGAAGATATGCCGGGGTGATGGAGAGAGGCGAAAAAGGCCGCAACTACGAAGGGTGAAGCAGGGATATACGAAACGGAATGCTGACGGCACCAAGCAACAAAGCGGCGGAACATAGCTATGTATGCCATGAGAGTGGAAGGGGCACGGGAGGAAAACACCAAAGGTAAAGTGGAGAGGAACAAGGGGACCTCCTGGGGAGTAAGTAACGAAGCCACTGCCACAAGACAAGATAAAACCACGTTAAATTTAATTAAATTGACAAGGAAAAATATAAAGAGCCATATGATGTCGACCCCGTAAAGGGGGTCGATATATGGGGCAATAAAGCAAAAAAAAATGCATCAAAAAACATAAAATCTGTAATAAAGGGCGCCCACGCCGATCCCGTCCAGAGAAGGGGCCAGTGCGGAGGCCAGTGTAGAACAACCGAAGTAATCCGAGCATGACAAGCGGCCACATGGTGTAAAACGCGGGGAACTAAGGATGGTGGAGGAAAACAAAAATTGTTAAAGATGTGCCAATCATAGGTAAAAGCATCAGAGGGAATGCGGTGAGGATATGCAAACCGAGTATTATAAACTGGGAGCTTGTGGTTAAGAGGAGAGGCAAAACGATTAACATGATGTGGGCCCCACAATGAATCAATATAATGAAAACACCAAGGTGCAAGGGCAAACTCATCTGATTGAGGAAGGCGAGAAAGATAATCGGCCCATTCATTTTTGAAGCGAGGAATCTAAACAGGCTCCAAGGAAGTGGAAAAGTGAAAACAAAGGAGGAAATTCTCCAGAGTGAGAAAGTGGATATCTGGAGAAGAGGAACCCCCTTTTTGGAGAATGGTGGCAACATTCAAATTATCCCCGCGAGCAATAACTAGGCGAGCATGGAGAAAGGGCAAGGCTGAATGCACGACTTGGAAAAAAGCCAAGTGCTCACGCCAAGTGCAGGAACGAGAAAGTTCAGACTCAGAAAAAAAGGCCAACAAAGTCTAAGTGGTGTTGACCTGGGAGAAGTAAGCCCCCTCCACCAACCCCCCTTCCCCCCTCAAAAAAAAAAAAAAAAAAAAAAAAAAAAACCAAATGAACTAACGTCAAAACCTAGTACGACGGACGGACGTCGTCAGAGAAGAGGCGATGGCTTCCTATAACACAATTTCCATCCGGGCTAAAGAGGATAAAGAAATAGTGGTATCCCAGTGTAAAGGGTGAATACGACGATGGGTGCTTTTTTGCTTAACCTACCCAACTTTTTGAAGTTATAGCACCTTACCAGCACCTAAATTAACGAGCACGGACGGGCTCGGACGGGCTCATGATGGGCTCGTGACGTGTTTGAAGTGATGGACTGACGGGTTCTGACGGCTTCAATTCCGACGGTTATACTCTGATGGCCATCATCATAGAATTTTCGCGCGCAGCCACCTTACCTTGCATTCGAGCTCTTGAACAAACTTATCTCCCAAGCTTTGTGTATTTGTACTCTGTTTTTCTTCCTTTGCAATTCCGGCAGCTCTTTTGCAACTATACCATGAGTTCTCCCCAGGCCGAGAGGTATCGATTTTTGCTATCTTTTTTAGAAAATGTTTGTGCTTCAAACAAATTTATAACATAAAAGTACTCAAATGTAAGTGGTTTTCTTGTTTTATTATATTTCAGCTGAAGCCAGCAAGAACACAGTATGAATTTGCTGAGTTTCAGAAAGTGGAGTCGTCTGGAAGAAAGCCAAGCCAAATCAAGGCAAAAGAAGTATCAAATGCTCAATTTTTATCAGTTTTTGAAGTTCCTTTGAGGTCCGGGAAGATCAACATCAAGGAAATCAAGCCTGCATTCGAGCAGAAGTTCAATGAACTCCTTCGAAAAGTATACCAGAATGGCCCTACCAACAATGAAGTGAGGACTCGTTTTGCAAGAGCATTTGTATGGCAGAACACCCCTAAGGCTTTGGCTGACCCCAAAAATTACAAGGTAAATTGGGCATCTTTAGCAGCAGACTCCCACAGATTTTCTGTAGTTCATAAGAGTAAAGATCATGAAGTAAATTGTTTTGAAGCTAACCTCAATGTGATTATCAATCACATTAGAAGCTTGTCAGACATGCAAAAGAAAGCTGAAAAAGAAATTAAAGGAAAAAAGGCAGCTTTGTTGAAGAAGGTAGGTGCAGTGCAATGTGCTGATGCTACTTGCACTTTATTGTACAAGCAAAATTCAGAGAAGAGAGAATCTATCAAACTTTACAGTGCAGATTTGCCTAACAACCAAGCTTTGGTTGCATACTTGAAGAAAGAAGAAGCAAGTTTAATGGATTTACTTTCTAAAACTATTGGGAGTGCTAATGTTGCTGATGCAGAAAAGTTGAAAGAAGAAATCAAATCCTTGGAAGTGAATATTGAAGCATATGGCCATAGGATGGAGTTTTGGAATGCAAAGTCCAAACACATATCTGCTATGCAGATTTCAGCCAAAGGTAAGAAGGAACTCAAAGTTCACATGGGTGTTTATGATCCGCCCGGAGATCAATTTCTTTGAAAAGATGTGAAGGTTGTGGTTTGAGTTTTAGCTCGACATGTTTTCTTATCAAGTTATCATGTGATCATAAATTTCATGTTTCTTCGCTTTGGTTCTCATCTTGGATACAATGCATTGTATGCTGGCGGGTTGTGGGGTAGAAGTGCCCGACAAGCTTGAGCGTAGAACTTGGTTACTTTAAAGCAGATGAAGATGAAGTAACCGAGGAGTATGAAGAGTCTTTCGATGAAGATGTGAAGGTGACAAAGGTCACAAAGGTGAAAGGAAAAAGGTAAAGACATGGGTGAGGATTCCAACTCGTTACAACCGAAAGTATGACAAACCTATTTCCAAAGATTTTGTTGCTAAGAGGAAAGGCAAGAAGAAGATTCTTAGGAGCAAAGCAACAAGAAAGCAAGATCGTGAAGTCGGGCCAAGTCCTAAGATCAGAAACTAGTCCCGAACGTGAGATCCCAACAACTCTGTTACACCGTGTTCTCCACTTGCTTCTCCTATTACACATGCTTCTCCTGTTACACACGCTTCTCGATTCATGACTCCAACACATGAAGAGCCTACTCCTTCAAAGTCACCATTCACGATATCCAATCGATGAGGAAGACCTCACTCTTGCAGAGAAGTTTATAAGGAAGTTGGATAAGCAGATTGCTAGCTTTGCAGGATAAAGTTGAAGTTTGGTTTTGAAACAATCTTAAGCTTTCAATGTTAACGCCTCTGTCGTAAATTTTGAGTATGATCCGCAATTTTGTGAATATATGATGTGTCTCTAAGTTATTGAATATGTAAACTACATGTTGAATATGTGACAGGTCTGCAATTTTTTGAATGTGACCATGTCTGTAACCACTTGAATATATGAACTTTGTGCTTCTTTAAAATTTTTGTATATTTTTTTTCTTCATTGGTTCAGTTCTCTTGTTTATGCAAAGTGTTTTGTACCAGAACCAATTCTTACAATTCAAACGATATTACGCAATACCACGTAAGAATTAAAACAATTCAAATGATATTCAAACAATTCAATTGATATTACGCAATACCACGTAATATTCGCAATACAATTCAAACATGCATACAGCTCAAATTCTATTTGCCCTTTCCCATGGTTTATGGCTTGCACACAATCTTAAAGATCATCAGAGACAATTCCAAGTGATTATACTACTAAAGAAACTTTGAACACTCTGTTGCAAATCTTAGCTCACTGCCCGGGTCATTGACCAATTTTTGACCTGGTCAATGACGATCTTTTGAAATAGCTAAGTGCATCTGACTTGAGAGAAAGTTTTATATCTACTTAAGTACATCTCTCAAGCATATAAACCAGCTGGATTCAACACAATAAATACATTAAGGCCTGCTAGCATTTGGCATTTGAAGTACACAGTCTTTTTCTCGAATTGGGAAATCGATTGCAAACCGTGGTAATATGAGCTTCATTCTTGCAAGATCAAGGTATAGATTGGTTGCCATGTGCAACCTGGAGGTCCTGCACCAACTCAATTGAGGGATTACCAGGATCTGCAACCAAATCTTACATTTCAAAATAAACCTGCAACTAGTTCTTACTATTCAAACTAGATTCTCGCAATAAAAAAAAAAAGAATGAAACTTTTCTTTATTACTTGAATATGAATGTTACAATTGAATACAATTTGGTTAGCACTAGCAATGCTTGTATGATAGTAAAGAATTCATTTGGTTCCATTTCTCATTGAAGAACTTCAGTGTGTGCTCATCCTCATCTACTAAGCTATCCGCATAAAGACTACTCTTGTGCTCCAAAACTCGATCTAAAAGATGATCATGAACATCCTTTGGAAGTTTGTATATGTTTTCACTTACAGCCACCATATCAAAGCAACACGACATGACCAAGTGGCTGTATGCATTGCACTCTGGTGCATCTTCAAGCAATTCAAATTCACTACCTCCTAAAAACTTATAATACTTACCTGAGAGGACCACTTCTCTTCTAGCAAATTTAGCACCCCATGCATCTTTAAAGGCCCTCTCTACAATGTGTTTAGGCTTAGTGCATTTGATGATGTAGAAGTCTACTGTTCCTTGTTGTTGGCCTCGGATGGTACTGCGCAAAATTATCCCCAACATCAACTACATCAGAAAACCCATTCATGATCCCCTTCATAGATAGGACCTGTAATGTTTTTCGCCTTCAAGACGGAATTAGTTCGAGAATAAACCCAAGATCCTATTTCGCTTTTGTTTATGCACTTCCCAAACTTTCCGCCCAACAAGAATTACGTATAAATCGAAATCCATATGAGCAACCTTGAGTAGGGTCATTGGAATGCATGTGTCCGATACAATGCAACTTTTCGGAACCGTTAATGTCTTACAATCATGATCGTCACTTCTATCAACCTCATTGATAGCTATCTCCCAAAAATATCTCGCAAAAGGAATCATGTAAAATAACATGCAATGCAAACAACATGTAAAACCCTGAACCATTGTGTACACGCAAGGATGATCTCCTTCATTGTCACAATCGACTTAAAATGTGCTCGCAAAAACACAAGCGCATCATGTGCATTCCTTAGTGGTCTTGAATTCCTCTTCAACATCTCATGTGTGAGGGCTCTTTTATTACAAAGACCAAAGACCATCATGCTCACCGCAAGGATTGATTACGAAATTTTAAAGAAATGCCAATTAAAAAAGAACCAATAGACTAAAATAAAAGTAATTACCTTTGCCATGATATGATGCAAAGAAATTCCAGTGTATTGGTTTTCCAGTGCTTTGAAAGAACCTGCCTAGGAAGTAGAACATCCTTGCTCCTTTAAATTGATGGGAACATCCATCAGACCACATGACATGATTCTTGTAATGGACACCCTTGTCAGCAAGGAAAACTACATGTTTTTGCAAACAATGTTGAACGAAGAGTACATCATGTTCTCTATCATCACTTATGTAAAAATGTGTTTCCTTAATGATCTTTCTATTCTGTTCTGTAGAAGGTGGAGCATGCCTATATGTGATGTACACCAGAATGGTGCATTGGTCATTCCTCCAATGCAAGCTTTGTATTTCTTGTTGGATTTTGAAGGTGTAGTTCTCCGCAAAGGCAAGGTTCGGGATTGTGACAGTAAACATTTTCTAGAATTAAAGCAAACATCAACAAATAAGGAAAGAAATCAACAACAAATATGTAAGTTCAAAATTACCTGAATCTATAGGAATTGATGTAGCCATATGTAACTGATCTTGTCCAGCTTCTTTCAGTTCAAAGCAAACTCATAGATTAATATGCATTTCAGCATACATGAAAATGAAATGCATCATGATCCTCAATTACCATGGTAAATATCTAGCACAAATTCGCTTGCATTCGGCCTGAAACTTGTTGGCTCTGTTCTTGAATCTGCACTTGCGGATTGCTGACAAATTGCATCAGCAATTCGGGAACAACTGCAAAAAAATTTTTCAGTCTGACTCTGGAAAACTTGGAGGCTAAATAGCAGTTTTGCAACATCAAAATTAACTTGATTCTTGCACACAGATGCACGAAAAGCTTCTCTCCATTCCGCCATAGACAGAATTGGAGAAATCTATCAGCAAAGAAATTCATGGTATTTATACTCTGAAGAACTTCAAAACCGCCAAATTTACTTTCAAATTGCTTGCCGAACATGGCGTCATCACCTCGCATCAGCAGCACGGATCAACAACCCGCACGGATTGCTGAAGTGGCAATTTCCTGGGCTTCGGATCGACCAACAGAATTTGGCGCCTAGGAGGAAATGGCGGGTGAAGTGCTATGACGAGCAAAAAAAATTTCACTTGACGGGTCCAGCACCCGACCAGCACAAGCGTCGCCCACATAAAAAGTTGAGTACCTTAAAAAAACACACCCCGATAGGAAAAGAAAGTTAAAGCGGAGACAAGGGAACCAAAAACGACGCGAAGTGACTGGAGAAAGCCCAAGAATTTGGCGAGGTGGCGTGAGGTAAGATGCAATCATTATAGAAATAGGGGATGCATGCGGCATAGAAGAGAAAAGAGGAGCTATCTGAGTGGGAAAAGAAGGAGAGGCAGCACTTGCGAGAGAAGAAAAAAAGGAAGCAGCAAAGGCCCCCGGGGGAGAGGGGAACCAAAAAAGAAAAAAGAGATGCGGAAGAGGGGGATGCGGCATGAGAAAAGGAGGTTTGGTCCATGGAGTCCGATTCAAGCGAGCGCAATCGAGACATTAGAGAGAAAGGGAACTCGATGTGGGAGAGGTAGGGGTGCCCGATGTGGAAGGTATCAGTTCAATGACCTAAAAAAACGAAGTACATTAGAGAACATAAAAAAAAAAAACGAAATTAAGGATGCCCTAACCACGAAATCGGAAAAGGGGGACATCCCGACAATGTGCAAGTGGCAAGTCCGGGAATGTAGAGAGAAGCGAAAGGTGCAAATTGACTCGAACCTGAAATAAGAAGACATATGGGAGAAACCAACAAAAGTAAGGAAAATGCAATGTAAGGAATATGAAAGATGAGGGAACCAAAATTTGGCAGCAATGATGCAATAATGCGCAAGAATAGTGGAAACCTAGATGCAATGGTTGATGGTAAGGTTGATGATCGATACACCAGATGCCAAGAAAGAACAACCAATGTGATGACAAAAGTTATATATATAAGAAAAGAGCACATTAAATATCACAACATATAGGGAAAAAAATTAAAGAAAGAAGTAAAGCCAATTCCGTATTATTCACAACAAGAAACTTATCGCGGCGGCCAAGGCCGCCGCGAACGTTTCTCTTCCCCAACTCATTTATACGTGCTATAACATGCAGGATTTGAACCTGCATTTTTTTGCCGTTTGTTCAGTGCCCGCACGATAGAAGGATGATGACCATAACGACTATAGGATTCCTAGATTTTTTTTTGTCAATCATGTCATGCAATGATAGCAAGTGGGTTTTGAACCTGGGCCGGGGAACACTTGTATCCAATGGTCTGACCACCAGGCCATGATCACCATGAACATAGATCATCCATGCCACCTAATAATAGTTCGTGGGATTTGAGCTTGGACGGGGACCCGTATCCAATAGCCTAACCACTAAACTGATATTGCGATAACCTGAAGGCTATGGATTCTTCCAAACGTCCTGCCCTAGCTCCCGACCCTGTATTTTTCAAGAATGCGACCATGTATCATCTCTTTTGTATGCCAGAACTTGGCATGGCTGCTACCTCATAAATGCCCCCTTTTACAGTGCAAATGTGTGGAAGTAGTAACATTACAAAGTGCAACCATGTGGTTAGGGAATCCGTGAGATGTGCCAAATATTTTATACCTCTATGGGGCTAGAACGTTAAAATGTTAGCAATTGAACTTGAGATTATTGTGCTCACCCATGGAATGAGCACAATGCTCATAGATTGCAGAGCTTCTAGCATGTCAGGAGTGAGGATTTAGAATGCCAACAATTCAATTGAGTTTGGCATTCATGCGCATATTTTAGTATCAAAATATCAAAATTTGGATCTAGAATTTTTGTCCATGAGTGCATGAAGTATAGAATATATAGAACGTTGGATATCTCTTTGTTCTATATGTTCATTTAGAGCATTCAATGTCCTTCACGTTTTAGTAATGTCAATTATTCGATATTGGTACCAATTTGCCATTACAAAATAATGCAATCACATAAAAAAGGCTATAAACCCTAGTCATCATCTATGGCAATATATAACTTTCTATTCTATTCTACATTAGCAAGTTTCATTCTTAAGATCAACTTATGCAAAAGATTATCAACTTACCAAGTTTTTTGAAGAAAGGTTCGCTTCTACCATGGGAACTGTAAAAAGCCCTCCTTAAATAGTAAATCCCGTGATGCAAAATTCCTTCCTCTTCTGACACAAAAAATTTATGCCTGACCTTGGATCTTTTGTAAATTCCACAACTTCTAAGTAATTGCCAACTAACCTCGAAAAACTATGAAGAGATGTCCTGAACACAAGAGCCCAAATGATTTCCCTATCCAAGCCAGGCTTTTGGATCATCAAAGATGCCATTACCAAATCCGTGAAAGCAAGACTTGAAGATAAGGGTGTTGCCCTCACCTTAATTTGTTGTGGTCATAAGACAATGGTTAATTGCTTCGAGACATTGCCAAGGCCGCTATTTTACCTCTGCAAAAAAAAATGAAGAAAGACAGACCCCTTAGTTAACAAAACCGTGAAGCTGTTCGCATCCAGCAAGTAGGAATTTTGTATTTTTTGTCCTCAAATTACAACCTTATCACGCCGGAACCAAATATCTGGATCCGAAGCTCGCTATGTGAATTCGCTGGCATGTGAGAAGTGCTTTGTCGGGCCTGCCTGAGAAAAGGGCCCAAGTTTCCTCCATCTCAAACGGTTGCAAATGTTACTAATCGGGATGCATGATCTCCCAGTGAATGCTCTGCGGCAACAGCTTGACAAGGATTTGAACGCTCTGGGCATATACTTAGTCATTCTTTATTCCTTGGCCGTTTTTCCTTTGTTTATTGGGCTCGTGCATCCGGTTCAGACTTTGCCTACGAAGCAACCACAGTTTCGATTTTGCACAGGGTCAGGTACAGAGACTTGCCGGATTTATTTTATGGTATGACAGGTTACTTGCAAAATGAAAGCCTTGCCCAAAATGTAAGCGGCCAATTGAAAAGAATCAAGGATCTTCAAATTTCTTGAATCTTTCATTCTTTGCATAATCTAAGACTTTTGTTTTCCTTTTCCAGTTAATATCGCAGAGTAGAGAGCACAATTAGAAGGATGCACTGTATTCCGGGCGATGGAAGCTCTGCTCAGTTTGATCTAAGTGTACCCCCTGTTTATTGAAAAGACGAAGCTCTAGATGCCCAAATTTCTTTATTATGCATGATGTGTGACTGTGGAGCATCCTGGCTATGGATCCATCGTGCTGCCCAGGCTTGGAATCGATCATTCTTCTTGCTCCTATGGATAGGCTGGTTTGGGGTTTCTAGGAATTTCTGTCTTCTCCAGAGAAGTAAGTTCTTATCACAGACTGTTTCTTAAACGCCATAGCCCTCCTCTGGTTTGAGCCGGAAAGGGAGCCATTAACTGTGGATACTTCTGCTGTGCTTTGATTTTGTTCACCGTAGAAGGAGATCAGCCCCAATTTGAGAGCAAAAGTTGCTAAAGCCTGCTGTACACTAGAAATCCGGATACTGAACGAAAAATCATAAGAAAACAGGGGATTTTTATGCTGTGGGCATAGATTAAAAAACTTAGGCCAATCCGTGGGCTGTGCTGCTGTACTATTATGCTCTGAATATCAAATTGAGCGATCTGCAAACTTGGATGATAGAAGGAATGTTAATTGGTGCGTCGAAGCTACAGTCTAGGCTGAAACACAACACGTAGACGATTGAAATGAACACTGGGATATTCCAGACCTTAATTTTATGTACGGAAGCCAATCTAGAGGAGATTGGGCAATCGACAGCAGCCGGAGGACGAGAATACTGTCCAATGATTACCAGAGCTGAGGGAATATTACTTCATAAATGAAGAAGCTGATGACGTCACGAATAGTTATTGGTTAGATATTGGTTCATTCAAGCCGAAGGAATGTTGGTGTATACAGAAACACAACACGTGTCGGCATGAAAATCAATTGCAACGAAATTAGATCAAACAAAATATAAAATGAAAAAAATGTAACTGCATTATATATGAGTGATAAGGTGCCAACATATACACGGTGATGAGGCACAAAGTATAAAACCCAAACGGAGGCCGCCGATAATCAAGCTATCAAACCCAAAGAAATAGCCTAGTGAGTGGGAAGACGGGGGTATTCAACCAAGATAAGAAAAAATTCGCGCAATTTAATGGGGCGCAAGGATGAAAAAACCCATTGCAGAATGACGTCTCCAAAAAACCGAGCATGGGAAGAATCGAGGAGTTGATATGAGCGGAATACCTGACAGATGGCAGGAGAAAAAGACGCGTAAAGATAAAGCGCCCGGAAGAACTCGGCAGGCCAATCATTGTCATGGTGGTCTAGTTGCAAAGCGGGTTCAGGGCGCCCAAATGGTGTGCGTGTTGGAACACGTTGTAAAGGCTTAACAAACATACATATCAAAAGATGTTGTTGGCCTGATTAGTGTTACCAAACCCTATAATTTAGTTGCCAGTTTTAGCAATGCTCTGAATAGAGGACAGGTGTGATGCCATATCGGTGGCCGCATTGCCTCTTCCATGGAGTTAGGAACTCCTTTCCTTTTGTTCAGATTGTAGCCCATTTTGGAATTTAATTCAATCGATGCTGTTTGTTTTCATGGTATCGAGCGGCACGACCCGGGACCCGACGTTGTTTGAGAACAGAGCAAGCTAAGCTTCAATCATGAGGATTGAATCGTTGAACCACAATAATGCATATTATTGGTTCATCAAGGTGCAAACCAAGCTTTGTGAGAAGGGATTATGGGGCATAGTCTCAGGAGATGAGCCCATGCCAACGCCGCATGCAAAAGGCACAAACGTAGCTCCAACTACGGCGACAAGTCGTGAAAGGGCAAAGTGCGGTTGAAGATTCCGCAAAAGTGGAAGGAGACAGACAACCCCTAAAACAAATGGTTACGAATGATTGGGCAGCTAAGAGTAGGATCTTGAAATATCTTGACGACACCCTTATGCCGCTGATTGCGAAGTCGCTACAAACAAAAGAAGCATGGGAGCAACTCAAGAAATCCCTACGAAGAAGCCATTTCTCAATCCAAGCCAACCTTTACAAAGATCAGATTCACAACCAAGCTTAAAGACCGCGGATTCCATGGAGGAGTACATGGGAATCATAAGGCAAGCCGCCAAGCAATTGCGGTGGCATGAAGAAAGGTCTAGATGAAGATCCGGGTGGTTGGAGCCTTGATGCTTGATCGCCATCAAGCTACAATAATGTGAAGAACATCATTGTATCCGCAGAAAAGGTGGAACTGGAATGGCCCCGCCAACAACCTCACTGGAAGAAAGGAATCAGGGAGGCACCAAGAAAGCTGGAGCTAAAGAGAATCAAGCTTTTGTGAGTAATCGAGAGGAATCTCGTAAGTGCTTTAATTGTAATAAGATTGGACACATAGGAAAAAATTGTCCGAGTCCTAATGGAAGGAAAAGGAAGCAAAAGTCCAAGGGGAAAGAGAAAATTAAAGACACAAAGAAGAGCTCTATCAAAAGAAAGAGGGATGACTCGAAGGCACACAAAGCAAGCAAAAGCAGCTCATCCTCAGACGAAGAAACAGACGAAGAAACAGGATCTGATGACGATTCGATTTGTATCCGGCTGGCAGGGCTTTCTTTGCATCAGCAGAACATACTCAAAGGAGAGGTATGGTCATGTATGTTCTGTCATACCGCTTAAGTTCATATGAGATGATTATACAATGTTTTACATGGAAATTAAAAGATGCCACGGCCTCATGTCTCATAGCTTCTGACATAATCAAAGGGGTATGGTACCTAGACTCAGGTGCCAGTGATCATATGACTAGGCAAAAGGAAATGTTCATGGATTATCGCCTAAATGATACAGGCAGAAAAGTAAGCATTGGCAGGGGTAAGCTTAACATTGCAGGCATTGGAAACATTGATCTAAAAGCGCCACAAGGCATGTTGAAATTGAAAAAATGTGCTACATGTCCCAGACCTTGAGGCAAATCTGCTTTCCATATCCAAGATGGATGACGCAGGTTTTAAGGTTAATTTTGGAGGGGGGAGGTGCATAGTGAAGGACAAAAACAAAGAAATTCTCGCCAAAGGGGAACGAGCTGGCAACATTTACCAACTCAGTTGGTCACCTCATCCAAACCAAGCCCTCACTGCCATCGAATTGCAGAAAGCCAAGACATGGCATGAAAGGATGGGACACGTAAACTACCCGCTCCTTAAAGAAATGCATTTGCATAAACTTGTCAAAGGCTTGCCCAAGGTATCCAAACCCCATGCCATCGTGGAGGGATGTGTGTTGGGCAAGCTTAAAAAGAAAAGCATACAGGAAGGAAAAGGCCAAAAGAGCATCAAACAAACTAGAATTGCTCCATCTAGATCTGTGGGGACCAGCCATGGCCATCATCTCTCTTGGGGATCGAAATACTTCATGTCGATAATTGACGACATGGCCAGAAAAGAATTGGACTTTCTTCCTCAAGCATAAATCTGAGGCCTTTGACACATTTACAAAGTGGAGAGCAGAAATGGAAAATCAAATGGAGCAAGCAGTAAAAACAATAAGAACTGATCAAGGCAGGGAGTTTCTCAACACTAGATTCAACAATTTCTTGCAAGATGCAGGCATTCACCATCAAAGGTCAGTTGCATATGAGCACCAACAAAACGGCGTCGTGGAACGCAAGAATAGGACATTGCTTGAATGTGCCAGGGCGATGATCCACGGTAGAAACATTGATCCCATTTTTTGGGCAGAAGCTGTTCATACAGCATGCTATATCCTGAACAGGGTACCAACCAAGGCAAACCCCGGAGCTATCCCTGAAGAATTATGGTCAGGACACAAACCTGATGTCCAAGACCTAAAGATATTTGGTTGTAAAGCATATGCACACCTCAGCAAACAAGAGAGACCTCGAGGCAAATTGTCCTCACGAGCTGTTGAATGCATGTTTGTTGGATATGCTGAGCATGAGAAGGGCTACAGGCTTTACGTACCTCTTACAAAGAAAGTCATTATTAGAAGAAGTGTTGAGTTCGATGAATGCACATTCATGCTCAAGAAAGGGGCAAAACAAAAAACTAACCTAGAGTGGTATGAAGCGAATCTGAGACACCCCAAGTCCTCCACATCTTACCCCTAATGAAACAAATTAGTGATGCGAGGAAGAGGTACACAATGCTGATGTAGACGAAGACCCATTGCTGTCAGAACCAGAGGAGACAGACCTTGACGAGGATGAGGCCCTTTCAGCAGTACCTCTAAGGAGATCCAAAGAGGCCAGAAAAAGTTCTTCGGCGGGGGATGCAAGCATATCTTGAATCCAAATCGGTAAGATCGCCTCTTATATTGCATTCCATAGCAATGTCACGATGAGATGAGCCCCTTCATTTCCAGGCGACCATTGATAGCATACACCACAAAGAATGGCATCAAGCCATGCAAGATGAATATCAATCCCGATAGACAATGATACATGGACATTGTGCCTTCTTCCGCCAATAGAAAAAAGCCGCACAATGCAAGTGGGTGTATAAGGTGAAATATGATGAGCAAGGAAAAATTGACAGATTTAAGGCACGCCTTGTAGCTAAAGGCTACTCTCAGGTACCTGGCATAGACTTCCATGAGACGTTTGCACCAGTGGCACGGCTCACTTCAGTAAGACTTGTCATTGCCTTGGCAGTTGCTCATGGGCTGGACCTGCAGCAGATGGATGTCAAAACGGCATTCCTTAATGGAATTTTGAACGAAGAAGTTTATATGAAGCAGGCACCTGGCTTCATAAAAAAGGGACAAGAACAGATGGTATACAAGCTCCAGAAGGCCATCTATGGGCTTCGACAATCCTCTCGACAATGGTATCATACCATCCATCAGTTCTTCACCCATATGGGATTCACTCGATGCCAATCAGATTGGAATATTTACTACAAATTCCAAGGATCACAAATGATCATCATCGTGCTCTATGTTGATGATCTTATATTGGCCAGCAATTGCAAGTCCCTAATGCAGAATGCAAAAAGGGCTTTGAATAATAGGTTTCATATGACAGACTTGGGACCTCTAAAATACTTCCTTGGCATACAGGTTTGCAGAGATAAAGCTAGTGGCAGCATCACTCTCCATCAAACCAAGGCCATTCAAGCACTCTTGGACAGATGCAGCATGGAAGAATGTAAGCCTGTGTCTACCCCACCACTACCCAATATGCTAATTCACTTAAAGGTGTTCATACGTAATTACAAGAAATTGGGTAATGTGGAGTATAGTTGGCTCACTAATGCACTATATGGTCTGCACCAGACCAGACATCTCCCAAGCTGTCATAACCTTAAGCCAGTATCTCGAAAAGCCTCAATTCCAACATTGGCAGGGTCTAAAAAGGCTATTGAGATATCTTCAGGGTACCAAAGGACTTGGCATCACCTTCCACCCAGCTAGTTCTCTTATCCTAGAAGGCTATGCTGATGCAGACCATGCTGGTGACACCATAGACAGGAAATCACGCAGTGGATTTTGTTTCCTTCTAGGAGGGGGAGCAGTCAGCTGGTCTAGCAGGAAACAAAAGGCCACTGCTGTTTCAAGTTGTGAATCTGAGTACATAGCTCTTGCTTCTGCTACTAAAGAAGCCATCTGGCTTAGGCAGTTCTTAAAGGAGCTTAACACAGTGCAAGAGCAAGCCACCATGATTTACAATGACAACAAAGCTGCACTATCACTTGCTAAGAATCCCACCAATTGGTCCAAGGCTAAACACATCGAAGTTCAGTACCACTTTACTCGTGAAAAGATTGCAGACGGAAAGATTGATGTGCAAGTACCTGCAACGCACAAAATGACCTGGCGATATCTTTACTAAACCTCTTGGAAGGAAACCATTTTGCAGGTGCATTGCAGAATTGGGCATGACACACGCATGAATGCACACAAAAGGGTGAGTAGTTGCTGTTCCATTGAGGGGGTAGCAGTTCAGACATGGTTTTGCAGCATGATCACTTTGGTCACAGGTTACAGTCACCTTTTACAGTTTTTCATTAATTAAAAGTTGTAGTTGAACATCTCTACAAAGTTTAGGTGTAATTTTGCTATGTTTGATTTGAGGGGGAGTGTTGGAACACGTTGTAAAGGCTTAACAAACATACATATCAAAAGATGTTGTTGGCCTGATTAGTGTTACCAAACCCTATAATTTAGTTGCCAGTTTTAGCAATGCTCTGAATAGAGGACAGGTGTGATGCCATATCGGTGGCCGCATTGCCTCTTCCATGGAGTTAGGAACTCCTTTCCTTTTGTTCAGATTGTAGCCCATTTTGGAATTTAATTCAATCGATGCTGTTTGTTTTCAGTGCGTAAAGATGATGATTCATCATCGCAATTTCAGGAGGTGCAAATGGCAGAGGAAAAAAACCGACAGAAAAGATATCTGCTGAGCAAATGGGGCAACTGAATGGAAAGTGACAAGCAAAAAGATAGACAAAGAAGGAGGGGGCATTGATGGATGAGACGGTTTAGCACGAAAAAGCCTTTATAAAGGAGAACTGTGAGATTAGAACAGGTAAACTTAGAAGAGGACACAAGAGAGGACGGGCTTAAATTAAGAGCATGCGGGAGGGCCGATGGTGGATAAGCATATGGGGCCTCTAAAGAAAGAAGTGGGCACAAAAATAAAAAAGAAGGAATGGTGGAAGAGCCGAACCAGCAGCCACAACGATTCGAAAGCCAGGCGATCTGAAGGAGCGATTGGAACTGCGGCTAGGTTGGAGCCAGGATCAGACTGCAAAAAGAATCTGCAAGATGCGAGAAATGCATAGATGGAGCCACCTAGAGCCGAACTGATCAGATAAGGGGGAAATGGAAAAGAAAGGATCGGAAAGAAAAGGAAGGAAGAAGCAAAGCGAAAACTGCCGATATGGGGCCACCCAAATCTGGACTGATCAGATAAGGAAGAAACAGAGAACATATCAGAAAAAAGAGAAGAAGAAGCCGTGGGTTCCAGGCAGAGGTACCAGCAAGAAGGGGCAGAATTCGAATGCCAGAGAGGCCCTGATAGAGTAGAAATGAGTGCTCATGTAGCAATGGGTTGCCTGGTTCAATAAACAAGGCGTGGATGGAGCCCAGTCTGGGATAATGTTGGGGATGGACTTGTGGATTGAAATCCTGTGAGTGCTACTAAGAGACATCCCATGCATGTGGATGCAGAACCGAAACCAGTGCATGTGGATGCCGAACTCGCTTGCCTGTGGAATACAGAGGCTAAGAGAAAAGAGGTTGATGGAGTAAGAAAAGGCCATTGGGAGCAAGCATGCAACCGATGGGTGGTCAGAAGGGATAAAAACAATAAAAAACCAAAGAAGATATGAGAGATGAACATATCGAAACAAGGAGAAGTGAAACTGGAAACATGAAAGAAGATGGGAAAGATGAAAGAAAATGATTACGAAGGAGATAAGGGGAAACATAGGAAATCAGCCCTAACACATGCAATGCGACAGAAACTAATAGGAAACAGCTCATAAAACAAACTCAACATAGATAAATGTAACAGAAAATGATCAGACAGAATGTGAACTGCACTTAGCTGCCAAAAAAACCATCAAACCATAACTCGAAATCCGACGTTGCTCCCAATCTGTAGTATTGCGTAGCAAGCACGTCGATATCACAAGATAAGACTCTACATGCTGGTGCTAAAGAAAGGTGAATCCATGCAAGCACCGAAGATGGCACTATAGCAAGGAAAACTGAATCCATGCAAGCACCGAAGATGGCACTATAGCAAGGAAAACTGCAAGAATACGAGTGAGAAAAAGCCCACAATGCAAGGCCTTTTGTTGTGTCCAAGCCCCTTGCCAAAGGCTCATTGCTGGGGGGTTTTCTTGAAATATCGAAAGGGCTTGGCTTTCTAATTCCGACAATAAGGCCTTTGGCAAGTACATTAGACAACATGGGCCCAGGTTGATATAACTGGATATGATCTATATATTTTATTTTTGCACGTACCTGTAGATGTGCAGCTGCTACGCACTCTCAAACATTGTAGAAGTTTGTTGAGATGTATAAAAAGCCCATCTATCATCAGCACCCTCGGTCCTTTCCTTTGATCTCATGTAGAGGAAGTGCTTCTTCCTGCATGGGTTGATGTTTCTTGGCGTTTCTTTTCCTATTCTTTGGCCTCTTCCATCTCGGCCTTGTTTGTCTTTAGACAATTACCTTTGACTTTTGTTTTCTATCTAGTTTTTTGGAAACCAATTTTTTTGGGTTGTCAAAATGTTGTCGTACCATCGAGTCAAAGCATGAGTGATTTAGCATTGGAAATTTTGTCGTTAGAAAAACTTTTGCTCGCCAAGTTAATATGTAGTCTGGTGAAGAAAACCTGCTCAAAGAGCGCTTGATCAAGGGGTACTGCTCGACATACTCTTGTATACGATTTAGCAAGCTACACATTACTTAACGATAACCTCACCGATTGTGACCTAATTGCCAATCATGTATCTATTAACTAAATAGCCTACAAAATGCCCTTAAATAAATTTCACGAGAAAAGGCACATTGCTGGTTAATGATAAAATATGTGCCATCTTTGGCGATTCTCTGAGGGCGAGCTTATCCCAAATTTCATGTTTAGAGAAGCCATATCACAGTGCATGTTACCAAGATCCCACAGATATATTAGAACAAGGTCTTGGTGCATCTAATGAAGTAGTGTTGGCAATTTAATAAGTTCCATAGACTACACTTGGTACATAAACAATTTTGAATCTACTTGGTACATAAACAATCTTGAATTTGCTCAATTCCTTATTTGAGTGAGGGCCATTTTAGATTTACCAGAGGCATCAAAGGCATTGACACGAAGGGACATTTTACGGCATTATCAAGTTTAGGTTGTATGTGAAGAAACAGTGTTGAATAAGCAATGGCGTTGGATAGTTGAATCATTTTACAATTGATGTTTAGGGGTTTGTGGCTTTGCAAGAGTATTGTGTGGTTTTCCAAATTTACACTAGACAGCCACGTGGCAAGATGACATGGCAAAAAATCCATATATAACACACGGCCCAACTTAGGGCTTTGCTGCTGGAAGAAACAAGGGCGAGAAAAGAAGGTAAGCTTTAGCGTCTTTCCGTCTTTGTAATTCAAAGAGTAGTTATAGATGATACGATATGATCACCGTAGTTTTTGTATGTGTCTGTTATGTGTTACCTACGATTTTCGCTGGATTTTCAGGTTATTGATCAATTCATCGTGAGAATGAGTAAAAGAAAAGCTGATGCCTTGGATTATGAAGATGAAGGCTCGCCACTGCCCAATACACCAGATGGATCTGACGCAGAGCCTTCTGGCCGGGCTCCTGTAAGTTCACACAAATATACTAAAAGAAATCCTGATGTTGATAGTGATGAGGAAGGGGATATTGGAGGCCAGGCAGAGGGTAGTGCTAAACGTGTTGAAGCTGCTGATGGAAACGAAGAAGAAGATGAGGAAAATGCTGACTTGGAGTTTGGAAAACATCAAATAATAGACCATGAAAAGATGCAGTTATATTCTTTTGCCCATTTTGTTGTCTATATGCTTGTTTCTAGATTGGGGCCTAAGAATTGGCGGTTAAACCTAACACTGTTTCTTTGTTTTCTTAACTGCGTGCTAGCAGAGAGTGTTATTCTTCTAAGCTATATGTAAAAGCTTGATTGACTTGCGTAGGATACTGTTTTAATTGCAGGGCTCTACTAGCAAGATTTACACCAGAGCAAATGAACAGATATGAGCACTACAGGCGATCAAATTTTCAAAGGGCTACTATGAGACGGGTAGATATTATTATGTAAACTCATGTATTTTTTTGTTTAAATTGATTTCTTGCATTTGTTGTTTGTTGTCCAGTTGCTGCAAAGTTTAGCAGGTTGTCCAATCTCTGTTCCAATGACAATCGTCATGTCAGGCATATCAAAAATGTTTGTAGGAGAGTTGGTGGAAATGGGTAGGTTTTGAGGCTTTTTGGAAGGCTTTGCAATTACGTCACAGTTTTTCTGAATGCTAAGGAATTGAGGTGTGTTTCCCACCAGGAAGAATTGTGATGTCGGAACGAAAAGAGACAGGACCAATCAGGCCTTCTCACATTAGGCAGGCATATCGTCGTCTTAAACTTGAAGGGAAAATACCAGCGCGAGCGAGGCCTACCATGTTCCATTAATTGCTTTCTTTGCTCTTCTTTAGTTTGAATTGTTTTTCAGGATATATATACAGCCCGTTATGTATAATTGGACATGGAGGCGGAAACTTGCAGGTAGGTAACACAGAGCAAGATATATCAGTAAGCCAAATGGTTTAAATTTTATATATACCTACACTGCCTTTTCCCCATGTTTCTGGCCAAAGCCATGATTATCAGATCTCTGATTTTATGTAGACCTAAAATGCGTTTCCCCAATGTCTAAACAAACTTTCTAGCCAGGATTATAACCTATTAGAATCTTTTTTTACTACTATCATTGTTATCTTCAATCGCTGCCAACGATCAACTTGGTGTTACGCTGTCCTGTTTTGTGCTTTATATTTTGTGTATATAATAAGAGGCATCTTAACTTTTAGTTTGATCCATTTTACTCATGGATCGTTCATCTTTCGAGAGAGTCTTTTTACTTTAACCACATATTAGTGTCATAGAGAGCGGATCCTGTTAGGGCTGAGGTTGAGTTCCACCACTTTGCCATTTCCATTGCAGTTTGATTTTCCTGTTTGCTGGCTTTGCTAAAGGACAAAGAGTGATTCGCTTGAGGATAGCTTTCTCTGCTACAAGATAAACGCAGTGCTTCAAAGTAGGGGAAATGCCGTTGAGGTTTCTTGGCGCCTGCGGCTAGGGCGGCGGCGGCAGGGAAGGTCGCCCTCTTCCTTGCCCTTCCGGCACTGCAGCAGTTGGTCAGATCGGATTTAGAGAGGCTTCAGCGGCTAGCAGGGATAAGGCAAGCATTTTTTGGGTTTGCATCTCTCATTAGTCTGGAAGATTTACGGTTTGGGAAGCAGCTCCAGGGCAGGTTCTTGATCTCACAGGTAAACCACTAACGTGGTATTTTGTTCTGATGCTTGCTTGCATCATAATCTTTCTTGCAAAAAGATTACACCGAAACAGCGTGGATGCTCATAAGGTGGAACAGATCAGTGTGATTTCTAGAACAGAGAGGTTTCTTAGCCTTACAAAGCCTTTCAGTCCTTATTTTTCTACAGAGCCCGAAAATTGTTGGCCATTCTCGTCCCTTGTTTCTTTCTCCGACTCTTTCTTACTAGCAAGACAGGTCCAGTTTTACTATGTTATGATCAGAAATTTTCATGTTCGGCAGGATGTCTTTTGGATTTTGGAAGCATTGATCTATTGAAGAAGAATAACATGCCGTATGTCAGGGCAAAATGCATTGATCATTCAAGCACTGAAGCTTGAAATATTGTATCCTGGGGCTATTTTAAGAACTGTTATGCTTGGAATAGCTATTTCTTTGGTACTAATATGCCAAACACCAGGGTCCATCCAATCTGATTTGGATCACTCGAATACTGTTATGTTCGAGTTGCGTATCTATGGTACTGATATGCCAAAATTACAGGTTCCATTCAAACTTGAATACTGCTATGTTCAAGTTGATTGGAATTCTATGGCTTTTCTCTGATGTTCCATGGTACTTCTTCTATTCCTCATGCTTCTGAATGCTTAATTTGGCACTCCAAGTTTACATGAATCTTTCGGGAGCTTTCTTTCCCTGTATCTTCTTGTATATTCTGGTTACCAAGTTGGAGGATTCATGCGCTTAAAGTTTATTAGCTCTTAGAGCAGATAATAAGCTTCTGCACAAAGAGGATTTGCTTCTCTATGTGTAGTGAAGCATTGTACTTTTTATCATATATAATATAAAAATTCTTACCTTCAAAAAAAAAAAAAAAAAAAAAAAAAGATAAACGCAGTCCGTCTTGAGCAAGATGGTCTTCTGCAGCATTCGAAACTCTCTAAGGACGATGCTTGAAGGTAATGGGAATGCTAAGTTTCGTGGTTGGGTATGCCACAAGACTCACAAAAAGCCTCAAATACGACTAGGCTATGTCCCCTACAAGATTGTTGCAGCTTTTTTTCCTTGCCATGTCATCAAAGCCACAAGATGCATCTCTGCAGCCATTCCCATTGCCTCGATATGCCATGATGTTGGCCAAGGTGGATATGATGCCTTTAGAGGCACAGGCTATTGCAGTATGTACTTAAAGTACAAGAGATAAAGGAAGATCAGCCCCTATTTTAACACTAGGATAGCAAAAGAACATATCCAAACTTATGCAGTCATTGCATAATAACATATCCAAACTTATGCATTTACATTATGTTTTGTTATGTTTTGCTATCATATGAAGTGGCGCGTGCTGTTCTTCCTCTGTTTCGTTTCCCCTGTTCTTCCATGTTGCCTCATCACCTTCTCCTGGCGCCTGCCTGAGCGCCGACCTGGGCGCCTGCCTGAGCGCCTGGGCGCCTGTTGGGCGTCTGGCCGCAGTGAAGGGTGGCGCCTGGGAGGTGCACTGATGGGTGGCGCTTGGGAGTTTGTGAGGCACCTCCCTGACCGACTTCCCTGACCGCTTTCTCTGAGCGCCGCCTTCCCTGCGCGCTTGGGTTATTGGTGTTCGGGCCTATTGGAGGCGCTTGTTTTCTGCTTCAGCGGTGCCCTCAGGGTCACCGCCTTCCTGCAGGTAGCTGCTCTGTGGGTTTAGGGAATTGGCCTGTTCCTGGTGGCGGCTCTTATGGTCTAGTGGTTTGATCGAGCTCCTTCAGTGGGTCAGCACCTGGATCTTTGCACCAGCATCTATTTGCCCTGGTTTTAGTGAGAAGATGGAGACTTAGCGCGTGCGTAGGTTCGGGCCAGTCCTCAGCACCCAGCTGTGAAGAGGTTACGGTTCGGAGGCGTTTGGTGAAGTTTTGTTTGTTGGAGGTATGCTTGTTGCTTTTTGGCAACAGCATGGATTTTTGGATATGTAGTCATCCTGGCAACAGTTTTTTCCCAGGTGGTTTTTAATCTGGGCCGGGGTGATTATGTTTTATTGTGTTTGTAAGGGCTTCGGCCCATGTTCTGGTAAGGGACTTCGGTCCCGTCTTGTACTTGTGGTCCCATAGCCCGATTGGGCTCCGTGGACGTTAAAAGTTTCTTCCTTCCTTCCTTCCTTCCTTTGTCTGGAGCTTCAATCTTCTTTTGTCGAGTTTTTTTTTTTCTTCCTCTGTTTCGTTTCACCCTGTTCTTCCATGTTTGTCCTTTGTCTGGAGCTTCAATCTTCTTTTGTCGAGTTTCTTTTTTTTTGTTTCTGGCCTTAGTGGGTCGCCGGATTTCTTTGCAGATTCGGCTATTTAGGTTGTATTTTGAAGATTCAGTGGTTTAAGCTATTCGGCTATTGTAGATAAGTAACAAAAATCATCTGCACATCTTTGGGAGAGGCAACGTTGTTGAATAGAGAATCTAGAATTTGTGAAGCTTGACAAAACTCTGCAAACCACCACAGCATAGCAGCATATCCTACAACTTGCTCTGTTTTAAATCGATTTGAGGTTTAGATTATAAAAATATCTCGTGAGATATCATTTGTTTCAAGGACAGAGCACAAGAAAACCCTTAACAAGCTTAAAATTAAGCGCTGGAGCTTGAAACAAAAAACCCCAATTTTTGGCCCGTTTTGCATGCATGATCAGACACAGAAATAGTGCAGAAATAAACAGAAACATAAATGGATTTTAGAAATGTGGCCTAATGTTTTCCTCCTGTTCAATCAGATAGGGCAGAAGATGGAGCTACTGCAAAAGGCCTAAAAGATGAATCAGTGGTATTTGGGGCTCCGGCCTTCCAATCATTCTCTTTATCCACGCCCATGAATCGGGTGAAAAACAAGGGCACAAACAAACAAGCAACATACTGCATCTGTTCCATTCCATGGTAGTCCTGCAGCAAGTCCGACAGTAGCAAAATTGTGTCCTCTTAAATCGGGCATCAAATTTGATTGCTGATGTTTTGTAGCAGATGGGTTGCACAGCAGCTTGCCTGGACAATCTACCCGGGCCAGGAAACATTTAACGGGAGCCGAAAAAATTACTCCCCTAACAACTTATCGTCAATGAAAAGTAATTTCTCTCAAAGTCGAGAGTGGTGAAACTCCACTCTCGTCTTTCTCGTCTTTCTCTCGTTATCTGTCCGAGCGGTGCTGCGCACGACGGGTTGCCCTCCGGTGGCCGAAAAGTGTGTTTTTATGTTTCTTGTTGTCGTTTCGTTTTCATGGTTCTTGTTAGATCATTTCATGTGTCAGGGCTTATTAATGGTTTGAATGGGGGTTTTGTTTTGTGTTGTGTTGTTTTCTTTTATTTATGAGTTGTATATGGATGAAGAAGAGGCTTGCGAAGCTCAGTGCCTAGACCAATTGGGATTGACGTGATTATGTTCTTTGTCTAAAACACATTAGCGATTCATGAAGAATGCTTCGTGTAGTTACATCAATAATGGAAATTGTACAGGCCCTTTATTAATACATGCTTTTATTTTCTTAGTGAATGTGTACAAATATTATGAATAGAATACCCAATGGTAAAAAGAGCCAATTCGTGCTTTGGTGATACTAGTTGGTCACATTTCTAAAGAACAAGAATGGTATCTACCCAACTCTGCAGCACCACATGAAGCAAATACATATCACATCTTTGCTTCAAATTTTCTATTCCATGCTCCTCTGTCATTTCTAAAACTTCTGGAGCACATCTTAGGGCTGCCATGTTTTAGGGCTTCATCAAAATTGTGGATTCGTAACAGAAACTTACAGCCCATTCAAACGCTTCTTCTCCACCAGGGTATTTTTTAGTGGCCCCGGCGGGCCAGTTGGCCACACATTCACATTTTTCAAAAAATAGTCGGCCACACGGGAGTAGGATGCATTCTCACCATAACGAAGTGGTGTTGGCCAGTTCAAAACACCAACTTATCAAATTCATTCCATACGTGGCCAATTTGATATCTGCCAAATCATTAGACTCGTAGACTATGGCCATACTATGCGCACTAAAAACTTGCCGGAATGGCCATTTAAACCATGTAGTAATTTTATACTTTTAAAGGTTGTGGCCAGGCTCTATATCGGCCAATTGTAGGGGCAAAATTTCGCCACTTGTAGGGTGGCAAATTTATCTTAGAGTTTAGCCCTAAATATATGAAGGTATTTCCCGTAATATAGTATTTTTGCTTTGATTCAAATTTTCTTGATTCAATTTTGCAATTTCCATCCCGAATCCTCTCATCATTATCCCGCCTGAATCTGCACTTCACCGTCCCACTCGATTCAAGGTTAGTTTCTATCCTGCATTACAGTTCTTGTTAGATCCATCATACTGAATCCATTTGTGATTCTGCATGCATTCGGCCTGTTTAAGACATTCAAATCATGTTATAGTAGTCTTAGTTAGAGAAGGAAACATGCCTTTGTTTGTGACTGTTTGTGACATCTGCATAAGCATGATAGAAACTAGAGACCTAATCTCTCAGCAAAGAAACGGATTTTACAGATTGTATTATTTTGATATTGTCATAATTTACTTTCTTTTTGATAGAGAAATTCTTATAACTGTTTTTTCTATGCTAATGCAGCTACAATGGAAGGAGCTTCACAGAAAAGAATAAGTGAATTCTTGGGAGATGCAGCATGCAGGACTAAATGGCGGATCACAATATCATCTGCTACTTCCACCTATATAGATCAAATTGAAACAGTTGATGAAAGCTACACATCTGCAGATGACAAGGACTATGATCCTGACGAGTTGACAGAAGACTCAGATAATGATATAGAAAGGTCAGAAAATGAATTGCATATTATAGAAGATGGCAGCGAGAATCAAATGCATATACGTGCTGGTGAAGAAGTAGTTCGTGGGCGAGGGCCATACAAGGAGAGGAAGGGTAGCCGATGGGATGCCAATAGAACATTCAAAAATGATTGGCTTAGAGAGTACCCTTTTATCGAGCCAGTGGAGGTGGATGGGCGCAAAATGGTAAAGTGTACAATTTGTTCTTGGAAGAACAAAACAGAGAAAGTATTACAGCCAAAGAAAAACAATATTGATAGGCACGTTGGTAAGTTAAAAAAAAGGATCATAGAGGATGGAATTAGTAAATATGTATTTGCTGGTTGGGAAAGTGCTGAGAAGAATGTGCATGCACGCAATGCACAATTATACTATAGGCATGAGCATCAAATGAAGGAAAAGAAGAATCGGACAACTAGGATGCATTGTATGTTTGAAAAGGCTGAGATGTTAGAGTACGAGGCTAAATGCATTCAAATGAGAGTTGTGCTTCATTTGCTCCAGCAAGGGCGACCAATGAGAGATTTTCCAGAGCATGAGATGTTGAATGTAGCACACAGGCTGCCAAATACTCCAAGGTGTCACTGGTCCGAAAATTCAGGTTGGGAATTTGCGACACATATGTCTTTTGTTGCACTCGAGGAGCTACGTGAAGTGATTAAAGGTAGTTTATGATTTTGGAACCATTCATCTTGCGGCTTACTAATTGCTTGTTGTGTGCTTTGAATGTGCTACAGGATCTATGTTTTTAGCCTTGTCCTTGGATGAAGTTACAGCCAACGACAATACATCATGGCTATGTATGCACCTTTATAATGTTATGGATTTTCGCAGGAAATCTTATTTTTTAAGTATATCAAAGTTGCGTTTAGATTCTACAGCCGAAACCCTTTATCGTGTTGTACAAGAGAAATTGAAAGAGATTGTGGATCTGAGTCTAGTTGATTGCGCAAAAAAACTAGTTTGTTTTGGTACAGATGGAGCTAGTGTCATGACAGGCTGTAGGAATGGATTAGCAATTAAATTGCAGACTAGTTTCATGCCTTATGCAGTGGCAATCCATTGTATGGCCCATCGCACAAATCTAGCTTTCAAAATTATCTCAAACTTTGCTTGTGTTCAGAAGGTTGAGAATCTTGTACGTGCAGTGAACCAATTTTATTGTCGCAGTCCACAAAGGTTTGCTCATTTCCAGCAATTTTCTATTGGATTAAGTGAGGGATTAAAATTGCTAAAGGATGTGGAAACTCGTTGGATATCCATAGCTTTACCTATTCATAGATTATGCGATGAATATATGTCTGTTGTAGGGGCTTGTGCAGAGTTTGCTGATCAAAATGAAGCAGCGGCAACTGAATTATTTGGGCTTCTTACAGATGCGGAGACCTTACTATCTCTCTATGCTCTTACTCCATTGCTTAGGGAGTTAACCTTCTTGATTAAACAGGCTCAGGATCGGACAATTTATATCCCAGAGTATTCTATTGCAAGAAAGGTAGCATGCACTAAGCTTGACAAAATGTATATCGGAGAAGATTGCTTTGACGGGGATGAGGCATTTTATAGATGGCAGAACTTGGTGTCGTTGCAGGAAGGAAGGAGCTTCTTGGCATACAATGAGAATGGAGCATTGTGCATACATGTAAATGAGCAGTTCTTTCCTTTGCATTATAGGAGGAGAGGTGGACGAAATAATTATATGCGGAGAATGGAAGTGCAAGTAGCAGATTTTAATGCACTTGTTTCATCTACAAGAATTGAGATGAATTCTGTGGCAACATGTCTATCCTCTGAGTTGCGATCAAGGTTTCCTCGGGATGAAGTTTTGGATGCTTTCGGTATCGTGTTTCCTAATTTCTGGAACAACATTACAGCACATGAGGTATTGTTTCGTAGATTTACCATAAACTTAGGAGTCTTGCGAGATCATTTTTGTATTAAGCATGTGGTTGAAGGAGTGGAAATTGATGGTATATTAGATCTAGAAGCATTGAAAGAACAGTCAGGATTATTTGGGTCAACTACGTATGCCCAATTTGGCCTGTTAGAAAAGCCATTGGAGTAGAGTGCAGTTACAAGATTATGGGTCAAATTGACCACGCATCAATATTTAAAGGCTGCTATGAGTGAATACATCAAGTTGGCAAATCTAGTTTTGACAATGATTCTTGGTAGCGTGGAAGATGAACGAGCTTTTAGCTCACTTTCTTTTATAAAGAATAAGTTGCGCAATAGATTGGATGCAAACTTAGATGTCACAATGCGTTTATTCAAGTGCGAACACTCATTAGAAACTTTTCCATATGATCGCGCTTTTCAAATGTGGAAAGATGCAACGAATAGAAGAGGAGCAACTTCTGTGCATGACATACAATGCGATGATAATCGCCCAATCATTCAAGATGAACACGAGTTAGATGCCAATGCATGGCATGTTGAAAACCTCTAGAAGGTATGTTTCTGATTTCTGCACTTGCATTTGCCAAATCTGAAAGTTTCTAGAAAGTTGTTTTGTTGCTTCAGTCATGCTTCTATTTGTATTCCCCATTTGTATCCAGTCATGCTTCAGTCTTGTTGCTGCTGATAAGCAAGATGTGGCAGCAAGATATGGCAGCACAGATTTGCTGGCAGCAAGATATGGCAGCAGAGATTTGCTGGCAGCAAGATATGGCTGCACAGATTTGCTGGCAGCAAGATATGGCAGCAAGATAGTCTCTTCTTAGTCTGTGCCCCTTATTCATGTAGTCAGCATACATATGCTAATGCTATACTTGTTGCTGCTGATAAGCAAGATATGGCAGCACAATCCATTTATCTCAACTTTAACTTTTTGCAAACTTAACATATTGCTGACTCATTCTGTGTTCTTTTCCATAGAGTATGACTTGATGTGAATCCTTATTCTGCTTTATCAGGCCCTATTATACAGGTAGGTTGATAGATGGCACAAGCACATGTCAAAAGTATGGCATTTCTAGTATTTCTGATACTTGTTTTCTGGCATATGCAGGACACATTCATTTCATGAAGACCAAAACGAAGCCAAAATCTACCTTCTATACATGTTTGTTAAGAACCTGTTTTTTCTATTGTTAACAGCATAATGTTAGATTGAATTCAAACTTTTGCTTTCTTTTTTATCATGATGAACAGTCGTTTTTGTTCTGCAATTCCTTAGCTTTTAACAGAAGCTCCTTGTTTCAAAATTTTTGAACTGTTTGTTATCTACTTATGGGTTTAGAATAATAGATCTGAGAATCATTAGGCCCTGTACAGAATTAGGCATGTGCATGCAGGTGGAAATACATCGGTGATTGTGTTTGCAGCATCTGATCTTAATTCTACATGTAAATCTGTAGCATCCGGTGGTAAATTTTAAGGCCGATGAAGATGAACAGTGATTTGGGCAATGCGGTTAGCATAGTGATTTTGGGCAACAAAACGATCATTGTCGTCATTTGTTGAGGTCATTGTTGAACGATGTCGTCATTGGATTGCACTGGTATCGGCGGCCAGATAATTCCGGACTTGTTTCAATGCTATCTATTCCAACTTTAATCTCCTCATTTCTATATCTATCTATCGGCCACTTTGGTAAACGACCATTTCTATCTATCTTATTGGTAATCGACCTTGGTTTTTTAGCTTGTAATCGACCTTGGTAATATATCCTTATTACAACCTTCATTTCGACCTTGGTAATATATCCTTTCATTTCGACCTATTTGGTAATCTATCCTTTTCATTTCGACCTTGTTATTAACCATATCAATTTTGTTGTTTGTAACTTGTATATTATATAGGTGAATATTTGGGTAAGTTGGAAGCCTTAGCACATATTAACTTGATATTGCAAAATGAGACTACCGATACTATAACATAAATAGAGAAAATAGATATAATCTAAATAGATATATTGTGATTTACGCAACTATTACTAACATCTATTAGCCATCCATGTATTTACAGGACGCCAAAATGCGCAATATAATTATAGAGCAATTTGGATTTGTTAAGTTTAGTATCTGATTTTCTTTCCTACTCGCAAAGAAACCTTATGGCGCAAAACAAGTTTGAGAAGGCTCTAAAATGATAGGTGAGCTATCGCGATCTCAATGATCAAGGGGGCTCTTCGACAAATATTGACCTAGTTAACATCTTTACATGTTAGATATACGGATGTGGCCAATTCGATTTTTTTGAGAAAAAATTAGTCCCATGGTTTCGCCATTTAAGTTACAACCCCTTGTTGTAACAATTCAAAAAAGGGCCAGGCCAAACTATGCTTAGCAATTCATCCAAGGTAAGTAGTGGCCAATATTTTACGCCCCTTCAAATATGTAGGGAGGTTAAAAAATACCCTGTTCTCCACCAGGAAAATTGCTCGGAAGCTCTGCCTCAGCACAATCTACAAGAAGCCTCTTTAAATATCCACTTCTAGCAACCAGAGGACACTGCAGGGCCATAAAACGAAATGAACCTTTTGCATTTTCAAATGCAGCCACCCATTCAAATGCATGCTACATCAGTTCAGACCAGTTCGGTGCCAGATAATCGCTGAAGATTTTGCTCTTGGGCCAAACCCCTGTATGATGACCGCCAGTTTACAGGCAACAGCCAGTTTGGAGCAGTCACCAGCATATCCTAAGCATATGCCGGCATATACTTGGATATGCCATAAACCCACATAAACGAGGGTTTGCCCCCTTAGGGGCAACCCAAAAATTGTTTGAATTATTTAAACAAGCAAATAAACAAGTAAATGACCTTCCGCTACTACTGATCATAGCAAGCAAATGACCAAATGCATGGCACATTCCAATGTTTTTTCCATGTTTGTTCAAAGGGACAAACATTTGGAACTGTATACCTCAAATTCTGATGGGCAAAATACCTCAAATTCTGATGGGCAAAATTCTCCATGTTGTCAATAAGATATGCCATCTCCAGGTAGCTAAAAGTAGAGATGCTCAATTTGTAATAGACAACTAAATATACCAGTCAATAGCAGCCAACAAATATAGAGATTGAAGCTCTTTACCATTGAGAAAGAAAGATTATATTAACGTCTACGAGAGACCACTTGGGTCTATGAGACCAAATATACATCAATGATGTCCAACTAGGGGCACATTTGCAGCCACTTAGAGATATTGCTTAAAAATGTTCATTTAGGCAAGCACATGATCAACGCATTAGACTAACCCTTCTAAGCTGAAGGCTTATTTATGTATACAATTAGACAGATCTGGTGGAAGGTTGGTGAGTGGGGAAAAGAGCTAAACCAAATTCAAAACCTCATCAAATAAAGAACCAAAAGCTCCAAATTCTACTTTGATATAAAGCAAATCAAAAGACAACAACTGACAAGAGGGTAGAGGATGATGCAAATTCGACATAAATGGAGCACTAAAATCATAACAAGGAATTTCATTTGAAGAGACCGAATATACTTTGCTCAAATTATGCCAGTTGGTTCTGCATAACTACTCAAATTATGCCAGTTGGTTCTGCATAACTTCTCAAATTGTCAGCTACTTTATGTTGATTTTTTATATGCTTTTAGTGAATTATTATGCAAGCTCTTCATCTAGATAAGTAGTTGTCTGGATCTGCAGTATGACCAACTTTTCTTTGATTGAAGTGTTTATATAAACATACATCTTGCAGTAACGTCTGATGAAGTATGATGCTTATCTATTTAATAAACTATATCTACAAAACAAGGTGCTGCGCACGGAGGGTTGCCCTCCGTGACCCGAGAGTGAAATGGCTTAAATCACACTTCAAAGTCATGTTTTCGAGCATATACTAACATATACTTGGAATATGCCACAAACCCACATGGATGAGGGTAAATATAATATAGCTGGCATAGGATCTGTAAGAGCACAAGGAAAGCTATACCTCAAAGCCAATCAACTCTCAGTCTCCAGGATGGATGGATGGATGGAGCTAAAAAAAGGTAGCAGTTAAAAGAGCAGCCAAGCCAGTTGAAACTTTTGGCATAAGATGAAGTTTAAACTTTTTGTGGCATGCGATGTAGTTCTTGTTTTCCTGGCAGTGGAAATGGCATTAACTATATTTAAAATTTGTCGTTGAAGTACTTGAAGCAATAATCAAATGCTTCATGTACTTGGTAGTAGATTGTTCATCTGTGTCAATCATACTATTGTCCAGAAATATTTGGCATCCTAGGAATTGGTGCCCTAGTGGTGCATCGCTCATCTCTCAATAACCAAAATCTTTTCCTAGCTGTTCTCATCATTGTTGTTATGGATAAGGTATGTCTGGTTGCTTTTGTGTACCTATGGAAGCCCGTGTTACTCTCTGTGCTGGGTGTTGCTAATATTTCACAATTGCTAATTGAGCCCATGATATTGTAATAAAAATTATACTTATTTTTCTATGATGTCGAAATGTCACACAAATCCTCTATACATCATCACATGTACATATATGCTATCGCATCTACATAGATGCTATGTAGACAAAATGAATTAATCATCATCCACAAGACTAAGGGATATTGCAATCACCACAATGAGCAAGGACTTTGCGAATAAAACAATAAGTCTCAATTCAATATGAGCCAGATCTGATCAACCTGTTTTGCATTTTTACATATGTTCACTTTGGGCTTGTTAATGATGCATTCTACAACTAACGAATGTATCCAAGTGAAACCCAGCTTCCAGTGCATGGCATGAATCAACTTTCCGTGTCCCAAGGCTGAAGTATTAGTGCAGGCAATCAAAATCTCAACAATAGTAATTTTATCTGGTTTCATATTTTGCAGTGGCATTTGTTTAAACAACCACAAAGAGGTCTTTTCATCGCTGTTATGAACATATCCCAAGATCATAATATTCCATGGCACAACAGAATGTATTGGCATCAAAATAAATACTTGAGAGGCCTCCTTTATCCCCCCACATTTGGCATACATGTCTATTAGATTGCTACCAACAAATACATCTATCTGCAAGCCAGATCTCAGAAGAACGGCATGGACCCATTTCCCCTCCTGCATAGATAACATGGAGTTGCATGCTCCTAGAAGATTCACAATTGTAATATGTTCTGGTTTCATATTTTCTTGCTGCATCTGATGAAATACCATCAAAGCTGCCTTTGCCTTGCCATGCTGAACATATCCTCCAATCATTAAGTTCCATGATACAATTGTCCTGTAATTCATTCTGTCAAAAACATTGCGGGCATCTTCGAGAGTCACACATTTAGCATACATGCCAATTAAAGTGCTTGTGACAAATGCGTCACCTTGACATTCAGTCTTAAGATGCTTGCATGTATATGTTTTCCATATTCAACACACTAGCAAAACTAACATTATCTGGCTTCGAGAAAAAGTTGCAATGATTCCTTGCTGTTTGACTGCTGCACATATCTGGTAATTAATGCCGTATAGGTAAACACATACCTCATTTGCATATCATTGAATGCGTTGCGAGCATCATGTATACTACCCATTTTGCATACAGAGTAACTAGATTATTGTAAATGAATTGATTTACTTTGCATCCGTTTTTTACTGCTTTCCCTTTGCCATAGATTGTAAATTAATACAAACATGTAACAGGCAAGCATAAGCCTCTAAAAGAGCCCAGGTGCCTTGACGTTCCATTGTATCCAAAAGCTGGAGACCTACATCTAAATTCCTTTCTTTGCATGATTTTTTAACCCGTCTTAAATATACAGGTGTTTCCATCTCCCTGAGATCGGCTTCTCCTCAACTTTTAATCACCAGGGATTTCTGATTATGTGTGTGGATGGATCTGAGACAACTAAATGCCCTTGAGTTTTGCTACCGCAGGTGCCATTCTTACAAATGTACGAATCTGAGTTGCTTGCAAGTTGAAGGTTGACAAAAAATGTTCTAAGGAGGATGTTTGAGCAAGCAAGTGAGAGAAGAAGATGAACATAATAAACTTATACAAAATACGAAATGCCAATTATTTATACCAATAAACCCTGGAGGCGGCATTGCTATTTGAATTCGTAGCTTGGGCTCTGGAAATATGTACAGGTCTGAGCGAGATTCCATGCGACTTATGCGACTTTAGCAGTGCGAAATTTTAGATCAGCTACTAATACTTGCATCTGGCTGGGTGTGCCTCCTGAGGATACAACATTGCAACGCAGACTAAGTTCAGAATTACAGTTTAGAATTGCCAATGACTCTCATCCCTGCAATATGCACATATCTATACATAACAGAACGCTAAACAACCTTTTATGATGATAGCAAGGCCTACCATTATGCTGGTGGTTTTGGATCTCAAAAATGTCACTGCGATTACAGGGTAAAGACCCCATGAGAATGGTCTAGGTTATGTTCCACCTCCTCGAGGAGGCTATGGGTGACTGAGATGCCCAAGAATCAATGAAAGATATAATTGTTACCATACCTGCAATGTCATCCTATATGCTTTCTAAAGCCGCATATCGCCACGAAATAGATCCGGAAGAACCTGTGAATATTAGCACTTAACACCCCAAATATTTTGGAGTTACAATAGCTAGATTCACACACACCTCAACTCTCTTAAAAAGAGTTGCAAGGACAACAATCCACTCACGAAAACCAACTGTACACATATGTGCAAGAGGAAATTCAGCATCTAGCTGGTTCTGTAAGATATCCATGTCTAACTACGAAAGATACTCTTTGATCAGAAGCGGAAAATTTTGATCAACTCAGTAATAAACCTTTTCAGAAATTGTCAATAAGGCTGATGGCAGTGGCTCGAGCTTTGCAGATTTGTCCTTCTCCCTTTGCAAAAAGTTCTGAAAAATTGCACTCCAATGGTTCAGTCCCAATAAGTGGATCTCAGAAGTGATCACCATTCAACATACACTAAGATTGAACTGGGTCTCTTTACAAAAGCAACAAGCTCACGAAGGTTTTTCCTTTCCATTGGCTTCACAGCATGCTCCTCCAAAATGTTTCTTACAGTTAATGTAAGTCTATCTCCTTCTGAAGTGGCAAATCTATAAAAAGCACAAACAAACTTATGAACCAAGGTTGCAACAATGGTGCCTGTTTCACATTACCTACCTTTTTAGTGCAAATGAGTTAGAGGAAGGAAGCCTTATGGAAAAGGATGTTAAAGGCATCTGATTAATATTGTTCTCTATCGTTTCAAATTCTCTTCTGATGCGCAGGAGAAACTATACCTGCAAAGTCCAACTTAAAGATTGGAACAATGAGCAAGATCGCTTCTATCAGAGTAATATAGAGCAGTCTTACCAGCTCTCCTGCTAACTCATACATAGACTCATCCAGTGTTGCCTGCTCCAAAAGTATAATAATAAGACAAGTGCTGTCACTTGAATATGTAGCACAATAACAGGGGGTTACTTTTAGATTTTTATACGTTTTTTCACATGGTTTTTCTATGATTTCGTTGTTGTATTCGTTGAGGTGTACTAAATAGTATTTCTAGAGTGCACCCTTTATGGGCCGTTGATTTTCGTTGGGTGGAACAATCCGAGGGTTGTTGTCTTTCTCTGCATGTGTTTGTGCATGAACACTGCGCATGTGTATGCATGTGCACATGCATGTGAATGTGTGTGCATGTGCATGTGTATTGTGCATGTGCAAGTGCAAGTGCATGTGCATGTGTGCATGTGTGTGCATGTGTGCATATGCATGTGTACTTGCCCTCTTGGATTCTTGTTGCCACCACGAGATGGATTTTTTGCTCACACTTACAAAGGTATTTGTTTTTTAATGTTTCTTCAGTTAGCATAATGTTTTTTTTTACAAGGTATTGGTTTCCTGATTCTACAATGTAGTGCTGCAAAACTCCCTTTTGTTTCCTTCCTAAGATTTGCTGCAGATTCAAGTTTAGGCCCTCTGTTTGCTTCCAACTCTTGGATATTCTTGGCTGCCGGATTGTTCATAGCAGCCAGCCTTTAGCTTCAATCAACAAACGGATCCTTATGCACACAACAGACGAATTATTCCACGCCCTTTTCCATGTCACGCAGATCAGTCAAACAGTGGCCACAAGAATGCATTTATATTGTAGGTTTGAACTTTAATCGAACCATAAGGTGAATCATGCATTACCTTTAAGCTAGAGATGGAGCATCCAAAATCATATGGATTGATAAACAATGGTGTCATTGTGAAAGAGAAATAGTTGTAGCGGAAGTAACAATATGTAGCATAATAACAGGAGGTTTTCTTTGTATTGCAAACTTTATGACTTTCAGAATAATGGGATCAATCTGCTCTATCTTTATGGTAATTTTTACTTATGTTCTATTTGTTTTATTGTGATCAAATTCAAAAGCTACAGGTGATGAAAGCCTCAAATGAATTCTATTTTTTCCTCGGGTTTGAATTCTAAAATTTTTTTGTCACTGCAGGGGTTGGCGTCCTTAAGGCCCCGAAGGGGCCAAAAAATTTTTTTTGCAACACAAACCATTAACATCCAACATATAAAAATTAAATCTCCCAACACATAACAACCATTGACATTAACAACTAACACATAACTACCATTGACATTAATTAACACAACCATTGGGTCCAACACATTTAAATTAAAATCCCCCTTAAACCCCCTTTGGTTTGGGTGCATATTCACAGGGGGTGACGTAGGGCGGCCGAGCCCCTCATAATTGTATTTTGCACGTATGAAATCAACACTATATAGTATTCCGCTTGAAATCTTATAGTATTTTACGAATCTTGTTATACAGTATAGCAAATTTTGTACTTGCATACCCCACAAACGAGGAACTTTACGTACGGTATAGATTAAGGAATAAGGGGTGAATATGCCTATCCAACAGCTCTCGTTGCCCGGAGTCACCCCCCGTGTGAATATGCACCCAAACCAAAGGGGGTTTAAGGGGGATTTTAATTTAAATGTGTTGGACCCAATGGTTGTGTTAATTAATGTCAATGGTAGTTATGTGTTAGTTGTTAATGTCAATGGTTGTTATGTGTTGGGAGATTTAATTTTTATATGTTGGATGTTAATGGTTTGTGTCAATGCTATTAATTTACCTGAAGAAGCCGCAATGCTCCTCTTTGACTTGCAGATGGGCCTTCCATTTTTGCAATGACCTGCAACACAAATATCATTCCGAATGACATGAATTGATCACAATGCTGAAGCAAAATCATTGTTTTGACATATAGACAGTCCATGTATTAGTAATTCAATAGCAGTTAAACAAGTATACGTGGTAAAACATATTATGATGGCCCTGATAGAGCGGAGACAATTACCAATATATAACAGGTTGCAGTATGGTAAGTTTTCCTTTCAAAACATTCTTCAAAAAGCTTGCAAAGAAGCGAACTCGTTGTGAAGCCCTTGCTTTCAACTGGATTTATGAAACACATGATAGCCTGTAATAAGCAAACCTGGTAGACTATTCGGCAGCTGCAAATAACTCTGGCCAATGCCTTCCATCTGTCTTTCTTGCAACACTCACAACAACATCTAGATACTCGGGAAAATGCCAAATCAGGTTGCAAACATACTGCAAAAAGGATGGCTCCTTGGGGTAAGATGTAATTTCTTTTCAAAATCTCATTATAAGTTAAGCCTTAACACTCTTTTTAAACATTCAAAACAGACAATATTCCAAAATCCCAGCAAGCAGAAACCATTTTCCAAAAAGGCGGGTGCTTAAGGAATAAACCACGTTTGGTCAAAGCACAATTTCATTCTCTCTAGTCATGATAAAAAAATCATATATCGTGCCAGTTTAGTTTGATGCACATGTTTAATAGAATGTAATGATTGAAAACATTGTGACGAATTCTAAAACTATTTACTTCGGAAACATTAATTTAGTATAAATAGACAACTGAAACTAGTAATTGCTTATTCGCTTCTTACAAGAAAATCCTATAAAATTGAGTACAATAAGTCCACAAATCTTAAATCCTAGATATGATACGCACCCAACAAGACCATCCAAGCAATATAACTTATCTATCTCATAAGTTTGCAATCGGATATTGTACAACAATTGGCCTGAATCTTGCATTGTGTTTAGATCCAACAACTTTTCTGCTTCTAAGCTTCAAACATGACTGTTATAATGGCCTCTGATTTTTCTGCCACTACTAATAAGGTCATTACCTGCAAATGTAGTCTTCTAAAAATGCTAGTGAATTCAGCTAATTCAATCTAAAGGACATGGAATTGTATAGCTGTTGTTGCATGGGCTGCAGGGGAGCCAATGGTTATTGAAGAAACAGGTCGATCCTCCACAGCCCAATGGAGTTCGTATTAAAATTACTCACGCTTCCCTCTGCCGGACTGACCTTACCTTTTGGAAGGCCATGTGAGTTTCACTACTTAATTTGTCAACAGTATAAATCATCCAAGAACAGAGTTTCATTAGTCAATTTCTTAACAAATTATAAATCATCCAATTGCACAACACAAGATGGTTATCCAAGAATGAAAATCGAAAATCATATACAGAACTGGAGCAAATTTGCACCTACCAGAAAATTAGAAAATTTCTATAATGCGTATGATCTCCAGTTTCCGCTTGCTGTGGCGACCATTTGGCATACTTCGTCTTCTAGTCTAAATAGTCCGGCAATGCAGAGGCAACGTTTTTGATTGAGGAGAAAATAGATGAAAAAAAACCCTACTGTTTTACTGCAGAGCCAAGAGATGGCTCGTGACCGATGGAATTGGGCTTGCAGAAATACTCTCCGGTTGGCCGGTTTCGAGAGTGGCTGCCCACTAACACAAGTGACCTAGCATTTACAGCCAATAATGGGTTTTTAGCAGTCATCGGTATATTCTGGGCATATACTCGCATATACCTAGAATATGCCACAAACCCCACATAAACAAGGGTTTGCCTTCTTAGGGGCAACCCAAAAAGGGAAAAACTCTGAAATACCCTTATGTTTTGCTAAAATTAACAAAACGCCCCTAGTTTTAGGGGTATTTTTATGGAAATGATCATAACTTTTTTGTGACGATCCAAATGACAATGAGCCTTTCAGAGCTATTGTAAAGGAGGATGAGATCTTTCCATAAAAGGTAAGATCCTATAAATCGGAGTCTTAAATCACAAGTTATGCTATTTTTAATACACAAGAAAATTATAGAAATTTCAGAGGGATTTACGAGACCATAACTTGAGATTTCAAAATCCGATTCAGGAGATGTTAACTTTCATGGAAAGATCTCAATCTCTTCTACAATATATCTGAAAGACTCATTCTCATTTGGATCATCACAAAAAAGTTATGATCATTTCCATTAAAATACCCCTAAAACTAGGGGCGTTTTGTTAATTTTAGCAAAACATAAGGGTATTTCAGAGTTTTTCCCAAAATGGAAAAAACTCCGTGTATTTTTTCTCTCAATGTGGTTTTAACATGACACTCACTAAAAAATTCGTTAAGTCCACAAAAACCTCGTGTATTTTTTTTGGTTCAAACATGACAGTGGTTGTTAAATACCACGATCGCTATCTGTCGCTTAAAATTGTCTCTCATGCTGTCTCCCGTCAATCATGTGGCTAAGGCTCCCCCCGTGTCCAAGGCTTTCCTTCCCCCCCCCCTCTATCAATTGGGGGCTAAAAACTTTTGTATGCTATGTAGAGGAAGTGTCATCAAGCACAAGTATGAGGCTTCAACTTGAGAAGAATGCTCTACGTTGCACTAGTACAGAAAATAGTGCTCTATAGCTGTGAAGTTTGGAGGCCAGGCCCCTCCATGGACATCTGGCAAAAGATCGAAAAGGTACAAAAGAAATTCTTTCATACAGAGCTAAGAACTAAAATGCAGACACCCCATGATATCTAGTTGAATGTGGGATGCTACCCCTGGAACTGAAGGCCTTATACAGACTCCTGATATTTGTGCTAGGTAATCGGCTGGATTTCGGGGTTTCCGGCCGGCTACCAAACGTAAGCCGGCGTTTGGTCCAAATTCCGGTCTTGTTTCCGGGGTTGATTCTAAGGTTTTTATGCTGATTCTTGCAAGCAAGGAGGGTTTGAGGGATGGCAAGGTTCCTTGAGATTGCCCAGAAGTTTAGATTTGAGCAGGATATTGGAGTTGCGGATTTGCAAATGTCACTACTTCTCGCTCTGCCCCTGTTTCTTACGGATTTGAAGAACTGCTCTCCGTTCCCGTGTTTGCGGGCTCTGAATGTCTGAGATTTATGCATGGAAGACTTTACCGATCTGAAGGGGATGGGCTACCGATGATCTATACCGAAGCTATGGAAGCTATGGGCTCTTCTCCACCCTTGTTCTGTTCTACCCCTGTTTATGGATCTGAAGAACAGATCTGTTTTTTGTGGATCTGAAGAACAGAGGAACTTGAAGTCGCTCTGAATCTCTGCTGCCGACGAAGCTATGACGGAACTGAAGCTATGAGGAAGCTATGGCTATGGCAGAACTGAAGCTCCCATCTGAGGCTATGGCGGAACTGAAGCTATGGCGAAGCTATGGCTATGGCGAAACTGAAGCTCCCATCTGAAGCTCCGACGAAGTTCTGAGACGCTGGAGCTCTGCTGCTCGTCGCCGGCCAGTGCTGCAAGGGAAGTTATGGCGGCGCTGCAAGCGGTGCCATCAGCACCCGAAAACCCAAAAATTACCCATAATGAACAAATAGAGAATAATCGAGGAATTTGGACCAAACGGCGGTTTACGTGCAAGGTAGAACAGGTCAGTTTACCTCACATGGCCTTTATGAACAACCAAGAAAAAGGTTGGAATGCAGAGGTGAAGTTCTCGACACCATATCAAATCCTGTTGCAGGAGACATGTTTTTTATAAAAGGTGTCATGGAATGTGCAGGAACACAGGTGCATACAATGCAAACAGAAGCAAATCACCATGGCAAATTATTCTTTCTTTAAAGGGTTAAAATTTTTTGTTCGAGGGGCACTTAGGGGTAATGGGGCGAGAGGTTATGGTGGAGGATTCTCCTTCCTCTCCCATCATTTGTTTTAGCTAAATAGCAAGAGCACAAAGAGTCTTCAAAGCATTGATCCATCGCCGTATTCATCAGGGTGCTTTTATTTCTAGAGGAATCGGTTGAGCAGGTAGAACCCTACCTAAACCATGTTTTGCTTTTCATGCTTCTTCTATATATCATGCAGAGACAATCAATGGACCTCTTAGGTTGTAAAACATCTGATCTACAGAGGTTTTGTAGCGACATGCTTTGCCTATTTCTGGAAATCTTGCACACTGGCTGATGCAGATTAGCTCTGAATCTCTGGTACATCAGTTTGCTTTCTTCTCTAGACTTGAAGATTCGCTCCCTTCCAGCAACAGATCATTGGGTCTTGGGACTCCAAATCGGCCTTAGAATTGCTGTGATCTTCGAACTGGCAGACTAGATAGACACTCTTATGCATTGAAGTTAGTATTTTCTTATCAAAATGTGCATTTGAGAGGGGTAGAGGAGTAGAAAAAACTCAGCATTTGGACAAGGGCAAAAATTGGCCAGAGCAGGTATTCTAAATCTCCAATATGTGTACTCAGGTTTTTGCATGCAGCATTACAAGAAAGAAACTGTTCTTGACTAAAAGATGATGATATTCTTCTAACAAAACACAGATAAGAGCTTGATACATTAAGGATTCATGCTTCATATTATTATTGCATTGCTTCAGATAGTCAAACTTTTTACATTAAAAACATTTACAAAAGATGCAGATCTACATTTGCATTTCTGCGAACCTACTCTGCTTGCTGTCAAAACATTGGGAATTAAATAAACGGCCATGTTTTGAATCATGTCCGCTTGAGCTTCAGTAGTAAAGATAAAATACCTGGCAGTAAAGATAGAGCATTACTAGCAAGAGAGAGCAAAACTGCAGTAAAGGAGGCTTTGATTCTTTTGCAAAACTACAAGAGGGAGCAAATATTATGGCAGTGGAAGAAGCTAATTTTGTACTTCTGCCGTAAAGGAGGATGTGATGCATATTTAAAAGTGCTTGGTCATATCATATCATGACCACTATAACTATATACTGTGTGGTTTTGTTAGAACCATGGATAAGAAAAATGTCGCATACCAAGGTATTGTATTTGCATATGCTGCCACAAATCTGTGGGATCTCTGCCTTTTTTTCTTTCGATTTCATCTGGATAACTTAATGATTTAGTATCAAACAAAAGGCATGTTGCATGTGTGCGAAAAATGTTTGCTGCCTTTTTGAATGATGTTAGGGTTACTACGTAAAGTAGTAAAATGGGTGTGTTTGTTGCAATCTAATTTTTTTCAAGTTGACCATGTAACTTAACTGCGCCAAATAGACATTTATTTTGCCTTCCATTGAAGCACCTAGAACATAGCGAGAGAGCCTTTTTTTCTTATTGCTTACAGTTTCTTTTCTCTGACCTCTGTGGCCCTTTTACTGCCTTATTTGGAGCTCCAGATTTGCTGTTCCATTTTTAATGGTTGTGCTCTTTTATTACTCTGTCGTGGAAGCTGCTATATATCACTTGTTAAGATACTTCTGACGAGATTAAGGAGCTTCAACAAATTATTGGAGGAGTTCAAGTACCATTTTTTTTGCCCTTTGCCTTGATAATCTACAAAAGTTTATTCCATATCTTTGCTTATATGCCAGGTTCAAAATGACAGTCCTATCTGTATCATGTACTGGAGAGAAAGTCATGTTAAGAATGACGAGCTAATTACAAGGATTGAGGTTACTATTTTAATGGAAAATCTTTTTTTTGTTGAGATACAGGCTGCTGATGCAATATTACAGAAAGATATAGCTTTCTATGGCAAAGGCTTATAAGGGTATTCGGATAATGGTCTAAGTTGAATGCTGACTTATTCTTAGGTTCTATTTTATGGGGATATCCTGATAATCTCACGAATATGTTGTTTCAACGAATAAATCCTGGCCTTGAATATCATGGAATTTTCAAGGCCTCTATGCGTTTCAGAAAATATATTACAACATGCATACACCATCCAATGTATACAACATGCATGTAGAGACACACCTTGTTGGTGCATATTTTAAAAACTCGCTTCAATATTTTAAATTTGACCTAGACACCTCAATGTCTTAAATCCCCTCGTAGACACCTTACGTATAGCAACATGAACCATGCCATAATGGTGTTAACATTAAAATGCTTTTACTTGACCTATCTTATACTTTTTAAGTATGTGCCAATACTTTTGAATGATCTATCTCAGCATGTATGGTGCACCATTATTATCCTATATTATAATGTTATGTCGTAATTCCTGGATTTGGATCCAGCCCTAGATCGGACGGCCACAGATGGCCTAAGGGTCCAAATAAAGCCTTTTTTTTTTTTTTAATATATCTCTATCGAAGGGTCCAAATAAAGCCTTTTTTTTAAAAAAAATATATCTCTTTTTTCGATGGTCCAAATGCCCCTTTATTCTACAAAGCCCTTCCGAGTCCAACGGCCATGACCACATTAGCGTTTTTTTTTTTCCTTGCCCTAGCTACCGCTGTGAGCACAGCAACCCAGGCCTTGATCGATTCATGTAGTAGCCATGGGATTTTCCGGAGGAGAAGCAAGCAACTTCATGCCCTTTTTTAGCTTGGCTTTTCAGGATTTCTCGCAAGAGAAGCAAGTTGCTTCATGCCTGTTATTGGCTTCGAGGTAGGTATTCCGGAGAAGAGACAAACTGATAATGAAGGTTCATCTCTCAAAACCTCTGTTCATGGTTCTAGAAAGCAGGATTCTGGAATGCGTGGCTGGCTTCTTATTATAAGTATAAAATGGCATGTCGCCATGTCCAGCACTTGGCATGGATATATTCTGCCGAAGTCTTCTACAGTGCAAGGCCTTATATTTAGCGAGATCATGTAATACAGATTCATGGCTACTATCTCTGGAACCTCGATTGGGTATCTTCTGAATCCAGACTCCTTATTTCCGTTTGGGTTTTGTTGAAGACAACAGTGTCGTTTCTTAGTGGGACGTTGTCTGTGGAGTTGAGGAAGTATTTGCTTCTTCGTATCTCAGAATTGCCGCTGGTGGTATAAGCTCCCAGTCTCTCAAACGCGAAAAACACTGTAATATTGGCCTGTTGGGGTTGATCTGCAGTGACTAAGAAAGTGTATGTCTGGCTTGGAGAGATCTGAAATGAGTTATTTTTAATTTGCTTTGTGTAGGATGCATCAATTTCTACCACTGCTAGACTGCAATTTGCTATCATGATAAAGAGATTTGGAAGCCTTTCTTTATTAGGTTGAAGAAACTAACGCTGCATTTTTTTTCCTTTTGTGTACAGGCTTCTTCTAATAAAATTGGGATGCAGGATTATCATATGGTGCCTCTGTCAAGATGCAGGTCATTTGTAAACCCCCTGCAACATCTAATGCTACATCTAATCGATATGATTCTTCTATTCTGTTGAAGCAACTGAAGTAAATGCCACAACTAATGTGTATGATTCTTCCATCTTCTTTGAAAGATTTTGCATTCCGTTTTTATTTTGTTACAAAGCTGTGGTGTACAATTGTAGAAGCAAATATTTGGCCCCTTATATTTAATCGCACATTATATATGTTGTGCGAAATTGGCCAGGCATATGTTTATGTACATTTAGAATGCAACAAGTTTTGTAAGAAAAACATCATGCACACTTTTCTCCAGCAATAATATGTAGAATGTTGTTGTGCATGACGGCATGAATATAAAACAACGGACTATAGTGGATATGGCTGCTGATTGTGGAGCTTTTATTGATCAAAGTCAAAGCCTAAGTATTACTTGGACCAACCAAATTTTGGTAAATTAACATCTTTCCACTTTTATACATGATCAAAGGTGAGATTTGTTTTATTGCATGAGTTGCACTGTATGTTCTCTATATTTTCCCTTATTAAACTTTCCAATTGTGCAATTGCAGGGCCTGAAAACTCGAATGTGTTATTTGCGATCAAGAGCAGCTGCAGATGCAATTAAGTTCACTGTCGATGTTGCATATGGAGCTGGAAACTATTATAATTCATGCTACTTGCATAGGTGTTGCAAGCCATTTTTACAGATCCAACCAACAAAGTTTGCTACAGTGGTAGAAAGTACTAAACAGAAGATGGCGCAAATGGTGTGTTCCTTAGAGAATAGGGAATAATGCCTGGTATGTGGGAGCTAAATTGAGATTTAATCTGCTTCTCTCAAGTCTACAGTGATACTCTTATAAGCTAAACCATAGACATGATTTCTCAGTTCAAAAAAAGGGGCAACATGTGCAGTCCATTGATTTTTTACTTTATGCACACCCACTGGTACCGTTATACAGATATACAAAAATAAACCACCAGCAAACAATATACCATCAGGCTAGGCCTATTTTTTTAGTAAAAGTGCAAAATTATAGTTATTGGCAGCCTATTGAAAGTTCTTACATAATAATACCCATGGAAATTAGTTTACGTGTACCTTTAATTTTATTGTTGCTGAATGCTAAGGTTATTCAATCACAGGATAAAATAACACTACCTTACAATAGCTTTGACTTCCACAATTAACCTTGATCTAAATCATAGGATAAAATAACACTACTTTACAATGGCTTTGACTTCCACAATTAACATTGGTCTACAGTAAAAGAAAATCCATTTCATTTGCTTCCCTCATCTACCATTAAATCATCACTTCACTGTTTCACACGAGGGGTGACTCCGGGCATCGAGAGCTGTTGGATGGGCATATTTGCCCTTTATTCCTCAATCCAAACCGTACATAGCGATCCTCGTTTGTGGGGTATGCTTGTACATATTTTTGTGTACAGTATATTCAAGTTTACAAAATACTATAAGGTTTGAGGGTATCTACTGAATAGTTTTAATTTTATACATATATTATACGATTAAAGGGGCTCTCGCTACCCTACGTCACCCCTCGTGTGAATATGCACCCAAACCAAAGGGGGTTTTAGGGGGATTTTAATCTAAAAGTGTTGGATGTAATAGTTTATGTGAATTAATGTTAATGGTAGTTATGTGGGTTGTTTTACAAGAAAAAATTTTTTTGGGCCCTTCGGGCCCTAACAAAAGCAAACATAGGTAAAATTTAAGGGATTAATCATTTATTAACATTGGAAAATACTTAATTCATAAACCAGTCCACAAGTTTATGCTCTTCCCATAAGAGGTCCACGTGCGCCAGAATATGCAAAGCATGTGGAGATGTGTTGGTGTTATGTATTGCAACGATTTATATGGTAGTTGCCAGCAAGGAATGTCTGAGTCCATGCATACCCCTTCAAAAGTAAGCTATAACAAGAGCTAAGATAATAATTCTAAATAAGCGAAACGATGATTCTTACAAGGAAGAAATGCCCAAATGAGATTTAACCAAATGCTTCACCATCTGTTTACCATGATTGAGATCTCACCAATTGCTTCACCATCTCGTTACTAATAAATACAAACAGATACTGCTAAGTTGAGAGAGCTGTCTTCTTATAAATGATTACAATAAAAGCAAATAACATAACACTTTTTTGTTGGAGAAGATATACTGTTCAGTATCATTGCAAAGCATACGAGATGATGTTACTTTATGAAACTCTCTCGATCCATATCCTGTTTGTAATATGGATGTGGCAATGTGGAATATTGCCTAATCGAGAAAAAAGCAAGAAACTGTGGAAGTTGTTACTGATGATGATTATTCTTATTTGCGTAACTCACAATAAAATCAGGTATCCATCCATATCCTATGGCAATATTAGCTAATCTAAGGAACGAAGCAATGAATCCGAACCGCTTGTTTACATATTTAATGTAGGAAGAGCTAAAAAGAAATATAATGCACTTGGTTATGATTCATGGCCAAATTTGCTTGCTTTAAAAGACCCCTAGATCATGTTAACAGATACAAAAACCAAGCACTTATTTTAAGCGGCAAACACAAGAACAATATATTTACTAGAATATGGCCATCGGTTTCTACTTTTTACGGGCCGTCACCTGTTTTTTACAACTATATATTCAACCGCTTTTGCATCGACCTTTGCTCATTCTTTGTGGAACCTCTCTAGCCGATCCGGATGTAGACAAAATGGCACCGCTCGATCACACAAAGAGCGTGCAAAATGGAAACACGGTTGACTATAACGTGAGGTAACGCTGGCGGCAAATCCCGGACTCCCATCGTGACCGAAAGTATGATTCATGGCCAAATTTGCTTGCTTTAAAAGACCCCTGGATCCTGTTAACACGTACAAAAACCAAGCACTTATTTTAAGCAAGCAAACATAAGAAGAATAGATTTACCAGAATATGGCCATCGGTTTCTACTTCTCATTGCCCCGCGATATAAAACCCTGTTCTGCAACTATATATTCAATTGCTTTACTGACCTTTGCTCGCTGCTGCTGAACCTCTAGCTGGATCCAGATGTAGACAAAATGGCACTGTTCTGGATCACACAAGAGCAGTGCAAAATGCAAATCGAACACCAAGTTGACTATAACCTGAGTTAACGCTGCTGACAAATCCGGGCTCCATACTGCACTCCAAATCCGATACAAGTACCTCAATCATCCAATGCCATATCCATCTTTGTCTGATGCAAGATCCTCACTCAGCCGCTGCCAAATCCGGACTTCGAATCCGGTACAGAGTCTTCGGCCATTATAGCATGAAAAAATCCAATCGATTTATCAGTTTGCTTCTGTATCTGAGTCCGCTTACAAGAAGCAGAAACCCTAAAATATTTTTACACTTGGGCTTGCATATCTAGCATAAACCAGAAGATCATGAGCAGGTGAATCGGCCAGCAAGCAGAATCGGCAGCAACTTGTGAAGATCTTGAAACCCTAGCAAAAGGGTTCGATGTTTGCATGCCTTTTCGGCCCCTTGAAAAAAATAATTAATACCAAACGAGATGAATTTAATTACAACCGTACGATTCTGCCTCTTATAAAAAATCAATGGCCAAGAAACGATGCACTCTAGAAATGCTATTTAGTACACATAGATGAATACGGCCACTAAATCATAGGAAAACCTTAGCAAAAAGTGTATAAAAACGCAAAAAAAACCCCTGTCATTATGCTACATATTAGCAATACGAGTGAATATAAAAAGAAAATGATTTACAGTCACTGAAGTTTCAATGTTTAATAGCAATACGAGTGAATATAAAAAGAAAATGATTTACAGTCACTGAAGTTTGTTAAGCCGCTGAGAAGCGACAATTAGTAGAGGTTGCAAGTCACTAAAGTTTGCTAAGCAGCTGAGAAGTGAAAATTAGTACAAGTTGCAAGTTACTAAAGTTTGTTAAGTTGATGAGACGCAACAATTAGTAGAGGAACCCAAGAAGCTTGCATGCATATAAGTTTTGACATGGTAATTGCTGTGTTATAAGTTCTTTAATGTTATGCCTTATAAGGTGAGTAAAGGTTCCATTATTTTGCAATATACTTTTTGTCAATGGTTCAAAATAAAGCTTTGTTTTGTACAGATATTATACTAGGCACACATATTGAAGAAAATACATTAAGCCCATCTTCAATCTTTGACAATGTTTCATATTTAATTAGCAAGATGGATGACCACATGTTTTATATTTTATTTGCGCACACAATGAACAACATTCTAAGTATTTCAAAAGGTAGTTCTAAGTAGAAGCTTTAAGTACTTCAGCTAAAGATAAAGGTGCAACACACAATGAATAGACTGTCTAAGGTCACAGTAAATAACGCAATAAATCCAATGCCTTCAAACGGTTGCATGATGTTTTTCACAACACAGCCATAGCCACAACACATCCACATTCATATAAAAGCAGCAAGAGACAATTACTATATGAGGTTTAGTAAACAACCTCAACAATTCATAGACATGGCCACTTGCATTATACAAGTTCCCAAAATGATTCAAGGGCCCAAAAGTTACTCTACAATTCGCAAAATGATCCAAGGGCCCAAAAGTTATTCTATGGAAATGTACAAGTTTCCAGCATTTACAAGTTCCTTATGCCCAGCAACGCTGGGCACCATTACTAGTGTGTTAAGATTAATATGCTTTTGACGTGGTGTGTTTAAACATGTTTGTCACAACAATCACCACTACATTGTAGTTAAATTTAATATGCTTTTGACGTATATTTGGCACAACAATCACCACTACATTGTAGCATTGTAACATTAAACCATTGACAATGTATGTATATATTGGATGGCCTTTAACCCTTGATATTTCTTCCATCATTGTAGCAATATTGTTAGGAGTAAGTGTGGATCAAGATTTGCAATTATATTGATGCTTTAGTTTAGATAAGAGTTTTGATGCATGTAATGAGTACAAGCATTCCTTGAAGAATAGTAGTGTTATCATGAGGCCATTTATAATAGCGGTTATACAAATATCTACAAAAGCAAATAATGTTTACTTTTGCCAATATCAACTTGCGCCGTTATCGAAGTTGCGCATATGGACGTTAAAAGCCGAGTAAAAACACGCCCAGCAACACCGGGCACAGTTTACTAGTTTGACACTGACATCATTCTTATTAGTGCCATGGTTTTTCCCTCAAAAAACTTTTGGTGGGGGGGTTTCTTAATCCCAACAGTAATAAGTCTGTTGCACTCCTTTATTAGGTCCCATAGGCTGATTGGCCCTCGTGGACGATAAAAACCACTCTATTCTATTATATTCCCATTTAAGCCAAAGTATAATGTTCCACATCGCTGATGCACTTTTAATGATTTCCTACAAAAGGCCTTGGAATATCTGCACTAGGAATGTTATGAATATCGTCATTATCCCCTAATTTTTTTTTTTGCTCTGTGTCTTTTGGCTTTCTAGAATGCGAGAGAAAAATTTACAACTTCGTATTGAAAATGCATGCAATGAAATCAGATCTATATTCATATTATAATTCTACATTTACATGCTCTCTGTCCACTTTTTGTGAAAACACAGGTCTGCAATTAATCTCCAATGTACCAAGCTCTTAGTAGTTCGGTCCCGGTATACCAATCCAATGATAGCCACGAAGTTGAAGTTGTACATAGCCACAAGTATCTTGGTATTGAACGTTGTAAGAACACACTTTAGGAACAGTAACCAAGCGTGCGACTGCAGGTTGAAGAGCACTCTATGCAATGGAAAACATTTATTTTCACCTACAGAATAACTATTGGTCTCAGAAATCACACCTATTTTGTGCTTTGGTAGAGCTCGTTTTGTGCTAGTGCTTGGGAGAGCTTGGAATAGGTGCAAAAATACTTTCTCACTTACAGCTTACAAAGTTGCAGTGTCATATGCTATTTTTTTACAAGAGACAAGCTTTTGGCCTTTTCAACATACTGCCATGAAGCATCATATACATATATAAATAGGCGCATGAAATGGAAAATAATAGGTACCCTCCTCTAGCACTTGCCATGATTAATCTCCTCAGCGTTAGGGCATTGTAGTGAGTGGATTACACTGATTGTCTCCTCAACATGAACACTGCATGGTGTTTGCGAGTGCTAACCCCAAGCTTTTTGAACACTATCTAGATGATCACTTTTTTGAGAAGATATGAGATGCACGGTTCCACAACTTCTCCTAGCATTTTTTGTTCATGACGTAGACATTCTTGAGGTGCTAGATGAGCATCTTCGCTGAGGCATCATGTTTGACAGGAATCGGCCCCAAGGCCTCATGCTTGGCAAGATTTTGGTGATTTTGTGGGAGGTAGATGGCATTTTTTTTTTCCAGATGTATTGGAGCCATGAATTTGTATTTATCTTTGTTTTGTGGAGTGCCATGCTAAGCAAACAAGGGTCTGTGGAAGCTAGCAGAGGTAGGTTTCAGTCATTTGCTAGAGCTGTTAGGTCCAGGCAGGGTATGGTTGATTGCGTGGACAAGGAGGGAACGCCACCTGAGACCAGGAGTGTTGTAGCTGCTAGAGGCAACATGAATTCATTGCCCTTTTCTGCAGCCATGAATATATTGCCTTCTAGTAATTGTCTTTCCCTTCATTCCCGTCGTCTATTCCATCGTAGTAGTTATGTAGAAGTGCCTTCAGAGGTGCTGCATCTCTCTCCAGAGAGAACTGAGCACAACTTGAATGTTCTTGCTGGTGCTTGCAATGTTTTTGGGCCAATGAGGAAGAGGGGCAGACCAAGAAAGAATGGCGGGATTGTAATTTGAGAGCAGAATGAAAGGCATGCACAAAACAAGAAGAGGCAGTCAGAGAGAGAAAAAAGGAGAGAGAGAGGAAGGAGGAGCGAGAAAAATCAAGGAGAAAGAAGAGAAGAAGTGCATGGAGAAAAAAGAGACGGGGAAAAAGCAACGTGCTAGATGTGAGTATGACGATGACAATCAGTGGGTCTGATATAGTGGAAGATCATTATTTAAGGGCGTGCAAGTTCTTGGACTCTCTTGGCAGACATGGTAGCAGTAGAGGGGGGCTCATAACTTGATCAGCTTCACCTGCAGTGTGTATTCCGAGTTTCTTTAACCACGCCTGCAGCTGTGAATGTTCGTCTTAGGCAAGCTCTAGATTGGACGAATCATCGTCCATCTGGTGGAGTAATATGTAAGGCGTTGAAAGACACGGGTTTACTTTACTTTGAGGGAATGCTTGGACATTGTTTGAAGGACATTGGGAAACTGCATTACAGGAACCACATGAAAGAAGTGACCACTGAGCAGCTTGCGCATGGGAATAACCTGTATGCATTGTACAGTGCGGGTGTAGTCTTGTATAATAGGAACTTGCTTAGCCATGGTAGTCATTTCGTATTGTGTCTAGATAATACATATAATGGTTTGGTAAAAAAGAACCTCATAAAATATCTTATTTTTTGATTAAAACCCTTTTTCTTTATTAAAACCAAATTTTGTAAAAAGCATTTGCAAACGCAATAATGTTAATAAATTTGAGCTCTTATTTGTAAAATTTTAAAAAATAAACAGTTTGTGTGAAGTATCAGTCAAGCTTCACTGTATATCCTATACATTTAAAGTTGAGAGTTTTGATTTCCATCTTGATCTTGCATATTCTAGGCATGGCTTTAAAAAAGAAACCCCTCCCCCCCCTCCCAGGGTGGGGGTTTGGGGAGGGGTTGGAATTCACACAGATATGCCTTTAAAATGATTCAAACAATTGTACTTTGTTGTCAACCATTACCTGGTGAACATGTCAATTAAAATAATTTTTTTTCCACTTTGCACACCCTTTTTCATTTTTATTTGGAGGAGTCAACATGCCAAATATATATTGATGAACTTCCTTTTCGAGGATTGGAATTGAACAAGTTTAAAATAAAATTCCCAAATGTGGTATGTTAGATATGCCCTTCATCCAATCGTAAGTGTGTATTTTGTAGATTCCTATAGTTACTATCCCTTTCTTAGTAATCTTACACATGCTATTGCGAATCGAATAGAATTGGTGTGAGCTACATATTTTTAAAGGCATCAATTGAGAACTTGATTTTAAAATCTTGTATCAAATGAGGGCAAACCAAAACAATTTGAGCTGCCATGATCAAACCGGTGAGCCAAAGTTTATTGAGGGTTGCATGGACCGAACCGAATCAATGAAGGCAAGAGCTAGGAACTAAAACTCAACCTCTGTAGTATACATTTTCAAGCAAAACAAATGAGAAAGAATGGAACATTATTATAATCTACTTTGTTGTATTCATTACGCGATGATCCATAAGGTAATATATTTCAACTTGCCGTATGTTCGAACCATTTTGCTACATATTGGGGTAGCCCACTGTTAATACAAGAGCACATGAATAAAATACCAAATCCACAGGATGCGCACTCACATGTTTGGGGCCATAGGTGTATCTTATGGCCGATAGTAACTAAGGTGTTGGGGGTTGTGAGGGGGATATCTACTTGGGATAGCTGGAAAATATTTGTTCAATGGTTGGTGGGGGTTGTAAACGAATTTGTATCTAGTTGCAGGAAGATAAATGCAGGGTTCAGAAGGAATATCGAAAATTAGTGAGAAGGAAGAGACGAGCATACTACCAAGAAAAGCAGGAAATACTGGTACGTGAATTGCTATCCCAACCAAAGAAATCCTGGGCACATTTAAAGGCTAAAAAACAACAGACTAGTCTTTTGAATGTGGATAGTTTGCTACAACAACTGTATAAATTATATCATGTAGTAGGATTGCACGGAGAAATGGAATGATACATTCTCACATTTACGGACACAGATATATGTGAAGGGCTTAAATCACTTTCATGTGGTAAAGCAGCTGTGCACTTGGGTTAATAGCAGAAATGATAAAATGGGTTGGCCCAACAGTAAGGTGTATGATCACTAAAATGATGAATAGAGCATTAGTTGAAGGCTTCCCGCACACATGCAGGTCAATAGAGTGGTATCCATCCACAAAGCAGGCGATGTCAATGACCCCAACAATTATAGATTTATCATGATAAGCAATTTGTTTTCAAAATTGTTTACCAAACTTATATAAATGAAACTAAGTGATTGGGCTGAGATACATAATGTCAGAGCACGTGGACAGGTAGGTTTTAGGCCTAATAGGTCTACAATAGACCATTTAATCACTACGAGAACAGTGGTAGACAATGTAAAGAAAACTAAAAAGCTGCTCTTTGCTTGCTTCGTGGATCTCACTAAGGCTTTTGATATACTAAGAAGAAGGAATATCTGGGAGTACATGGATCACATTGGAGTGCCACAAGAGCTCAAGGATGCAATAGCAGTGCTATATGAGAAGGTATTGGTGAGTCTATCTTTTCCCCTGAATAAATCATGTAAGATAGAGATAATTAGTAATATTGGAGTGAAGCAAGGATGCCCTTTATCTCCCACATTGTTTGGAATATATATAGATCAATTAAAGGCATGGATGCAGAGACACAGTGGAGGGGGACTACAGTTGCAGGATATGTACTTGTTTTGCTCTTATATGCAGATGATATTGTTATCCTTGCTCGAAATCACCATCATATGCAGAGACATCTAGATGCATTAGCCAACTTCTGTGATGTTACTGAAATGCAGGTGAATTTGAGTAAGACTAAAATTCTTATTTTTGGAAAAAGAGTACATAACTTTCATTTTCAGTATAAGATATCTAGGGCTTACATTGGACCACAATTATGGTTGGAACAAAGCAGTTGGGCAACGTACCAATGCTGGGATTAAAGCGTTATATGCAATGCAGCAGAAATGCAAGAAAGCAGGAATTATAGACTGGAAGCTAAAGAAAATGTTATATCCAACATTGGTCAAGCCAGTCGTGCTATATGGGTGTGAAGTATGGGGACCCAGATTATCCCAAGATATGTAGAAAAGAGTTGAAAAAATCCAGAAAAAGTTTATTCTGACGAAGATAGAGGTAAAAATGCAAACCCCATATCCTATGATACTAGCTGAAATAGGGATGGAGATGCAGAAGTTGAAGCACTATTCATGATGCTCAAATATATGCAAAAGATCCATGATATGAATGCTGATAGGTTACCGAGGCTTGCAATGATACAAAGCAACATCAAGGGGTGGTATAATAATGTGAATAAATGGATGAGTAAATGGGAAATGGTGTTGGAAGATATGCCATTAGAGGAGGATGAGTTACAGGAATGGGTTTATGCACATATAAGGGAAGCAATTTGGTATAATGCAAGCTCTAAAGCAGCAATTCCACTAAAATCCTTCATTTGATGTGCCTCTAGAAAAGTAGGTGGTCTTAGAAGCTATGTTCAGTTACTATAACATTAAGAGCCTTAGCCATTGTCATTCTAAATCTTTCAGCAAAATGCCGGGGAATTTTTTGCTCGTACCATGATGGTTCAATAACTGGTAAATATTCCTGAGTCATCAAAAAATATATACCCTTCTATTGGTGGTGGTAGCCTCAGGGAAGATCATTACTCTACTCCAATCATGCATCCGGCTGTTCTTTTAATTTCTCCCGCAGCAAGCGCCTTGAATTTGGTGAACCCCGATTGATGGCAATCACTTGCATGGCTCTGATGATGGCCCCCATAATATGATAGCTCTTCTTGTGAACAGTGACAATTACTGGCGAAATGCTTGTAGAAAGTAAGAACTGGATCCATAAATGTAACGTAACAGAAGCCTAATTCCTTCTTGGAGCAGGAGTACCTTTGATTGTTGTCCAATGGAAACCACATAGAAACAACAAAATCCTAGCTAAAATCTTTATTGGCAACATAAGCCTTCTTCTTAGAAAATCTATTCTATTTTATTCCTTAAAAAGGCTTGATAAGCACATCCTTAGCACCAATAAAAGCAAGCTTAGTGATCATGAGACCCAAGAACAGAACGACTGCAAAGAGAATCATTCTGATGAGGGAAACAAGGAGCATGATAATAGTTTTCAAAATTTCATAAAGGGAAGATATGTTGAAGGTGCTATGACAAAATGGGTGAAAGGGCATAGAAGGGAGTGTACCCATTCCAGCAGGAGAAGAATTGAGAGTTGATTCTGAAGAAGGCTTGGACTCCCAAATAAATTGGAGATGGAGGTTGGCTGGTCCATTGGCAAGGTTGAATTTTTGACCTCCTCAGAGCAGCATTGCCAGACCTTCGAGCCGATGAAGAAAAATTATGAGAACCCCATTGATGTGAAGAAGAGTCTGGATTTTCAACGCTTTTTCTAATTTTAAGAACCGTTGGATTGAAAAACACCAGAACTTATGGCCAAGATAAGGACACGTCATAAAAACATGGTGTGGCATGCCAGGTGGATAGGCTAGAATTTCAGAGATTGTTGTTGGGGGTGTTAGGCAAGCCTGCTAAATAAAAGGGCAACATTGCAAGCAATGCTTGCATGTTCTAGTGCAAGGAGGTTCAAATATGGCAGCAACTGCGTGTGCTTAGTGTATGTTAGATAGTAAAGGTTTTATTTCATGAAAATGGTTTTATTGTCCACCGTGGCTTGGCTTAGTGTATGTTATACATACGAAGATAATATAGATTTTATTTGGTGAAAATGATTTATAATGTCCATCATGTTAGGAAGTTGACAATTTCCACACCTTGGTTGCTATAGGGGTGTCCCAATAATAGACCAGTTAAGAATTATTGAGAAAGAAAGAAAAAGAATGAATGATTTTTATTATCCACTGAGACCAATCAAAATGCATGGTTTAAAAGCTTTTGATTCGAGATATTGCATATACTTTTCATCCAAAAAAGGGTACATATAGCTCATGAAATTGGTCTATTCAAAAGTATCAATGGTAAGAATCATTCCAATACCCTATTGTGGAGAAAGATTGTTATTCAGTGGTCGAGAGATAAGAATTATGAGTTGAGCCACTATTGAAGAAGTGAAACCCCTAGAGTAACACCCATTCTCTCATGGGATATGCTAATGTCCTTGTTTGAACACATATCTGCAAACAAGCCATCACCATTTTAAACCAGTTTCATAGAAGTTTCTCGGTCCAATCTGTGGCTCATTCAATCCATCTATCACAGCTTGGGTTTGTGGGCGACACCATAGATTTGCTCATTTAGAATATTGATTATTACTTCAAGGTTGGTTGTGGAGATGTTAGATTATTTCCAAGTCTATTGTACTTAAGCTCCACTGATCCGGCATCTGGATAACACAAAAAAAACAGAGATGAACCCATAAACAGATATTGAAAACCAAAAATCTACAAAATTCAAATGCACCCATGTGATCTCAAGCTCCCATTGCGCCAACTTGGAGTTCCCGGACATCAGAATTTGCAGCTGGGGATCTCGACATACAACATCCCCAGTGGTATCCCAGATTCTTGCTTCTTTATTAAGGGATCCTTCTCGATGTCTAGTTGCAATTCTGAAGTGGGGCATGAGCAGGGATGGCTGGGATGCCCGGACATTGTGGATGACATGGATGGACTGCTGCACCTGACGCATACCCGTATGGCAGAACGGGAGGGAGAAAACAAGCTCCATGGGGGACATGCGAGGGATCCTAGAGCGGGGATTTTTTTTCTTGGCCAGGATCCACAGATCTAGGGTAAGACTATCTTGACCCTTTCCTCCTATGATGTGTGGTTCACCTACGATGAAGGATGTTCAAACTTCAAAGAGCTATGGGATAAGGTTTGCAAATTATCTGTGGAGTATGATTTTGGTAATGGTTGCCCGATATATGGGGGTTAGGGTTTTGAAAATAATTGTTTAGGCTTTCTTCTCCTCCATGGGAGATTGACTCTGACCAAGGGTAAGTTCCCTTGTATAAAACTGTAAAAATCACGTGGACGTGAAAATACGCAAATAGAAACCCACGTTCATATCATATGCCATGCATGCAAGTTATGACACGTCATCTGAAAGACCCCTGCCGACACCCTCCCGTCACAAAGCCGTCAACATTCACCTCTTCAATTCTACCGCTGCAGCACGTTCGATTTCTCCCAAAAGCTCTCCGGATTCAACATTGCGCACCGTTTTGGCCTTTAATTTCGAAGTGGGCAGTTGGAGCGGCCAATTCCGACGTCTTTTGCGAGTAATCCAGAGCGAAATTGGAGTTCTAAGGCTGTTGGGTTCTTATGGTGAATTTCGGGAGAGGAAGCCTGGCATGGATGAGGGCATTTTTGGGAGGGGAATATTTCGCGCATTGCAGCAGGCATCCGGCCGGGAAGAACGAGAGGAACCATTTCTGTTTGGATTGCATAGAAGGGCCGATTTGCAACGTGGGATTGCATCGGGAGCATGCAGGGCATAGGACATTGCAGGTGCGAAGAGCTTCCCACATGGATGCTGTGCGCGTTTCCGACGTCCAGAAATTTGCAGAGGTTTCTGATATCCAAACCTACACCATCAATGGTGCCAAAATCGTCTTCCTTCTTAGCCGGCCCCAGTATAAGGCCACAAAAGGCGCCATTTATTGCTGCAGGTTTTGTAACAGGACGTTGTCTGATCCGGCAAATTTCTGCTCCATTTCTTGCAAATTGGAGGTGGAGAAATTGGACCCTTGTGTTACTCTGGCATTGCAGGATGATGAGCAGAATCTAGGTTCAGAAAGCTCCTCTGGAGAAGACCAAGAGCACCATACTTTTTTTCATGTTAATGTATCAGAGCTTCCGTTGAAGAAGAGAAGATTTATCCATGATCATGAAGTTGAAGAACATGGCCACCATGTTTCCTGTGCTTCAGGGTTTGTGCCAAGAATTTCTGTTGCTAATCTGCAGAGCCCTCAGCATTCAGAAACAGAGGTTAATCCTATAACTCCTGTGGCCCCCTGTACTCCTCCAAACAGAGATTTTCAAGGCTTCAGATTGCATCATAGAAAGGGATTTCCTCATAGATCTCCTTTTCAGTGACGGATTAGTCGTTTGCAGATAGCTGCCATGACTGGAGATGTTTCCATATGTATAGAATGTATAAAATATATCTAGACCAATCCGTGTATATGAGAATTGACAGATTATATGATATTCACAGTGCCACCTCTTTCAATGGTTTGTAGCTTTGATCACCGTATTCAGTTTGTTGATTCTAGCATAATTTCATTGGTGCAATGTTTATGAATGTTCCTTTTCCTTTTGGCTTTATGGGTTTCAATTCCGACACATTTGTGCCCAAACTTATGCAGTAAATTTTATATGTATACAGTTCTATTCTTGGAGGTACATTATTAATATCCATTGTATGCTTAAGCATGTAATGAGTAAAACTGAAGGAGTTACTAGTACAAGAAATTTATCGAGGCGGTCAGGCCGCTGCGACCCGCAACCCTTTATTTAGATAGGCGAGCCAAAAGAAAAAAAAAACAAGGTGCTGCGCACGGAGGGTTGCCCTCCATGGCCAGAGAGTGAAGTGGCTTAAGTTGTAGAGTGAAGTGGCTTAAGTTGTAGTTGTAGACAATAGAGTGTTTGAATTGAAATTGCTATTTTAAGAAGGTGATGGTCCGCATTTGCATTACTAAGTTCTGCTTAGGTGTTGAGGTGTTGTTGGAGTAGGATGTAGTTGGACATATGGACTTTGGGATTTGAGCGCAAGGTATTGGTGTTTGGTGTTTGGTATGGAACTACGATGGCAGAAGCATAAGGAGAAGTGTAATAAAGGAGAGAATGGATGTACATGTTTTGTGAAGTGGCTTAAATCGTAGTTGAAAGTTATGTTTTGATATTTTATTGAAATTGGTACTTTTAGACAATAGAGTACTTGAAACCATGAGTTTATTAATAGGATGATATACACTGGAGTACTCGATAGTTGATAACATACGAAACAATTTATGAAGAATCGAAATAGAGGAACAAGAGACTGGGGGTGGGTGTGTGCAAAAGATGTTAAGAATTATGAATTGTTTTGCATGTGAATTTTGTTTAGGGTATGAAGGAAGAATTCAATGTTTTGTGTCTACAAATAGCGCATATTAATAATGCATAAAACATACCATCATTTATATAGCTACCTATATAATGATCAAGTATAAGTTGCTAAAATATGCAAACGCACATGAAAACGTGTGATTATTCCATCTCTGGAGGTCCGTTATATTACATATAATTAAATAATACTCCAAGAATTAGAATGTTGACGTAGATATGCTTTGTGTTGTCAATGCATTTAATGAGAACACAAGTAAAGCCCACATACGAGGCTCACAATGTTGACTAATGTTTTATTATGTCAATGCATTTAATGAGAACACACATTCAAGCCCACTGCAAGAAACTTCAATTGGCAAGGCAGTTAAAGTATCACGAGAGGTGATGGCGAGGATACATTCCAATAAATCCCATAAACAAAAACAAAGGACCTTCAATCAAAAGGTTAAAGTTATAAACAAAGAATAAGCGCCTCCATCACTTCTAAGAATGCAAATAAGCGCTTGCATTAGATTTCTAGGGAAAGTTAGTATACAAACATAATGCCACAATTTGTCAGTTTTTCAATTGTTGAAACATGCCGTCTAGATACCATCTATGAAGCCCTAAGTGTTCATGAAATGGTGTCAATTATACTCCCACATCCATTTTTAATCATTATTTAATTCCTGCTCTAAATTAACAGTTTCAGTGAGGGCTCCTGCTTTTATACTCTCAGAAGATGTGCTGTTTACACAGCTTGTAAATGCGAGACCTGTTGTAAATGCAAGACCTGCGTACTCCATCAAAGCTACAACATATTTTTGTTAGAAAGCTCCGCAATAACCTACCTCAAAGCTGTTAGCATGGTATCCTTCAAGTGCCTCCATTGCTCAACTGTGTCATCGCCTTCGATGCCTCAGGCCTGCAACATCACCATGAATGACAGCTTACACATAAACTGAAAAATAGATGCATGCCACACAGGTGGATAATAATTTGTCATACCAAACAAATCTACGTAGCCAAATAGCAATCTGCCTGTTCTAACATTGTAGTGTACCACATCTCTACTGTCAGACCATCTAGGAACAAAATAGCCCAAGCACAAAAATGTTTTCCATCGCTGGCTAGATGTATGCCATAAATGCATTAACACAACCAACTCACACAGCTCTTATCCTATTTTTTTCCAAAGACCCATAACAGTCTGCAGGATTGCGTACATTATCCCCATTTAAGTTCAACAAAACATATATAGCCATCGCAGGCAAAGCACCCAACCTATTTCCCAGTCCCACCCTATCTTCAAAACACATGTACAGCCATGGCAGGAAATGAAGCAAGTAATAGCCATTCATAATAACAGGTAAGCAAGGTCTAAATGTTTTCATAGCAAAATGGCATTGTACAGATCTGATAAATGACAACCTTAAATAGCATGCAGATAAAATGTCGACGTCCTTAGAGCAATTTTCCTTGGGCTTCTCTGCCTTGCAAAAACCATAAGGCCAATAATGTGTAAAAATCTCATTCACAATAGCTTTCTCAAACAAGATATGCTCCAAGATGTCTATGCCCTAACAATAGCTCCCATTTGATTTCTCTGCCTTGCAAAAACCACAAGGGCAATGCTGTGTGAAAATATCACTTGCAGGCAAGCATGTATGCCATAAATAAATCAACACCACTAGTGAAAACAGCCCCTACGCAGGCTCTGTCCTCATATGTTTGATTTTTCAAACATTCATAACAATCTGCAGAATGGTGCAAACTCTTCCTATCTATCAAATAGTTTTGTTTATGCAACGATTACAACTAAAACCATTTAGATTCACCTATTATGCCCATATTATTGGTAGCATAATAGATCTACCAAATCACATTAACCCTTTCTCTCTCAACTAACCATAATTCCCATCTACATTCAAAAAACGTGCATAGCCAACGTATAGCCACCCACAATAACTAGTAAGCTAGCATATATTTTATCTTTCCTAAACAAGCATCTAAGTCTTTTCACGGTAAAATGGCATTGTACAAATTTAGCAAATCATCACCTGGAATAGCACGCAGATAAGTTCCGAGATGTCTATGCTCTAAGAACGGCTCTCCTTGGATTTCTCTGCCTTGCAAAAAACCACAAGGGCAACAATATGTAAAAATGGCAATCACAACAAAATGGCATTGTATAAATCCTGCTAATCATACACTGGCAGAGTCTTGGTACAAGATGTGTTCTTATTCTTCATCGGATTGAAGCGCCGATCCCTGCCTTGCCAGTTACCTGGTTGGCTTCAAGAAATGAGACGTGGAGTTCTTTACCAGCTGACCGAGAGTTTACAGGAAATAGGAGGTTTGGAGCAGTCACCAGCTATCCTAGGGATATTCTAGCATATACCTAGGATATGCTAAAAATCCACATAAACAAGGGTTTGCCCCCCTAGGGGCAACCAAAAAAAAAAAAAGTAACAATTAGAATAAGCAATCTAAAATAAACAAGCATCAAACTCATCAGTAATATTTGATTACCTTCTCCTCCTTAGATAACTACCCATCATGCGAGTTATGATTTTCCAATTGAAGTGTTTGTACTTTTTTATAGCAGGAAATTCCCGACGTAATGCTTCACGCACGTCTTCTATTTCTCATTCGTTATAACCTCCAGGCCACTCCCTATCTAGACTAAATATGTGAGAAATTTTTACATCCACCAAATTGTATAATCTGTTGTAAAACAACCCCAGGCATTCCTTTCTAGAATTGTTCACTACAATAAAAAGGACAAAAAAAAAGAGTATATGAAAATGGAGATCATCACCTAAACTTAGCTAAAGTTTTACATTTACATAGAAAATCTAGGGCCTTCATCTGGTCTTTTTTGTGCATCTTGAACGACCACCTCTAACTCATCTCGATCCTTCCATTTCTTATGATGACCGCATATGTTGTCATCACCCACTCCAATGTCTTGTGGTCGTGCTCCACTTGATTTACTCCTGCAAAGTAATGTATGATTAGGAACATTCTTAGGAAATGAATTAATGGGTTCCGACAATCTAAAATAGTGTGGTTTAAATTAAAAGAGAAAGTATGATAACCACAAAAGTTAAACAAGGTGCTGCGCACGAGGGGTTGCCCTCCAGTGCTGCGAAAGTGTGTTTTCATAGTTTCTGTTCCATCATTTTGTGTCGAGTTCTTTTTGTTTATAGGGTGTCATTTTCTTAGGAAGGAAGGAAGGAAGGTATTTTTATCGGCAGGAGTTTTGTTTATGAAGCTATGCCATAGTCATCTAGAACCATTTTTCTACTCTAAAAGTTGCATGACCCTAAAAGAGTTCCAAGCAAAAAATCTTCACCTTGAAAGAATTCCAAGACTCGTATATCACATATACATCTTCTATTTATCATCTCATGAGTAAACTTCAAACTATGCAATTATATTCAAAGGTCTCCATACTCTAGTGAAAGCTCATGCCAATATCCAGAGGACATCCTTGCCCATTTCACCATTTCATATTGTGATTAAATTCGTATGTATCGTTAATGCTTCCTACGTATTGTTAATGGTGATTAGCTTCGTATGTACATTAACATTGGGGATGATTAGCATCGTATGTATAATTAATGGTGCATGGCTTTGTATATACATTGATATTGGGTTGTGGGGCTTGCCCCATTTCACCAGTTCATCTTGTGATTAGCTTCATATGTATCGTTAATAGCGTTCATATGTATCATCAATGGCGATATCTCTCCATATGTATCATTCATGGTGGTTAGCTTCGTATGGAACGTTAATGTATCTCTCCCTTCACGTCCTTCAATAACAAATACATTGGGATGCATTTGAGGTTTGGTTTTGTGTGTCCACGTCCTTCACTAACAATTCCAATGGCACATATTTGAGGTTTTGATTTTGTACGCCATGGAGTAATTACCTCTAACAAGAAGTCTAAGACCTTGCCAACATGCCAAGAACGCCAATGTTTTTTCAAAGAAAAGGAAGGCGGCACAAACCACAATTTGGTATAATTCTTTTCTTATTTTCTTGTAGATTTAGTCGAGGAAGATGGATAGTTTTTTTAAATATCATCTATGTCACCTTTTTCCTGTTCCTATATGCTATCCTATAAATAAATAAACGTCCTTGCTAATCTATTCTAGTACAATCCTCAAGATTGTACTCCAATGCGCACTAGTACAAAGTGCTCCAAAAGTTACTCGTGTTCCAAAATTCAACTTGAAATGGACTAACATAAGGATAATATCAATTTTTAAATGAACTATGGACCAGTAATGGGCAGGTACAGATATCATTTTTTTTTTTTACCATGTCTTTTGCTCTTTCCACGAGTTTGTTTTTGCATTGGTTTTACATCCTTATAAACTTTCATAATGTGATATTTTGGAGGACAATCTAGACTCATATATAGCAATGCTATCCATTTGTATAAATTCCCTAAAATTGAAAATAGAAGTAAAAGTCAAAACATTAAACTTAAACTCAACAAATATTTTTCTAGGATGGAGGACCTCGTGAACTACTTATATACCAAATTTGAACTCAAAATTGATCTCCTTCTGAAAGTTTTTGTTTTGATATCACAATTGCTTTCTGGGAACTAGTACTGGTTCTCAGAAGGTAAAGGACAGTTTTGACCCTGTCATGTTTGAATTGCTCTATCTTCCTTTACAGACTTCAAATTGAGATGTGGTTTTTTGTACCTTGCTCTATATCTCGTGTAGAAAAATAATATTATAACAAAAAAGATCAAAAAAATCTTTTCATTAAGACAGTTTTACTTTGTGTGAACATGAAGCTTTTGGTACTTGACCCCCTTGGGTTTGCTAGAGCATAACTCACAAGAATGGGAGCTGATACATTTTTGTGTATTTTTCATATGAAGCATGACTGCCACATATGAATCTTAGAAAGGGTTTGGCTAGTTTTTGTGTTCTTGATTTTATATGATGCCCTTTAATGGTCCATCATGGGACAGATCTAGTGTTAACAAGATATGGTTCTGAATCATTCTCTGTGTTCTCTGCCATCTCATCTTTCTGCAATCTGTTTCTGCATCAGTTAAAGATGAACAGCCAAGCGAGCTTGGCAATCCCATCGTCCCCATAAATGGAGACAGATTTGTCCCCTTGGTGATGGATCGCTGGAATGCAAATTCATCCACAACAGTGCTTCTATAGTGCGCAGACCCTGGGGAGTCGTAGCAACTGCAGCATCAGACTTTGCTTAATAAAGGGAAGATTAACAGCCATATGTTTGGCTTTAAAACAACAGGTTGAGGTCAGGCTTTGATTCTTGGTGCTTAGAATAACCATGAAAGCAAAGAATTTTGCTATGGGCACCTTGCTCAAGGAACCAAAGTAAGGGCTTGCAGAGCAAGAAATGATCCAGAGCTAGGGGGTCAATGTATAGCAGAGCGATATGTGTATAGACTCAATGACCAAGAATGGGATCATGGCAAGAAATATAAAGATCAGTGTATTGCTTGCAGAACAAGAAAGAGTAAGATCTACCTGGTTCAATAGTAGCGGCCCTAGCTCGGTAATGGATCCGGCAAAGAGATTAGTAGTCAGTCCATCTCTGACGGCGTAGAAAGCAACAGAAGCAGCATTCTGGTAAGACGAGCATTCAAACTGTGTAGAAAAGACACAAAGACAAAATTCCTGTTGGCTATGGCAGAGAAGAGCTCCTCAAAACATGCCTTCACCAGGATAATAAATCTGAAGAAGACTATGGTGGTGATGTTGAGAGAGGAGTTCACCCTCCGGAATGGGGCAGAGGAAGTGAAAAGCAGAGCATTTGAGGGAGCGGATTCATTCAAAGCAGATAAGAACAAAAACGTGGCATCTCTCCGTCTTTTTTTTCTTGAATTTGGAAATGCAATATAAGCACACGTGTCGACATCTGTCCACAGCCCAGAAATATTACCTTTCTAAATTTTGAGAACAGAAAATAAACAGCCTTATATAAGGAATGATAAGCCATACATATAAGAAACATCTCCCAGCTACCATAGGTTATGTGGTGCATTTGAGATGGGAGTTTGCATGAGTAGAACCTATAGGGGATGTAGTGACCTTTCATTTCTTCGTTTAGTTTAGTTTTTTCAGAATTTTATATGGTCTTGCATTTGAGTTCTTTATGAAAATAACATGAAGTCTTAACAAGTAATTGTCCTCCAAAAAAAAAAAAAGAAAAAAAGAGAAAAAAAAAAAGAAAAAAAGAAGAAAAAAAAAAGGAAAAACGAGCAGTAGAGCAGGCTTGGGGCAAAGGGTGGGATGTATAGGTAAATGGTGAAGGGAGATAAAGGTTTAAGAGGGAAGATAAAAAGGCACATTGAGAAGAAGAAAGAAAGATTCTTAAAAAAGCAACTCTTTTTTTTCAGGTTAAGCTTCCCTTTAAAAAGCCTCACATGTATTTTTGTACCTACGTGTACCCTACGTACTACTTTTATTATCAATAAAATATTGCCTTCTATACAAAAAAGGGAGATAGGTAGGTGTATAGATAGTATTTTAATGTCCACCGAGACCCTATTGCAGGCCATGGGACGGGTCTATATATAGTGCGACTCTGGACAGTCTTGAACTTGAGACATACATGTTCTAGGACAATGAATGTGTGTATGCCTGAATATAGAGCATGGGTTAAGGCAGAAAAGTGGAAGACACCCAAACAAGTCATATGGCTTATAAATTGTGGTGTGAGCACATTGCTATCCTATCCTATATATATATTATAAAGTTATATGGCATGTCATGAATGAAACCCTAACCCTAATCTGGATAGCCTAATCTTCTCCATCACATCCAAAAGCCGAGATTAAGGCCGAGATATCGGGCCATGGTTGTCCCGTCTAGAGGAGGTCATTCTTTCATGGGAACCTGGGACAGGTCTGGTGGTAAGAAGGAAACAGATGGGAAGCGAGGATTTGCCTCTTCATTCACAGCGGTTGTAGTCAACCGCTGTCTACACAGCACGCTTAGCGATCGGCCGTGCGTGTTCTCACTCGATCCACGCTGCGTCGTCTCGACTCGAGGGTTGTTTCTTTTCTTCCGGTTGACCACCCCATTATCATATCATCATCTCTCTTCTTTCGGGGCTCCCCCAGGCGGAGCACCCCTCGTGTGGGTTCCTCCGACCCCGCCTCCCCCCGGCACCTCGCCGTGCCGACCGGGTCCCTTCAGAGTGCTCCCATACCGCGTCAGTGTGCATGCAATATGCTCTTCCGGGAAGGGTGCCACAGAGATCGCTACCCGCACCAGGTATATAATTGTCAGGATGCCCCAGAAGATTAGGTGCATGAAAAACCGAAAGAGAAAGAGAGATGGTGGTTGCCATGCCTCTATTTATAAAACCACATCCATTCAAAGGTGCAGGAAGGTCTGATCAACTGGATGAAATAGCTCAAGGAAACCATCAGATACGATAGCTGGAGGCTTGATTTTGCAAAGGGCTATGGCAGAGAATATGCAAGCTTGCACATCGATAAAAGCCAGGTAGAGTTTTTCGTTCGGAGCTATGGACTACTCTGAATTATGGCCACCAAAGGAATTCTTCAAGAGGCTGTAAAGGGTCAGTTTTGGAGGCTTTGAGAATGTAATGGTAACGCCCTGGCATGATCGGACATGCTTGGATACGTTTACATTATAACCCATCCTGGTATTCCTTGCATTGTAAGTTCCTTTACTTCCCGGATTTTGTTTTGTACAAGGGCTTCACCTGCTGTAGTATTTCGTCCATCCCTGTGATCCATCTGAGGTTAGGATGCGCTGATAATTTGTAATTTATTCAAAAAAAAAAAAAAAAATAATAATTTGTAATTTAGGCTTCATCTGTTGTAGTATTTCGTCTCTGTGATCCATCTGAGGTTAAGATGCTCTGGTAATTCGTGATTTAAGCTTCATCTGTTGTAGTATTTCGTCCATCTCTATGATCCATCTGAGGTGTATTTTTCTTTTGCAAAGAATGTGTTTTTCTTTTGCAGAGATTATATGCTTTTAGCTATTGACAATGCAAGCTTACGCGTAGAAACAACAATAAAAGCCAGGTATTTCACAGTGGTGAGCACATCTTCTCTCCTTTTGTTTCTATACAGACAATGTGGAGATAATTTCTACATTTTGGATTTGCCCATGATTGACAAGATGGCAAACCGAGCTGTGTTCTTCTTTCGCAGAGATTATTTGGATGTTATTTTATGCCATAGCCGCCATTTTACATTCTGTAGAGATTCAAGTGTTGTTCCCGTCTGATAGTTAAATTTTCTAAAAACTCACCACTGAAAGATGTTTTGTCTACATAGAAGGGTCCCTTTTCTCACAACAGCATCCATATATCCATTTGACCTCAATATCATGTGATGCAAGTGCAGTTCTGCCTTGCAAAGGAAATTGTTGTAGTCCTTTTTAAATAGTTCAGGTATTTGTTGCATCTGCTTGAAGATGGGAAACCTTTCCGCAAGAGAGGTGGGGAGTTTAAAATTCCACAAGCAGATTGTTATAGTTTAATCAAGGGAATAGTACGATTGAATACATGTAACATGCAACAAAAGTAGTTGCATTTGAGCATTGTTTTGATAGCAGCATTTTCAAGCAGGCCAAATTTCTGCCTTTCCAATAGACACAATTATGATTTCTATTATAAATGCTATATCTACTCAAACATGGTTAGCACTTCACAATTTTCATATGTGATGAAGGAAGGGAGGGAGGGAGGGAGGGAGGTTCTTTTATCGTCCACGGAGGCCAATCGGCCTATGAGACCCAAATTACACGGGTGCAGCAAGCCCGTTGCTACCCGGATTAAAAAACCCCCCTTAGGAGGGAAAAACCGTCGCAGTCTGTTTTCCCAGAATATTGTTGTTCCTTTTAGACTCTTTTTTTTTTCAAGTTCGAGATATTTCCACATATCTTCTTCCGGTCTTTGATGGTTTATTTACGAGCATTGTCGTGATCACAGTATGTCATGAACTAACATGTAGATTGTTCTTACAGATGAGCGAAATAATTTGGAGAAACTTATATTGGCTGCACTTATGCATTTGCCAACAGCCATTCCTTATGCAGAATCTGAAGAATGAACAAAAGAAGTAATTTGAGTATTCTTTCTGGCTCGAGTTAAATTTGTCGATGCGCTGTTATTCAGCCAGCACATTGATCACCTTATACTACTTTCGTTTGCATGAGACCGGTGCAGAAACCTCTGTTTTTAGGGATCGAAAGTTGAAGATGCTCTAGATTGGTGTGTCAGCATTGTTCACAACAAGATTCCTACAGTTTCTATAGATGTCTTTAAATGGAAACTGTAATTTTTATTGCAGTTGTAAATTTTTGTTACCTGAAGGCACAAATTCCACTTTCAAAACATCTTTTTAAATGTGACAGTGTTTCATGTACAAAAAAACAAAATGTCAAAGGCCAATATTATATGAATGTTGTATGTCTAGAAAAAAAGCAGTTAGAAAATAAAAGTCGACGATGGCTTGGAAAAAAAAGCCATTTGCCTTTATTGCATGGCCTCTACCTTTATTGCGTGGCCTCTAACAACTTTTTATCTTTTTGGCATGGCCTTTTCACTTTTGCGTTTAAGAACCTTTTATTTTTTTGGGCGTGGCCTTTTGAAGTTTGCCCAGGTTTAAAAACCACATACGAAAGATTATGGAGACACAGCTTTTAACATTCTCTAACATCCTCTTTGACTACTAATTGGGATGACGGAGGATCGAGAAAGCAGGCTTGCAGCTGCAAGAATTAAATCCAGGGAGAAGCGTGCTACAGAAACAACTCAGGACCGTGAAGCTCAATTGTTAAAACAACAAGAGTATTATAAGAAAATGAAGCTACAACATGCTGCTACAGAAACTTTAAACTAGCGTCGACAAAGATTGGCCAAAGCCCAATATCGGCGCCACAGGAGAGCCCAGCAGGCTGCCACAGAAACAGAAGAAGAGCGCCAAGAAAGATTAGATGAACTCGTACAATATCAAAAACAATGGAGAGCTCACCTACCCACATACAGAATAGCAAGGACACTTAAAGTCACACGAGTAGAATGACATCACTGTGTGTCATTCAACAGGGAATGCATACATTGTGGGGCATTTGCATTCAAGGATGATGGTACAAATTGCTGTCACGATGGAGAAATCAAGTTAGAGCCTCTACAACCAATGCCCCATCTCATTCAAAGTCTAATGAGTCATCAGCATCCGAAAAGTAGTAACTTCCACCAGCACATCAGGACTTACAACAATGCTCTTGCTTTGCTTCTTTTGGTGCCAACATCTAGCAGTTTGAAGGCCATGGACCATACTATTTCAAGATCCAAGGATAAACCTACCATAGAGTAGGTCCATCATTTTAGATATATTCCCAGCGGCAGTATATTCCCAGCCATACATTTTAGATGCCAACTTTGCACATGAGACATGAGCTCAAAACCCCCAGAATGAAAATTGCGACAACCACCTCCTCAAAGAAATGGATGCTGAGTTACGCAACATCAGCTCCTATGCAGCAGCCCTCATGATGATGCATGAGTTAGAGGAGCATGAACAACGATCCGGTGAAGGCGTGAGGGACATCAGGATGTACTTTAACACTGCTCAAAACCTGAACCTCATGAGGTACAACTAAACATATGCTCAAATGAAGTTGCGGTGCTATTTATCAACCCAGATGGAGAGCCACCATTTGATAGGGACATCTGCATACATCGAAAGGTTGGTGGCCTCAAGAAGATCCCAATCACAGACCCAAATCTTGATCCTTTTGTTTATCCCATGCTCTTCCCCTTTGGTGACCAGGGCTCGAGGATAGAAATCATAAAAGCAGAAACATATTCCACATCAATGTCTTCAAGGAAACAGGAAAAAATGTGAGTATGCTTCAATTCTACAATTATCGACTGGCAATAAGGAGTCCAGCTTGCAACCCATTGCTTTGTGCGGGCAAGTTAACACAACAATTTATTGTTGATGTCTACTCGAGAGTGGAGGCAAATGAACTAAACTGGATCAAGCACAACCAAAGGAAAATGCGGGCTGAGTTCTACTAAGGCCTATTGACTACATAGACCACGAGGCGGAGCAAAGAGGCTTAAGATCTGGCAAGCTGGTCATCCTGTCTTCTTCACAGCTGGTCATCCTGTCTTCTTCACACATTGGAAGCCCTAGAGCAATGCAACAGAACTATCAGGATTCAATGGCCTTGATCCGAAAATTTGGCAAAGCAGACCTCTTTGTAACATTTACATCCAACCCAAATTGGATAGAGATTAGAAACAACCTGCTATCTGGACAACATCTATATGATAGGCCATATTTGATTTTACGTGTATTCTACACAAAGCTCAAAGCGTTCTTCCACGATCTCTTTGATAATGATATCTTGGGGAAGGTAAAGGCGCACACATATACGATAGAGTTCCAAAAGTGAGGCTTGCCACACTGCCACCTTCTGATGATTTTTGAACAAGAAGACAAGATTCGAGATAGCGATGCCATTAATAGCATCATGAGTGCCGAGGTATCGGACCCAGAAAGCCCCAATTTGAAAGAGATTGTCATCAAGCATATGGTCCATGGCCCATGCGGGCCCCTCAACCCAAATGCTCCTTGCATGAAAGCCAAGGAAGGCAGCCCAACGAAGGAATGCACAAAGGGATTTCCAAAGCCATTTAATGACACTACCAGATTCAATGCAAATGGCTACCCAGATTACAGAAGCCGAGATACAGGACACTTTATGAGGGGCAACATGCCTATTGACAACAGATGGATAGTTCCCCACAATCGATGCTTGCTTGAAAAGTATGAGGCATATATCAATGTAGATAGTGTTTCAGCATCGGCAGCGTGAAGTATATCTACAAGTACATCCACAAAGGGCATGATTGAGCATCTATCAAGGTCACTACAGGACCAACATGGGAATCCACATCCACATTAAATTGGGACAAGGTGGAGCAGTACCTTGACACGAGATACGTCTCTGCAACTGAAGCTATGTGGAGGCTATACGGGTTCAAGATGCATGGCAACTACCACACAGTACACGGGCTACCTGTTCACCTGCCAAACAACCAAGCTATCTATTATCAGGAAGGCCACGAAAGACAAGCCATTGAGCAGCAGATGCAAGCGAATAATGATGACTGCATGGTTTGAGCTCAACAAGGACGATCCAGCCGCACGTGAATACACTTATCCAGAAATTCCCCAACACTACACATTCATGCGCCAGACATACTGGAAAAAGGGGGCGGGCAAGTTCAAGCTCATCACACGGATGTACAATGTGAGCCCTAAGGATGGTGACCGTTATTACCTCCGTCTTCTATTGCTACATATCAAAGGAGCAATCAACTTCGAAGACATGCGCACTATCAATAGAAAACTATGTTCAACTTTCAAGGAGGCTGCCAAAGAGCTCGGCTTACTGGAAGACGATGCCGAGTGGGAGAAGATGCTCGAAGACATGAGCATCTTCCAAATGCCGGTGCAGCTACGCCAGACATTCGCATTCATTTGCCTAGACAAATGATCCACAAGATCCAATGCGGCCATGGGAGCTCTTCAAGGATAACTTAACAGAAGATTACCAATGGAAGATGCCACCAGAACAAGCTTATAACCACACACTAAAGGACATCGATGACATCTTCCAGATGAGCGATTGCACATGCCAGCAACTTGTACTACCAGAACCTCGGCTAGATATTCTAGACAACTTCCTAAATGAACCCACCTTTAATGCAGAAAAGAAGTTGAAAGAAGGGCAGGAAAACTACGGCAAGCTCAACAGGAAGAGGAAGCACACATAGCCGACATTATCCTCAATGCAATTAGCCAGCATTAAGTTCCATGTATCAATGTGGACAGCCCGGAAGGCACAGGCAAGACATTCCTCTTCAACAGTTTGATCAGTATATTAAGAGGATGTGGTGTCTGCATTGTATGGCTTGGACAGGCATTGCTAGCCTCCTCTTGAAGGGAGCACAAACAGTTCATTCAACATTCAAGTTATCACTCAATCTGACACAAGAGGCAACCTCCGCACTGTGTGCAATAAGCCAACAAGCAGAGGTACTTAGAAAGGCAGGCATCATGGTCTGGGACGAAATGTGAATGACGCACACGCATGCACTTACCGCCATCGATAGGGTTTTACATGAGATACGCCAAGATGACAGGCCCTTTGGGGGATCGATAATGCTCATCAGCGGTGATTTCCGACAGCAATTGCCTGTAGCAAGCAATAAGGGTGGAAGTCATCTCGAAGTGTGTCAAGAGGAAACCACTGTGGACTAATTTCAAGACGCACAAGCTGACACAAAATATGCGGGTCGGGAAAGACGATCAAATTTTTTCAAATTGGCGGCAGAACAGATGAACAATGAGCAAGGGCTCGATCGCGACTTGGTTGAGATACCCAAAGAATGCATTGTGGAAGATGACTTGATTGACAACATCTTCGACAAGGAAATAACAGAGGTAAATGTGCACCTATTATATGGTCAAGGCATCTTGACACCAAAAAACGAAGAAACGCTGAGGATCAATAATAAGATCCTCCTAAGGTTGAACGGACAACTCCATATGTATACGAGCATAAACGCCGTCATTGCAGAAGGCGAAGGTGCTACAAGAGATTTTCCAATCGAGTTCATCAACCACCTGACCCCTTCTAGCACGCCACCGCATAAGCTGCACATCAAGGATGATGCCATCATCATCTTACTCAGAAACATGAATCCGAAGTCCAGTCTCTGCAATGGCACCCGCCTTCGCGTAATAACGCACCCAAGAATCATAGATGCAGAGATAATCACAGGCACCTACAAAGGAACAAGGGTCCTCATACCAAGGATAAATCTGGAGCCATCAGACAACGACATCCTCCCCTTCAAGCGAAGGCAATTCCCAATGCGACTCGTTGTTACGGACCAAGGGCAAGTCGCACTCTCGGTCCCAAGGCCCGCAAGCTCGACTTGCCCTTGAGGACGAGGTCCTAAAGGGAGGGGAGGAAATTGTTACGGACCAAGGGCAAGTCATGCTTGCGGGCCTTGGGACCGAGAGTCTGCCCTGGGAATGCTACGGGGTGGCCTGTGAACATTCCAAAAATTACTTACAGCCTAGGGGCGGCGTGAGGTTATATTTAAATGGCGTTTGCTTCGTATGCAAAAGTGTCATTATATTAAAATTATAAAGGCCCTCTTAGAAAACCCCCTAACCAGTATGAGGTGGCGCCCTTGGATTGAGTAAGAAGCTTGAAAGGAAAAATCCCTCTGCTTCATCGTGATCTGATACATGTCAGCCGAATTTGGTAAAAAGGTTCGGATCAGGGGATCTGATGCTCTATTCTGAGTGAGACAAAGGCCCACGGCCTTTACTCAGGCTAATCTTAGCCTTAGGGACTCTATAAAGGAGTTTGGGATGGGTCTTAGAGATCCTATCTTTTGCTATAAACAGCTTGGCAGGATTCTGTTGGCAGTTTAAAGCTTGTGCTTACAGCCTGTATCTTCTTTTTGAGTTGCCTAGAGTCAGTTTCGACCCTATTGGGATTATTCCACAAACTTTTTGTGTTCCTTTGGAATTATCCATTGTGCGGCGTTTTGCTCTGGTGTTGATCAATATTGCAGTAGCTGTATTAGTTCTAGCGATAGAACTTCTTGAAGCAGGGCTTCAAGCTAATCCTGGGAATTAGTTTTTCAGCTGTGCGTGGGGAGTTCTGGGAACTCAAGGCTGCGGGAAACTCAGGGAGTTCAAGATAGTGCAACTGATCCTACTTTTTGTAGGCTGTGATGCTCGCATTCTCGATGCCCGTAAACATGTCACAAGGCCAATCCGTGAGCTCTGTTGGCATCTTCTTACCAACGCCAGTTTTCGCCCATGGCCAGCTCTATGTCGCATTTTCAAGGTGCAGCACACAACACGGAGTGAAAGTATATATTCAAGACACCTCAAGCAAGGAGCGCTACTCAAAAACAATAGAAGGTTCCCTCCAAATATAGTCTACAAAAGAGATCCTACAGGATGAAATAGCCCTCAAATACTGTACTATACTCTAGCTCTGCAATGTGTACTTTTGTAGATATGAATAACATCAATACAAACATGGACATTGTCTGGGTATCATTTACAGGTCCCAACTTATGCCCAGCAACACTGGGCACCTTACTAGTATTAATTTAAACATTTAGCAAAAGGTATTGCATGTCTAAACATTGAACATGGAATAAGGCAAAAAAGTGGAAAAGAGCCAAACAAGTCATATGGTTTTTAAATTTTGGTGTGAGCGCTTACATATAGTGAGCTATATCAATTAAGTAAGTTATATCAATTGCATCTTATTAGATGATGCAATGTCTAAGTCTAATGCTTTAGACTGGTTGTTTAGAGGGGACTAGACGATATCGAATTTGGACTCTAGCGAATTACTAATAATCTTTTATGTACGTTAGATTAGATCAAGCATGAATTAATTCCAACGGCACATAGCCATTGTTTTCCCTTCCATGTGTTTCCATAGGGTCATAGAATCTTTGTAAAGTTGGATAAAGTTGTTGTATTTCCTAATGAGATTAAGAAATGGAAGAAAACAATGTTCATTGCTGTTGGGGTGGTATAGGAGACCATCAGGGATAGGTTCAATATTGTATATGTTTTATACTCAATACGTATTATTCGAATAATACGGCGCTAATTTGAAGTATAATACATCACAAATACGGCAAAAAAAATTCCGGCGTCGGAAATTTTTCGCGTCTTCAGTTTCGCTTACGCAAAACTTAAAAAAAAAAAAAAAAAAAAAATAATAATAATAATATTTTTAAACAAACACAGCAGTTTCAGCCAAAAAAATGAAGCAAAACTGAAGGTTTCACCTACGCGAAAATTAAAAATAAAAAATGATCAAAATAAAAATAAAAAATAAAAAATTATTTTCACAGTAAAGAAAATAACATTTCGGCATTTAAATTTGTTTTCGCATAAGCGGGTTTGAAGGTTTAAACACAACCAAAAAAAAAAAAAAAATTGATTTTATTTTTATTTTTATTTTTATTTTTTTACTTTTTTTTAGAATTTTCGCATAAGCAATGACACCCACCCTCGGCATGGCACAATTCAATGTGGCACACTAGGCGAGGATCACTGCCTCGATAGCGTAAAGCAAAATAATAGGTTCGTAAAGTTTAACCTGAAGGTTTCGCACGGGGAAAAAAATCGAAAAAAAAATCGATTTTTTTTTTTTCACAGTAGTTTAAACCTTCGGTTTCGCTTTATGCGAATCGTAGTTTAAACTGAAGGTTTCCCTTATGCGAAAATATAAAAAAAAAAATTTTTTTTTTTTTTTTTTTGAAGTTTGTAAACCTGAAAAGGTTTCGCTTTACATTGAAATTTTCCTACGATGGGTTAAAAATACGAAAAATATGTATGTAACCTAAAAATATGTATTTTTGGACTTTATATGTCTGGAAAAATAATTTCGTACGTACAGAACCTATCCCTGGAGACCATATACCGTAAATGGAGTGATATACGCACATGCACGCATGGATGAGATATGCATGTACGCATTGTCAGTGGTGTGTGTTATCCATCGCAGTGCTATCAGAGAGGGAGGGAGGGAGAGTATTGGAGAGGGATTATCTTCTTGTAGTGATGGAGATGGTGTTTTCCAGTATTGTGAATCGTGTAGATCTGGTAGTTTGGGGCTTGGCCATTGGGTTTTTACCTTTCTTGTAAGGTTTGGAGCTAGGCCCTAATGCCAAATTACTTAGGGTGATTCTATAGTTATTCCAATTTGAATGCAACCTTTTGCTTTGGGTAAGAAAGAACGCGAAGTTCATTGCTAGTTTTATTGGTATATGTTTAGAATCCCTCATAACTGATTATCATATTGCCCTAACAAGATAGACTTAACGTGATTGAACATCAACATGGATGGAAAAAAACGAAATGTGGAAATGTTCCCTAAGCATCACGCCATCTATATGATGTATGATTATTATCTTTATAGTGGAGAGTCTTTTTTTACTTGTGTTTGTCGTCAGCTATCTCGTTTCATTTGGTATTCTTATATTTAAAGGCATATAAATTTAATCACCAATTTCTTTCTAGCTAAGGGTTTTTCAAAATGCATATGTTATTTGATTGCATTGATACTTTTGTGAAAATGTTTGGGTAGCAATTATTTAGCTACGCTTAATTATATTCACAGGAGAGAACACATCAAATTAGCTTTTGTAGACGTGCCATTCAACTCTCACTGTCTTCCATTCTTTAGTTTAGTTCCATCCATTAACTTTCCAGTTGCATTTTATAATATCCATCTCTTGAACTTCCATCTATCAGTAATGGAGATATTGATCTGCAAAACGTGTTTTACCTCGCCATAGCGGTGTTTCTGTTTGACCAGGAACTGTCTATAAATGTGTATAAATGTGACGAGTCGAGTTTTAGGTCCTGACTCTTAACAGGGGAAGCAGAAGCAGAACCCATGGCCATAGCAGGAGATATAAATTTAGAACAAAATCCAAGCATAAATCTTGGATCTAATGCCCTATTTCTCGATTCAATTTGATCATGAATCTCGAACAATAACCACAGCAGAAATTCAAGATCCTTCTTCAACCCAATAGGAGTAGCAAAAGTCGCGATTTACCACGTCCCCTTTGTATTTTGTCCAAGCGTCCATTATGTAAGGCAAAGAAAAATCCTCAAAGATTTCCTCATGAATACTCTTAGGCAGCGCCGCTAGACTCAACGGCTTACACGTCACTTATTTGCAACATATCCATGGCTCAACCTTCGACTGGCTCCACCTGCACTTATTCTGCCAAAATAAACATGTCATTGAATAAAGGAGTTACCCTCCATGCTATTATAGAATACTCGAAGGTATATTTTGGCATATCCATGTAATATCTCAATCCTTCGCCACAACAAAGGTTTGACCTTTAGTGAAATCCAAACTATAATGTGTAACAAAATCAAATTGAAAGCCATTAGATTTTGCTACACAGTTACGGTCGTAAGTAAAGAAATAGGAAACAAAGTTTTTCTAAGATAGAATTCAAGTGATGGAAGTGGTTGTGTCCCATAGGGTTTGTGTGTGTTTTGAACCTTGAGAAGACCTTGAGAAATTGGAGGTTTCCAACCCAACAATCATTTGAACAAAATGGTCCCTATACTGATGCAAATGCTAGTAATTAAAGAAACCAATTATTGTCGAGATATATGATATCGAGATCACCATCTTGCTGCTTGACAAGGGTAAAAGAATGCTAGGGTGTCTAAAAAAAATGCCCTTACATTACGTATAATGTAGGACAATGTAGGCACCTATTATTGTTTTTTTTTTTAATTAAAGTTGGTTGGGGTATGGAATTATTGGGATTAGCCACGTCACACATTCGAAATTATGGGAGGCAGTGGTTATGTATTTGAAGTGTGATACATCTCTTACTCTACATTTGGCCAAATGTAGGACACCCTAGCATTCTTTTACCCACAACACTGATAGCACTCAGCACAGAGGTGCTGACTATGTGCTGAATCAGCACTTCATCAGCACCTACACCAGCCCACCCACTTGCCTTAATTAGCTACGGCACCGACTTGCCTTAATTAGTTACGGCATAATTATGTGTGGTTGGTAACGGGAGCAGTTATTATTTACTGCCCCTTTTTATATCTTGTATTCATACTTACGATCAATACAATTCCATTTGGCCTTTGTTTTGGGAGCTTGCGCTCTCGGATATCGGTGTGCATCCCCTTCTCTCCCTTTCTTGGTGCAACCTTGACATGGTATCAGAGCACTAGGTGTGCTGAGATTGATTCAAGATCAACACAGCAATGGAGAAGGATGCAAGCTACAAACGATTACCTTCTTTGGCTGGGCCGTGTGATTCAAATCTTGATGGCACGGGTTTCCAGCAATGGAAGAGAAGAATGACTCTCATTCTTAAGGCTGAAGGAGTTTGGGGAATTGTTAGTGGCCAAGAACCAAAGACAGAGCTTGCATCGGATGGCAAGAATAAACTGTTCTTGATGCTTGGCAACGCAAGGGATGACAAGGCTATGGCTACGATTGGGCTTTACATTCTTTGAATCTCTTCTTGATGAGGTTAGGAGAAGGAGAACATGATTTATGGAATGCTCTCATCCAAGAGCATGAAAAGAAGACCCATACACAAATTGGGCATTTGTATCTTTGAAGTGGTGAATATGTTTGGGAAGAGACCGAGTCTTGACAAATTTGCAGATTGCATGAAGAACACCTTTCGGCAGATTGAAGCCTACGGAGAAGAGAATAAGATCTCTCCTTCATTGCAATTATTCTTCTTTCTTAGATCCTTACCCAATTCTTTCCATGCTTTCATGCGAGCAATCTCATGCAAATTGCCGACATGGATCTCAATCGTGCAATCACTTCCGTCAAGGAGGAGATCATGATGAGGAAGGATGTTGGGATTATCAAAGACAAGCACAATGCTTTCTTTGCAGGTCATTCGAGCCTAAATCCTATGCAAAAGGGAATGAAAAAGCTATGAAGAAGAAGAATAACAATAGCAAACAACGCCTTCAAGGGTCTTGACAAACAAAGGCACGACATCAAGCGGCGAGGGTTTGTGACTATTGCAAGAAAGGCAATCATACCTTGCAAAGAGAATGTAGGAAGAAGATGAAGGATCTTTAGCATAAAGCGAAAGCTTTGGAGACAAACAAAGCTTCACCAATGTGGCCCAAATTGTTGAAGAAGTAAGCGTAGCCAATGTGGTTCCTTGCGGCACTGGATTATGTTTATCTTTGTAAACAAATGGCAGCCCCTCGCTCTATCAAATTCATCATGGATGCGGTGCTCTGACTCATATTAGTTGGCACAAAGATTGGTTTGAAAATTTCAGACCTACCTCTTCCAATCACATTGTTCAAATCGGCGACAATAGTGAGCATCAAATCTGCGGAATGGGTGACATTCAAGTACCCACAAGTCTTGGTAATTTCACTCTAAAAGGGGTAATGTATGCTCCTACTTTGCGTAAAGATCTGATTTCTGTTGCACGTCTTACTGATATGGGCACAATAGTTTCCTTTGATAGTGATGACTGCATTGTTGGCAGCAAAGTTACAGGAAAGAGCCTTGCTCGTGCTATTCGTACGGGTAATCTCTACTATTTGGGTCAAGAATATGCTGATCAAGTTGTTCTTGTAGCTGCTGGTAATGGTACCTGTGATCTATGGCATAAGAGGCTTGGACACATCAGTCTTAAAGCACTCAACCAGCTGCCTCAACTTGTAGACGGTTTTGATCTTCATCAGCACCCTACTCTTGCAAGTTGTGAGGCTTGTGCATTGAGCAAACAACACCGCAGATCTTTTACTCTCATTGGATCTCGTGCTACTGCTCTTCTTGAACTAATACACACGGATCTTTGTGGTCCAACTCCTGTTCCTTCCCTTACGGGTGCTTATTATTTTCTGACATTCATTGATGATTTGAGCAGGAAAACATGGGTCTATTTCTTGAAGCGGAAATCTGATGCATTTGCCCATTTCCAAGAATGGAAAGCGCTTGTTGAGAATCAAATAGCCCACCGGATTAAGAAACTCAGATCTGATAATGGTGGAGAATTTACCAGTCAAGCATTCAATCATTTTTGTGCTGATCATGGTATTGAGCGCCAACTTACCGAGCCTCATACTCCACAATATAATGGCATTGTTGAACGGAAGAATCGAAGCATTGTTGACATGGCACGTTGCTTGCTTGCTCAATCCTCAGCACCCATTCAATTTTGGGCTGAAGCAGTAAGGTTCTCAGTTTACCTTCTCAATAGATTGCCCACTGTTGCTGTGAAAAATCAGACTCCTAAACAAGATTTCACTGGCGTAAAGCCAAATTTGTCTCGCTTGCGTGTCTTTGGATGTGCTGCCTTTATGCCTATTCCCAAAGCTAATCGCAAGAAACTTTAGCATACCAGCAAGAAAATGATCTTTGTGGGTTTCTCTGACCAGTGCAAGCATGGTTATAGGCTGATTGATTCGGATACCAAGAAGCTTTGTGTTAGTCGCGATGTTATTTTTCATGAAGATGTTTCGGCATTTCAGCAAGGTTCAAAAACTCCTAATGTGGAATTTCTTGATATCTCTGCATGGATAACAGATGACGCCATAGCTTCCAAACCATCGGGCTCAGTTTCTGATATTCCAGCACCTGTAGCAGTTCCAACACCTGTAGCAGTTCCGGCACCTGCAGTAGTCCTAGCACCTGCAGTGCTTACAGCACCCCTGTTTCCTGATCATGGCGCAGATCTTGACATATCCAATCAAGGAGGAGATCTTGACCCATCTGATCCAGGAGAAGATTTTGATTATTCTGATCAAGGAGGAGTTGAAGAAGAACTTGATCGAAGTAAAAGGAAACGTTTTCCTCCTCAAAGGTTTGCTTTCTATGCTGAAATTATGCCCAGAATTATGGAGTTTTGTGGTGCTGCTATTATCAGTGAACCCACAAGCTATCGTGAAGCTATTTCATGTGCTGCTGCACCTCATTGGCAGCAGGCAATGGACCACGAAATGGATTCTATTGTTCAAAATGGCACTTGGGATTTGGTTCCTCTTCCTCATGATCGGAAGGTTGTTGGTAACAAATGGGTCTACAAATGCAAGCTCCATCCTGATGGCACCATCAGCAGCTACAAAGCACGCTTGGTTGCACAGGGTTTCAGCCAGCAATATGGCATTGATTACTTGGAAACATTTTCTCCAGTGGTCAAAATGATGAGCATTCGCATTCTTCTTGCATTTGCTGCTCATTATAATCTTGAGGTTCATCAAACAGATGTCAAGACAGCATTTCTTAATGGCAAACTTGATGAAGAAATATATATGAAGCAACCCCAGGGTTATATCAAAGCTGGTGCTGAGCATTTAGTATGCAAATTAACGAAGGCACTTTATGGGTTAAAGCAAGCATCACGTGCTTGGTATAAGACCATAGATTCTTTCTTCAAAGACCAAGGATTCCAGCCTATTGAGGCTGATTCCAATGTCTACATCCGTCGTCAAGGCAAGTTCTTACTCATCATTGCTTTGTATGTGGATGATTCCTTGCTCATAGGCAACAATAATGAGCACATTGCTGAATTCAAGACAAGGCTTGCTGCTAAGTTTCCAATGGTAGACTTGGGTGAAGCTCGCTATTGTTTGGGTTTGCAAATTGCAAGAGACCGAAAAAATGGGATTCTTCATATCTCTCAAAAGTACATTGAAGAAATGCTTGAGCGCTTTGGCATGGCTGATTGCAATCCATCTAAAGTTCCTATGACTCCAGGTACTCTTCTCACTAAGAAAGATTATCCACAATCGATCTTTGAACGTCTTTCTATGGCAAAAGTTCCATTTTACGCAATTGATTGGCAGCCTCATGTATTGCATGGTTTGCACCGGACTGATATTGCATTTCTTTGTTATAGCTCGACCAATTTTCAGCAGATCCAGGTCATAAGCATTGGGAAATGGCCAAGCACATTCTCCGCTACTTAAAGGGTGCTGCTGATTATGGCCTTACATATCGCAGCGGCAATAGTGATGCTTTTTCATTTGCCGACATATAGTGATTCCTCACTTAGCGATGTGATAGATAACTTCGAGGTCCACATCAGGCATTTGTTTTACGCTTGCCAATGCTGCCATTGCTTGGATCAGCAAGAAATAAGGGCATGTCTCTCTTTCATCCCAGGCGGAGTATGTTGCGGCATCTACGGCGGCCTCGTGAGATCATTAGTTTCAAGGACTTGCTTTTAGGCATTGGGCAACGACTGGACCAGCAAGGATGCTCATGGATAACAAAGGAGGCATTGATTGGTGCTCATTTGAAGTTCGACATCCAAAATCTAAGCATGTTCCCAAGCATTATCATTTTGTAAGGGACTTTGTGGGTGATAAGGTGTTCGGATTGAGCATGTTCCTACACGGGACAATACCGCAGATCTCTTGACTAAGCCTTTGGCTCGTGAGCTCTTTGAGCGACATCGACTTGGTATTGGTCTTGATAGATTCCAGATCTCATCTCCAGGAGGAGGAGGTTGAGCATGGAGATGGTGACCTCTCATCAAGGAGGAGTGTCGAGATATATGATATCGAGATCACCATCTTGCTGCTTGACAGCACTGATAGCACTCAGCACAGAGGTGCTGACTATGTGCTGAATCAGCACTTCATCAGCACCTATACCAGCCCACCCACTTGCCTTAATTAGCTACGGCACCGAATTGCCTTAATTAGTTACGGCATAATTATGTGTGGTTGGTAACGGGAGCAGTTATTATTTACTGCCCCTTTTTATATCTTGTATTCATACTTACGATCAATACAATTCCATTTGGCCTTTGTTTTGGGAGCTTGCGCTCTCGGATATCGGTGTGCATCCCCTTCTCTCCCTTTCTTGGTGCAACCTTGACAATTATCTAACTTCCATGGAATTATAGAGGTATAGTCCTTAAAATATATTAGTTTCATAGACATGAGGTATTGCCATTGGGGTATTGCCATTGACTAGGTTCCTAAGAGAATACATGCATCTAATACTTTCGGCTTGTATCCTTTAACATGTTTGCATGTTTTTTTAATAGCTCACAAAGAATAACACACTGCACATAGCTCTGCTTTCAAGATGTAGAACATGCTATAACTACTTTGCATCATCTGCCATATAGTACTCTTTGACATCACTAAATGCAATAACCAATATGTTTATGCATTTTCAAGGTGGACTTGATAGTCAAGATTTTTCTCTATAATGTTATTGCTATTAGTGACACTATCCCATTTGCTCTTCTCTGCATACCCATCTCACTTTTTTGACGATTACAGAAAAATGATAATCCAGCAATTTCTTTGTGCAGGATATGTATTTCATGACCTGTTCCTCCATGTAAAGCAAATGCACTAGCCTGTATAGCACCTTTTTGACAACTTGGCTTGTCAATCTACCCAAGAGCACATTCCAAGATATGTCTTGCTCAACTGCAAGAGCGAAGATATTAACATTATAAAGCAGAAAAGCTAAAGCAGATTTTAGCAAGTCGATCAACCTTTACCGTGGTGTTTTTAAAATAAGGGTTTATATCATTGTAAAATTCTAGCCTAAAGCCTTTGGGATTATCCGACTTTGTCCTTAAAGGTATTTAAGGGCACCTTCATCACGTTCAGTAACCTGAGTAAAAACCAAAGCATTAAAAACATGTCCAGTAATATTTGACTATTTGACTACAATATCAAAATTTACCTGCATCAAATACTTCATCTGTTCTCATAGTTGTTAGCTAAAACTCTGGCACTCCTGTTCATTGACTTAATATATTAGAAAAATTGAGAAGCGTTAATGAAAATAAGGTATGATCAACTACCTTATTCAGCCTTTTCTTCAGCTACAGGGGCTTCTATCCTTTCCATCTCAGCATCAAGCCACCCATTTGCAATATCATAACACTACGTGTAATAGATTCTCGTTAAATTTTGTCAAAACCACATTACGATTTGCTCCACATTCTCCGCATTACAATTTGCTACAAAATATAACTTGGCATAGAATAAGGCATACAATAAGTAATTCCCTATCTAGACATTTGCAAAAGAAAGCCAACTTATTGACTATTATTAGGTTAGTTATACATTGCAAGAATTAAGCATCCAATAGTGAATGTCTTGAAAACACATGTCTAGCAATCGAGTCACACCTTATAGCTTGAGTGGTACGTCAAAGGAAAGAAGGATAGCTATGCTAGAAGGCACTGACAGGCATAATCATGTAAGATTTAAAGAAGTCCTTACTAAAGCATATTGTGTTTAATACTTTGTGAACAAGGCTTTTGCTTTGCAAAATGGTCTTCCAATTGGGGCATGAATTATATCATTGATTTATATGGCCTTCTATCCACTGTTAGAGTTAGTTCTATGTAATCACGTATTGACACAAAGCCTAGTTTCAACCACACTTTAATCATAACTTCCATCAAATGAAGCTTTTGGTGGTGAGAAAATAGGGACTTCCACTGGCTGGCCAGTAGCGACTAATTGGCCATAACCAAGACGACCATGGTCACCCCTTCCAAATTGCATGTTTGCAACCATAAGATTATACGATTAAAAAGTCTTCAAATATAAAAACTGACTTTTCAGTATATAGTAACATTAACTTACAACGAACATTCACCCATCCTTGATCAAAGCTACCAAGTGGGTTACTCTATAGATAGATTAAATGGAAAATTGCGAGTATATGAAATCTAACCTAGACTGCAACATGCTCAAAAGTCCCTTCAAAGATCCTGTAACGATATATGTTGGTGCTAAAATGTTCTGTTATAGAAGCCCCAACAGGATATAATGGTTTCTTTTTTAAACTATTATGAACTAGTCAAAATACCACAGGTGGTCAAACCACAACGGGCACGTCCTCTCCTAACTTTGTCAGTTGTTTGCTATGGAAACTACAAGAGCAATATAGAATATACTTAAGAGAACAAATATAGGGCACAGGAAATATGACAAGCACACTACATTGCCATAAACTAACTGCAGAGAAAGACCATTTTTATAGACCATTACAACTGGAACAAAATATTTGACAGCATTGACAAATCTTGTTTTGGCGTGACTCCCCAATTCATCTGCCCGTCCCAATTGGGAGATGATGTGCACCTGTGCGAATCGAGACAATGAGTCTGGACATTTTTACCGGCAGATGAGTACACAGGTAATGTTACGGGCCCCGTTCCAATGAGGGGTAGTGTGTTGTCTTGACCTGTTATGGGTGCTGGTATCCAAGAGCTTGCTGAGGAAGCAAGCATCAAGGTATTGTCTCAGATGATCTGCCTCAGTTTGCACCTGTATGCACCTATGCTCCTTTACATTTTATCTCGCCAGCCACTAAGCTCTCGTTTCCCTCTAGCTCTCGTTTCCCTCTAGCGGTTCCATTGCCACAGTATGGGCCAGGTTAGGGAGATGAGCATTCTAGAATGTGACTCGCATGAAACCAACAAACCGCCGACTTGCTTCTCATTCATCTCAGCAGATTTTCTACAATGGTGGATAGTGGGTAGCCGCACACATGCGGACTACCCATAAAAAATAAAGGGAAAATCCAATTATATCATTTGGACCCCAACAAAATACAATGCTAATAAAGACTGGGCTAGTGTACCTGCCGAAAGCTTATCACCGGGATTAAAAAACCCCGCCCTTTCGGGTTTTCGAGGAAAAACCCTAGTGATAAGCCTTCGGCAAGGGGCTTGGACAAACGTAAGGCATAAAAATCGCTCCCAAAACCCACGAATGGAAAAGTTGAAACAGATGTCGCTCGCTAACCTGTACCTGCACATCACCAACAAAACAACAAGACAAAACAAACCTCCCAGAGTGGAGGGGCTGATTACGCACGTGCCACGCGATAAAAATACAATAACAAAGAAGGGGGGAGGTGGGTTCAAAGAGAATAAGGTACTTGCTGAGAGAAGAGGAAGCGCCGATGAGAAGTCGGGCGTAAACGCTAAAAAAATAGCGAACTCTCAACCAGAACGAGCATGCGTCGCCCGCATGCATGCAAAACATGCATGCTCGTCCCATTCTAGAATGGCGATCCGATGTCTCGGATCGATGGGATTCTAGAATGGGACTCGCATGAAACCAACAAACCGCCCGAATACCAAAGGACTTCCTTAACAAACTAGGATCGAGGACGAAGGTCACAGGATGAAGGCTAAAGGCCGAGAAAGGACAGCATGAAAAAAATGCCAAATTGGCCAAACCAGGCAGGAAGAAGCCCCTCCCCTGCCTGGAAACAATTCAAAGAGAATAAGGTACTGCTGAGAGAGAAGAGGAAGCGCCGATGAGAAGTCGAAGCAGAAACGCGCCTAAAATAGCGAATTCTCAACCAGAACGAGCATGCGTCGCCCGCATGCATGCAAAACATGCATGCTCGTCCCATTCTAGAATGGCGATCCGATGTCTCGGATCGATGGGATTATCCATATTGACCATCTTCTAAAAGTAGACATTGTGGCGATCAAGGGCTCGTGCTAAGAAGGCCTTCTACACCTGCTCCAAGTCATTCCGGGTAGCAAGGGCCTATGTGCGACTGAACAGGTGCGACTGATGAGCCCAATCATACAGCTCCGCTCTATTACCGTAGTTCTGCATTGCATATAGTACCTTCCAGCCTACTGTTGCTCATAGCCTCAATTATTCTTCGTCGCCTACCGTAGAAGATTAATGATGTCAACAAATCTACAAAGGATTACCCTCGTAACTATGCTATCAGATGAAAGCATGTAAGGAATTATTGCTATACATAGGCAATCTGGCAATTAACTCAACAGCGACATAGTTTTAGGCAATTTTAGTTCCCGAGGGTAGATCAGAGTGATAGGCAAAAAACTATATACACATCCCCCTTTTGTTTCACTTAGAGAACATCAATTTCTTTGAGTTTTAGTGTTGCGAAGCCACATTCCCAACCATACTTGTTCCTCTTAGAATATGAGAAGGGTAACATTTCACTAAAAGACACTGTAGTAAAAGCTTAAAATTATCCTCGCAATGTGCTTTTGCAATGCATTGTTCAATGTTATGTAAATTAACAGTGTACATACAAAAGCCTAGTTCAAATTTTGAGATCTAAAAATCGCATAGAATGACAGTCACTAGGAAGTAAATTGTTAACCTATAAAAGAGCATCATTCTTACATTAATGTATGCCCTTCCCAGGGGGTGCAACTAATGTAAATCACATAGGGCATGTGCATGCATACGGTCAAGGAAAACTAACCCTTATATGGAAATTTCCTTTAAAAAATTCCTTCATATTTTAAATACCCCTACCATATTTCTTATATAGCTTATATGGAATTCCAGCAAAAAAAGCTTCCTCCAACACTTATACAGTACGGTTGACAAAAAAAAACCCCTCCCTTACACTCACATGGTTTATACGATTTTTTCTGCAAGCATCCCTGGGACGCCCTTGCATATTTTATGAGTGAAGTAGGGAACTAAGTGCATACTTGAGAGCACTAAAAATAGGTTTGCAAGTTCCTTAAAACCACAATTACAATCAGTTAACCTATATAGCAAATTAGGCATTAGGATGGACACAAAATCAGTTCAGCCATAAGGCATCAAGTTGGTACCATGTCTGGAAAGTTCTTGCAAAGAAGCTTGTAATAATTACCTCAGCATTTGCCCATGATGGTGGCTTTTTTAATCCTTCACGAATGTTGAGCGTTGATAAATATTGTCATTTAAATCTGGCTTCAAGTAGCAAAGAAAGTCGGTGGTTGTTGGTTGGCTGTGTATTTTCCTATATTTCCATCTCAACGGCAATTGCCTAAACAATCTGCATCACTAATATCTTCCCTTAAAGATTGGTAGACTGAGCAAGTAACCTAGTTATATCCATCCTATTGTCATCGTTCTCACTTGTAAATGACTTCTTTTCAAGGAGATCAGAGGATTCAAACTCCTTATCACTAACATCCTCACTATCTTCAGTTATAAGGATTGTCACACACACTCTATTTTGCTTCACTTTGTGCTTCCATGAAAAGAGCATACCATTGTCTCCAATATCAAATAAATTCCCTCTCCCTCTCTTGATCTTTCTTTTCTATGCTTTTTGTTCGAGTTTCTCAGTTTCTCTAGTTCTTGCATTTGCACATCCAGTAGAAGTTCGTTCTCTTGCAAGTTCTCGGTTCTTTTGTTGTGATTGGTTTTTCTGCTCTTTTGCTTATACATCTTAACTTATCATGCTTTGTTCTAAGGATTGATAGTTCTTCATAGTGCTTCTAGAGGCTAGTTTGCATCATTGTATTATTAACGGTTGTTGATTGATGCGTGTCTGTTTAAGTTCTATCTTCATGGCAGATCAGAACGCTCTTAGCACTGCTCAGATCTCATTGTGTGTTATTAATTCAGTTTAAAATTGACATATGGAAATGTAGTTTGGAACATGCCATGTCCATTTTGTCCATATTTCGCTCATAACTAACTGAAAAGCACAGATTCCTTCAAGCAAGATTACCCAAAAGAAGTCTTATGGAGAACAATTTCAAATTTGTATTAATGTGATTCTTTTAAGGGGGATTCATATCTCTAACATATAATTGTAATAAGAAGGAAGGAAGGAAGGAAGGAAGGAAGGAAGGAAGGAAGGAAGTATATTTTAACGTCCACGGAGACCAACTGGCCTATGAGACGGTTTTACAATATAGCGGAAAGTTTCCAAACACAAAATAAAACCACAGAAACCCTGTACAATGTATCTCTACCACTGGGATGAAAAAACCCCCCGTGTGGGAGGAAAAACCCTTGTAGTAGGCGTTGAGAGGCCCTATTTGGGCGCTCAAATTCCCTGTGCTGTGAGGGACTCCCTGACGATGGAGACTTGCAGAATGTAGGACGCAAGACGTGCCACCATTGGCGAAGCCAGCAGTTGGTGAATTGCTATCTCAGAGCATCTGAGATCGGCATGAGCTGCTCGGATGTGTGCATATGCTGGGCATTCCTGTAGAGCATGGTGTTCATCTTCTACTATCTGCATGTGACAGCACTGGCATAATCTCTCATGTCGGGGGATTCCCTGCCCTCCATCCGTACCCCAGCGGCCTGTCTCAATTCTGAGATGGTGGGACCCTGTCCTTATTGCAGCTATAGCTCTTCGTTTCTTGGTGGAAATGTGTGCCTTCAGATACTGGTGGGGGCCGTGTTCAAGCGACGGATTGACCTGTGTGGTAGTGCTCTGTTTTGGGCTTTGCAAGAGTGGGCGCATCCCACAGAGAGGCAGCAAAGCGCGCATTCAAATGCAGCTCTTGCTCTGCGATATCCGACATATCTACAATGTGTTGATAGTCTATGGACCATCGTGCGAACCATCCCCTACAATGCTCTTGCCATACTCTCTTCAGACGTTGCGGCCCTTGTGCCAATAACAGAGCCCGGGGAGGAAGACATTGTGCATCCATTTCGTCAACCTTATGGAAATACGCAAGGTGCCTGCACATAGCAGAATGCTGCAGGGGCCAAAAGCCAGTCTCATACAGCAAAATTGGATAAGGCACCGTGTCCTTGACGCCTAGGCTGTATGTCAGGAAAGCCTTCTGCACCCTCTCTAGCTTATCCCAAGTACCTTTGCTAATCGCTGGCCCCCAGACCTCTACCCCCCTCTGGAAGATCGGTTCCACGAAAGTGCTTTCGGAACAAGTGTGTTTTATGCGTGCCCAATCGCAGAGATCTATTTCGCGGATGACTATTCTTGCATTGCATCTGGGCTTTCCATCCCATGACCTTGACCCTTCTTTCTACACAGTCATCCCATAGCATGTTAGTAGAGAAATCGATTCCCAGATACTTAAAGGTCCTTACAACTTCCATCCGTTGTCCTCTGAAATAGAAGTCTAGGATATCATCATGTTGCATGCGTGATTGGCAACAACTTGGTTTTGGTGGTTGATTGTCATTCCCGCTATATCACGTAATTGAGAGCATCAAATGTTCCGCGATACTCCACGGCCGTATGGGATAATAAGCCGGATAAATGCATAGAGCAACCGCTTTTTATCAGATATGGCTCTGGCAACTTCGGTCCACCACCTCCATGTTCTTGCATCCAGGTCTCCAACTGTAGCGATGCTTTTTGGATTTCAAGAATGCCTTATAGTCCCTAATGGCTCGTGGGTCGAAATGTGGATCTAAGATGGTGCGTGGCCGACTCTTTAGAGCCTTACATTCCGCGTCAAACCAGGAGTTTTGAGGGAATTGCACGGTGTCCCTCTGGCTGGAGCTTTCTTTGCCAAAGCATTCATTGGGCCGCTGCGGTAAAGCCTTCACCAACCATTCACACTTATCAAGCAATGTATAGAGGGCATCAATCCCCTGTAGCTCACGTTCAAGCTCCATCTCATATCCTGCTTGCTTCCTATAGTTGGTGTGTATCCCAAACCCAGGGGTGCACGCCCTGCGGGCCACGCCAATCGAGTGCCTCCAATCCAAAGTGACATAAAGTGGATAGTGGTCTGACAAAGTCTCTTCATCTCTTATTCCTGTGCCTATCGCGAAATCATGAATGATATCAAGTTCTGGCACCGAAGCTAGGAGATAGTCCACCACACTGGCTCCCCCATTGCCCCCGTTGCTTCTGCAAGTGAAGCCCCCTAATCGCGGCCACCTGAGCATACCATTGCAGATTACCATGTCAAAGATCTGACATAGCTGGACCAACTCTCTTCCAAAGGCTCCGGAGACTGTATCCTGGGAGCGTCTTGCATGCTGCGATGCCTCCGTTTCTAACCAAAGTGGGCAGCTTAGGTGGTTATGCTTTTTCTAACCAAAGTGGGCAGCTTAGGTGGCTATGCTTTTTATGGAAAATTATGATTTGAATTGGACATCTGTGAGCATATAAAAAGTTTGGAAGGAGGTAGTTTCTTCTGGAAGTTTCAAGCATGGAGCTTTCGTCCATCTTCTGGAAATTTTTCGCATATTCTTTAGCGTCGTATATAAAGGGCAAAGGTCAGCTGCTTAGATCAAATTGCATTCATAGGCATCTGAGGCTGAAGCAGGGTCAAAGATATAGAAGCTATGTATGCATCCAGGTTAGATTTGTAGGGCATAAAGGCGAAAAAAAAATGAGAGTGAGTTCTGGAGCTCTGGGTGGATCTTCAATTTCGGCGGGGTTCCAGTGCCATAGGAAACCAAGAAGAGCTTTGGTGCTCCTTAACAAGCAAAAGACAGTCGATTCTTTTTTAAGGATAGAAATTGGGACTGTGGTTTTTGTCATCTTGTAGTTGCTGCTTTTGTTTTTTGTGAAGAAATTATTGGGAACGTTTTTTCAATTGGTGTTTGTTTACATCAATTCTATCTGTTACTAGAAAGACATCGTGAAACAATTTTCTTAACAGTGGCGCTGCAAGTCCTAGAATCCTGAATTGTATGGCTTCACTATTCCTTGACATGGATCTACTTCTAATGCATATTTGGAAATCATGGACTAGATTAGGCTGTATTTATTTGCGATAAACAGTGTTTTCCTTCTCATTTATGCAGGAGTTAACAATGGTAATCTTTATGGGCTTTCCTGTCATTTTTGACCAACTTTGAGTGATCGCAATTTCAGGATCTTAAATAACTTTGTTTGAATATTTGTGGCAATAAGACGAAGGCTAATAACGTGATAGTTTATTTGGCCTTGTTCCTAGAGGGACTGATAAGCAAAAGTTAAAGGATCAGGCAAGAGGGATATGTTTACAACAAGGCAAACAGGCTGGTGTTATTGTAAGCAATGAATAAGGAGGGAAGAAATACAGACTTAAAGATTTGGCGAGACAAGGCCATGTATCGAATCATACAAACAATAATATCATCATCCAAAAAGCATAACCAGGTTCAATTGTTGTTTCCATTATTGAGGGAGAAACTATAGAAAAAACTATACGAGACAATCTATTGGGTTTAGTTGATACCTCTATTAACGTAGAAGAGACCATTAACATAGAAGAGAAATGGCTTCGAATCTGTCTGACAACAACGGCACTCTATTGCCATGTTTCTTTTGCTTCCAAGACTCCATGGAAACTGATCTCCCTAGCTTTAAGCAAGGTAAGCTACCAGTTTTTTTGCCACGTTCTTGTGAGATGAAGAAAACCAAATTCAAATATTCTCTAGTATATTAGAACATGGCAAACTGTTAGATAATTGACCCATCAAACAATAAAACTCCATATTGAATCATAAGCAAAAATTGGTAGCACAGTTGATCTTCCTTAAAACACCCTTCTCGACTGTAAAAAGAAATGAGAAATGTGCAGATAGGGCAGGCAATTCTTTTGCCCACACTCAGCAAGGTCCTGTCGTTATTCTGTGCTAAGAAATAAGAAGTGTGTTTGCTGATGGCTACGGCTATGGTGGAAGAGGATATGGTTGCTGGAGCAAAATAGGCCAACGCAAAGGGCTTTTCCCTAGAGCAGTAGCTTGCAGTTTGCAGTTTGCCAGTTGTCGCGGGGGCATCTAGGAAAAAAGTTTACTAGGGGCATCTAGTTCCTAAGGCGACCAACTAAAAGTTTACTAGGGGCATCTAGTTCCTAGGATCCATCACCAACTAAATCGACATGCATCATTCCCATAGTATACCACAGTAGAAGGTGGAGCAGATAAAGCCATGCCCCTAGAGTTGCCCCTAGGACCTAGACTTCCTAAGGCGGGATTATATCCTGCCTACAAAGTGTGCATGTAAGGCAGAAGTTTTGCCCAGCGGATGTGTGGTGAGTTGGTATAGGCCTAGTAATGCCAAAATAAATGTGCATTTGGTCATGGGTTCAAACCTTGCCAATGTATGTTTATCTTTGGGAGTTGGTTATTGGGGGTATACGATGATGATCCCCGACGTGGTAGAACTTAAAAGCCTATACGTGTCCTCCACTTTGGCAGCCGCAAGGCAGTGGGATAAGCTAGCTAGTCTGTACAAGATTAGTATAGTATGGACCTTAAACAAAGTAATAAAAAAACAATCTGTACAAGATTAGTATAGTATGGACCTTAAACAAAGTAATAAAAAAACAATGGGACTATGGTAGGTGACACTAGGATGGTGAGGCTAAAAAAGCCATGCCCCTAGAGTTGCCCCTAGGACCTAGACTTTCTAAGCCGGGATTATATCCTGCCTACAAAGTGTGCATGTAAGGCAAAAGTTTTGCCCAAAGGATGTGTGGTGAGTTAGTATAGGCCTAGTAATGCCAAAATAAATGTGCATTTGGTCATGGGTTCAAACCTTGCCAATGTATGTTTATCTTTGGAAGTTGGTTACTGGGGTTATACGATGATGATCCCCGACGTGGTAGAACTTAAAAGCCTATACGTGTCCTCCACTTTGGCTGCCCAAAAGGCAAGTGGGATAAAGCTAGCTAATGCATACAAGATTACTCTAGTATGGACCTTAAACAAAGTAATAAAAAAACAATGGGACTATGGTAGGTGGCACTAGGATGTTGAGGCTAAAAAAGTCATGCCCCTAGAGTTGCCCCTAGGACCTAGACTTCCTAAGGCTGGATTATATCCTGCCTACAAAGTGTGCATGTAAGGCAAAAATTTTGCCCAACGGATGTGTGGTGAGTTAGTATAGGCCTAGTAATGCCAAAATAAATGTGTATTTGGTCATGGGTTCAAACCTTGCCAATGTATGTTTATCTTTGGGAGTTGGTTACTGGGGTTATACGATGATGATCCCCGACGTGGTAGAACTTAAAAGCCTATCGTGTCCTCCACTTTGGGCTGCCCTAAAGGCAGTGGGATAAACTAGCTAGTGCGTACAAGATTAGTCTAGTATGGACCTTAAACAAAGTAATAAAAACAATGGGACTATGGTAGGTGGCACTAGGATGGTGAGGCTAAAAAGCCATGCCCCTAGAGTTGCCCCTAGGACCCTAGACTTCCTAAAGCGGGGATTATATCCACGCGCCTACAAACAAAGTATGCATGTAAGGCAAAAATTTTGCCCAACGGATGTGTGGTGAGTTGGTATAGGCCTAGTAATGCCAAAATAAATGTGTATTTGGTCATGGGTTCAAACCTTGCCAATGTATGTTTATCTTTGGGAGTTGGTTATTGGGGTTATACGATGATGATCCCCGACGTGGTAGAACTTAAAAGCCTATACGTGTCCTCCACTTTTCCTGCCCGCCAAAGGAGTGGGATAAACTAGCTAGATGCGTACAAGATTAGTCTAGTATGGACCTTAAACAAAGTAATAAAAAAACAATGGGACTATGGTAGGTGGCACTAGGATGGTGAGGCTAAAAAAGCCATGCCCCTAGAGTTGCCCCTAGGACCTAGACTTTCTAAGGCGGGATTATATCTGCCTACAAAGTGTGCATGTAAGGCAAAAGTTTTGCCCAACGGATTTTAATCCCGCCTTAGAAAGTCTAGGTCCTCCTCACCATCCTAGTGCCACCTACCATAGTCCCATTGTCTTTTTTATTACTTTGTTTAAGGTCCATACTAGACTAATCTTGTACAGACTAGCTAGTTTATCCCACTGCCTTGCGGCAACCAAAGTGGAGTCCCATTGTTTTTTTATTACTTTGTTTAAGGTCCATACTAGACTAATCTTGTACAGACTAGCTAGTTTATCCCACTGCCTTGCGGCAGCCAAAGTGGAGGACACGTATAGGCTTTTAAGTTCTACCACGTCGGGGATCATCATCGTATAACCCCAGTAACCAACTCCCAAAGATAAACATACATTGGCAAGGTTTGAACCCATGACCAAATGCACATTTATTTTGGCATTACTAGGCCTATACTAACTCACCACACATTTTTGCCTTACATGCACACTTTGTAGGCAGGATATAATCCCGGCTTAGAAAGTCTAGGTCCTAGGGGCAACTCTAGGGGCATGGCTTTTTTAGCCTCACCATCCTAGTGTCACCTACCATAGTCCCATTGTTTTTTTATTACTTTGTCTAAGGTCCATACTAGACTAATCTTGTACAGACTAGCTAGCTTATCCCACTGCCTTGCGGCAGCCAAAGTGGAGGACACGTATAGGCTTTTAAGTTCTACCACGTCGGGGATCATCATCGTATACTCCCAGTAACCAACTCCCAAAATAAGAGACATTGACAAGGTTTGAACCCATGACCAAACGAACACTTATTTTGGCATTACTAGGCCTATACCAACTCACCACACATCCGTTGGGCAAAACTTTTTGCCTTACATGCACACTTTGTAGGCAGGATTTAATCCCGCCTTAGGAAGTCTAGGTCCCCGACGTTCATAGGACCAACTAAATCGACAACTAAATCGTTCCTAGGGATATCATCCTAGGGGCGTCGTTCTTAGCCAGAATTTTTTTTTTTTTTTTTTTTTTTTTTTTTTTTTGAAGGCAAGAATGATCTGTATTGTATTCAAAAGATAAGAGTGTTTACACATACAGTGAGTCCAGCGCTGCTATCACTTCTCCAATCCATGATAAGCAGTCCGGACTCTAGCCCAGTACTTGGAGCCTCTCTCAACTTCTTCTCCATAGGATACTATAGGAGAGAAGGCCTCGGTTCCTAGGCTAAATTTTATAAAGAAACGGTCTAAGACCTTATTACAGAGGCTCCACAATAGGCCTGATAGGATATTTTAAGCACCTGGTCACCAGATATTCGTTAATCTTGTCTCCACCGCCCAGGATCAAGAGCAGGGTTCAGGCTGCTGCTTCCCATTCAAGAATGGCCATAAGAGATCTTAGTGAGAAGGAGCCACTTGAAGCATTCTCCGAGAAATATCCCAGCAACCAAGGCGAGGCTCATACGCAAACCAAGGCTTAGCCAGAATTTAACCTTCTCTTAGCTTTGCAAACTTGTACCTTTTCGTCAACTATGGGTCTGGTATACTTGCCAAGAAGTCAACCCAAGGAGTTGCAAGCTGTGAGAACACATATCATGTCATAATAAGCAACATGTCATATTTTTTGTATGAAGCCTTATGCAAGCTTATTTTTTTCTTTGAATTTTGCTAGCTATGCACATTTTTTTTTTTTTTTGGGGGTATGGTCCAATTTGATTGTAAAAAATTTCTGAGTTGAGTTGGTAAAGCAGGGCATTGACTCAATTGTGCATGTAATGCAATTGTAAATATTGATATAGTGCTGACAGAATAGTCCTTGAAAAAATAGATATTGAAACTCATCAATAATGGCAAAGAAATTGCTACATTTGTCCCCAACCCATGCCATCAGCTTTCATTTGCTGAGCTTATTCACAGAGTACTATTTCGTGTTTGTTCAAAATTTGTAAGTTGCAAGTAAAACAAACTTTGGCCACATCTATCATTGTAATAATATCATAGACCAATGTGTTCTTTTTAGCTCGATAAATTGCCTGAATGCATTTATTTTCGCAAAAATGCTAGAAGGGGGCTAACTGTAAAAGGGAATCATAATGAAGTGGATAATCTCTAAGGGGCGCAGAACAGCCACAAATGTAGCAATTCATATGTATTCATAGTTCCATCATGGGATGAAGTGATCCTATAAAAAACCTCTACATACTCTCATACTCATCTAACCCTGACCCTTGATCCAAGGCATATTCCACAGAATATCAAAACCCACAAACTGCAAAGGTGGTCTCAAATGTATTCTATTGAAGTCAAACAAGTACATACATGGTACTTAACATCAACTAAACATGCATTGTCCACAGATTATAGCAACTCCATTGCTGCTCAACAGTAGGGTTGACTGCAACACAACCTCCACTTCTAACACAGAGAAACGCATGAAAACAGATTGGAGAAGAGGAAGCCTGCCCTGCACCACCCAGCTGCATGTCACCCACAGCATACCAGTAATGCACTTCACAAGGAGATCCGCACAGCAGTCATGTTGTCGATCACATGAAACAAAGAAATAACATGATAAAGCATGGGGACTTGAACCCCATCGACATAAGAAGGTCCCATGATGCTTCGCCTAGCATAATGGAACTCCCCAAGGGCATCCCATTATGCCAGGGGGCTAATCCCATGCAAGTGCTCAAGCACACCAATGCTAATGCAAGTTCCTCATCATCTAAAGCTTTTTAATTTTCTTAATGCAGAATCCATGCTACAGCCACACAGTGCAATGCAACTAGGAAGAAAAGAATAACAGAAAATGAATTACAATCCCATAATAAAACAGTCCACAATTGCTCGTGATGTTTAATGCATGTGCATGCCTCCTCGCCAACTTGTCATTTCTCTGCGCAATTGTTAGAGGCAGAATACATAGCATGGCAAACCTGAGAGATTGAGAAGCAACCTGTCAATGTGCCTCAACTCCCGCAGCAGCAACGCGCGTGCCAAGTTCATGTCGCTCCTGAGAGCTTGCCTCTCCCTCGCCGAGACCGCAACTTCATCCCACTCCATACTTCCAATGGTCTCCTCTAGCTCATGGAATAGGCGGCCCGGCTGCATATGAAGCAAGCGCGCAGAAGCTGCAACTGTCTCTGCAAGGTGTTATATTGACAACACAGGTCAACAGCTCAGATGCCGCATGAGCCCGCTCTGCATCTGCAGATGCTACAACAGGATGTGGAAGGCTAATGGAAATCAGATTTTTCACAGAGGGGGGCTGAGGGAGTGGAGGTTCAGGAGGCCTATCAGGAGGAGTGAAGGACTCCACCGCCTCTTGCTGTCCATTCTCCAAATGGACTACGAAAGGCATTGGCACAAGCATGTCCCTGCATGCACATCAAATCAGTACTCTAAACCTGCAGCAATGAAGCCATACAAAAAAAAGGGGGTAGCTGCAAACATGAAGCAAAGAAATGCAAACATGCCATCAATTGATAGCCATCGTGTAGTCAATAGAGTCCAGGGGAATAAAATCAGGCTGCTCCGACGTTCCCTCCTGAACTCCTCGTCAGCAATGTCAACAAACCCCTCATCTCCATCTCTAGGGCGGCATGCATCATCGTAATATCTCTTCCTTGCCTTACCCAATCGCTCTACGGGTTGCATACCTGCAGGGACATTGAATATCACACAACGCACATCACTGGACATGGCGTGTGACGGATTCAGAGTTATTCTCCATGCTGCCTTCACACGATGCTCTGAAATGAACGCACAGTTAGTAGGCAAGATCCACTGGCTGGATAGAATGAACTTCCCCGTTCTGAGCATCCGGCACATAGTGTATACGAGGGAGGCACACAACTGCTTCTTGCCATGGTACTTTACAAAATGATGGGCTCTATGCAGCAAGTTCTTGTTGTCCAACACCATAACACTTTTAAGATCACCTGCACCATGAAGCAGATAGAGATCTTTGCCCATCTCGATCTGCTTCTCACTGACATTACGAAGGCAAACCTTGAAGTGGACCTTCCCAAAGTCCTTCAGGCGATATCCAACCAGTCCCTCGAAGCAATGCATCCTTGTGTTCTTAAGGGCCTTGCAGATGAGGAGGATGCCTGCTGGCTTTTGGGATCCCAACCAAAAAACTTCTTGATGGCAGCATTGACAGCACGAGGCGTTTTCAGCGTGGTTCTCAGCACTCCCTGACAATGCAAGTGATCCAGCTCGGATCCCCTCTCAAGGGCCACAGCCTCTGCAACAGTCTGGCTTTTCAAATAATCCACAAGTCTGTCAAATATGCTAAGGGGGACATCACTCCCAGCATATCCCAGGGTAAGGCTCACATCTAGCAACCCACTGCCCTCATCCTCACTATCTAATCTACCTCTACCCTTACACCTCTCCTCTGTATTCCCCACAAAAAGCATCATGAACACAAGGAAATTTGGCCTCAGGAGGCAGAGTTTGTTTCTTATACCTAGTTGCCCTCTTCACCATCTTACCTCAATTGCAAAACCACTTGCAGGCCCGAAAACCACAAGGCAGCAAACAGATAAGGAGAACAAGCAGATGAAGGCGAAAAGCTTCTGCTATCCCAGCCTTGATCAACAGTTGCTCTACATAAACAGAACAAAAACATGAAGGCGACTTCACAAGCTTCCTCCACAATGAACGATGCCGAAGACACAGCCACAACACCAAGATTTAAAGAGCGGACTCACCTGCGACTTCCAAAGGATATAGCCACGACCTCCACCGCCGTATGCGAAATTGCCCCAGCTCTGCTCCATCGCCTCCACGCGACAGGACTTCTAAAAATGAGAAACCTTCAACCTAGCCCGATCAACCATAGCAATCCCAAACCCTTATTTTTGACGTCACGAAAAATACCCTTTCCACATACGAATACCCCCCTAAACCTTAGGAAATCTCATGTTATCCCAACCCCAAACAACAATTGCCCAACATAATATAAGGATTTCCTAAATGAATATGACGTTAGCTAGCTTAACATCCTGCTAGATTTGTTACGAACATGTACCTCATTACATATAACCTGCCCTATCTATCTCCTCTTTCCTTATAAAACAATTCGTATGTACTTCTTTTTTGTTAAAATATTCACTACAAACCAATTAATTTGATCCCCTGCGTACATAACCACTCTCTAACAAACACGAAGTAGGGGCGGCAATGTTCGCCGTGATAAATTCTTGTATGTATTAGTGATATAAACTAGTAGAGTAGAGAGGAAGGGGTTTGTTATTGTCTATTTTGTATGCAAAATAAGAAGAAACAAAAAGAAGTTTGATGATGTTGAGAAAGATTGCAATTTCAAGTGAGCCATCCCTTTTTATTGCTTTTGTGAAGGTGGAGTGTACATAGAAAAACAATAGAGGATTGCACAATCCAATGGAAAATGACCACATTATTGGGAGAATATAGTTATGTAGCAGGTGGGGAGGATGAGAAAATCGGCAAGGTCGAATCGACGAAGAACAGAGGAGCAAGTGATCCCGGAAACGTAGAGAGAGGAAGTCAAATTTAAAATCAAAGCTGATCTTCACAGCTTCTACTTGTCCGCAATACGAACACCCAACGAACATATAAAGTGTGCCAAATTATTTTTATTTTATGTTATTGGGCTATGGATGGAAGGTAAAAAGTAGTGTTGGGCAAAGTTCGGGGAACACTATAAACCAACCGGTTGAAATCGCAAATTTTCCGGTTCGATTAGTGTATCGTAGGAATTTTTCCGACAAATTTCCTTAAGGTTTTCTATTAAGACAATAGAAATTTCCCAACCATAGGCAATTTTCCGATGGGACCTCCATCTCATATATTTTACGATGACGTCACGAGAGACGTCACATGGACACTAATTTTCTAAAAAGGGCGGGATGACGTGGACGAAGAAACCACGTGAGGCGGTCAAAGCGCCGCGAAAAGGAACGGTCAAGGACAAGAGTCCACGTGATAAGTGGTCCAAAGGGGAAAATACCATAAAATGAAGAGGACACGCGTCAGGCGCTGAGGCGTGGAAAGCTTTCCATTGCTGGCAAAAGCGGTGGGGAACTGACAGTGCTGGCATCACGCCGCCGGCGCGTGCCCACCCTGGATTAGCAACCCAACCGGATCTTTGATTTCCGGAGATTCCACATCTTTTTCGACCACTTTTCCATTGGCTAAAATGTCCGCAACTCAGTCGCAAATCTTCCCCCAGACCTGCCAAATCTCCCCCTTAATTTCTAACTGGTCCAAAAAACCTGCACTCCATTTTTTTCTTCATTCCTCGAGTCGGCTAGTCTTTTCTCCTTTTTATTGCTCTATCACTCCCCTGATCTGCCTCGAGAATTGATGAGATATTTTACACTGTGTGGGTGTGGCATCATCAGGAATTTTGACCTTATCCCATTTAATAGAGGCTTAAAACACTCTCAAATTCACGCTTTAACTATCATTCTAGTTACAAAACCAAATCTTGAAGCCAGAATGCTAGCAAAACCTTTTATGCTCATAACACAGAGGCTTAAACCATTCTCAAATTATCTTCATGCTTGTTAGAAAACTAAGAGGCTTAAACCATTCTCAAATTATCTTCATGCTTAAACACTCTCGAATTCACGCTTTAACTTTCATTCTAGTTACAAAACCAAACCTTGAAGCCAGAATGCTAGCAAAACCTTTTATGCTCATAACACAGAGGCTTAAACCATTCTCAAATTATCTTCATGCTTGTTAGAAAACTAACCTGCAAAGCAGAATACTAGCAAAAGTTCCTATTCGCATCACAGTTTTAGCTTGTAATCTTTCATTCTATAACTTACAAAACCAACCTTTCAGGCAAGGTTCCTAACAGCATAATTTTGGCCTCCCAAGCTTAGCAGGGTTCTGCACTTCTAAAGCCTAGCATGAATTTTCATATTGCTTTCATAGCTTGGAAAATTTGTATCATCCTTTACATAGGATTCTATATACGGTCAAAGGTGTAAAATCAACTATGGTGTTAAGTTGTTAAGTGTAAAATCAACTTGCTCTGCTTCTTTAAGCTTAGTATCATATCACACAAAACAGAAATATCAGATTGGTGCAACTTGTTATGGTCCTTTTCCAGACATTAACTTAAGTGATGTAATGCCTTTAAGAGGCAAAATTGTTTTAAGTGCCTTGATGCAATTTGTTCTGCTGTCCAATATCGGTTAAAGCGTCTCTGGCTAAGACATTCTTTCATATTCAACTTGGTTTCACCATCATAGCATTTAGAATCAGCAATACCAGATTTCTGATCTGGTGATAAAATGTACCAGTAAATCAATTTTTACCATACTGATAAATTGATATGATCTATCCAGTAATTCGAATCAATAACATATAACCCACTGCATAGCAACTCTTATAAAAAGAATCAGCAAAAGATTATTTTCTGATCTGGTGATGCAAAATGTGTGAGTAAAGTACCTATTCTAAAGAACCTTACCATGCTCATCATTTCATGGGATTAAATCTCGGCTATCCAGTAGTTTGATTAAATAATGAACATATTTGGTAAAACAGCAATTTGCTGAAACTGGCACCAAAATGAAGAAAAGCTTTTGACAACAAGATGAACATGAAAGTCTGACCAAACTGAAGTTGTTTATCATACAAATTTTGATACATAAAAGGCATTCTGCTGCCTATGATTACAGAGAGAGAAAATTTAGCTCCTGATAGATATGTCAGGAAACCAAAATCTGCAAGCAAATTCAAAACTTTAGACTGAGCCATGAGAAGAAACATCAGTAGCAGCAGGGCTGTTAAATCTCCAGACAAAGAGGGGGCCAAATTCTACATCATGAAATCTGGAGATCTGGGCATGGAGGCTGATAGAGCAAGGCTTATTTCCTGATACCCATTCAACTCTGGTCTTGCAATGGCAAGAAACAAGGTGGAAAGGAACTTGCCAATTCCTGAGCATCACATCTTTGCAAAATCTCAGGTCCAAACATCTTGCAGTAGATCCAAGCCAAGAACAACCCACCAATTGCTTGTAAGCAGTGTTCACAAATCTGACTCTGTTTTCAGAATCAGATATGATACTGGGCACAGAAGACTGCTCCAGATCATGCTTCAAAGCTTCTGCACACTGCACAGTAGGAAATGGAGAAACATTGCTGCTGCACTCTATAATTTCTTCCATGGATATGGCAGATCCAACAGGTCTCAGAGGCTGAGGAGCAAATACTTGGTGGCAGACTGAAGGCAGTATTATTTTTTGAGAATTGGCAGTATCTCTAATTTCCCCATCTCTTAGAGCTCCTTTTCTGTTCAAAAATCCCCAAACAGTCACTCTAATATGTGGAGTATGCAACCAGAAAGAAGACAAAGCAATAGGATGGCCTAAATTTTCAAAAGCTCCGGCCTCCATTCTAGCATTGATCCTTTCAGAGATTTTTTTGAAGGCCAAGTTGGACCACAGCATGCGATTTTGCTCGTCCGTAAGCAAAATTGGATCTGGAGAAGAAAGGTAAGCTTTCTCAAGAGTTCCCATGGTTACAGAATCACCAGAACTGCTTGAGCTAGGACTTCTATCAAAACATACAATCCGGCGTACCTCTTTTGCTTCCTTTCTGGGCTCGTAAGATCTTCCTGCCGATAAGCACAACCGGGTTAATGATTCTTCATCCTCGTCCTCTATAGCTCTGGAGCTTCCTTCTGAGGAGCAGGACGTTATCGAAGATTCGCAAGGAGAATTGGAAGGAGTTTCGGGAAGAAGAGGCAGAGTTACTACGTCAGTCCTTGTCTCTGATTCTTGCCCTTCGCCATAGCTTTTTGCAGCAAATCCGGCTCCAGGCATCCATAAATTTGCTCCAGAAATTTTTTCTTGACAAAGACCCGAAACCCCTTGGGTCGACTTAGGAGCAAGTAACTTCCCAGCGCAGATGGGATGAAGGTGCAAGCCATAGCCATGACCTGCAGCCCTGTCCATGAAGGCGGGATCCGACTCTATATCAACTGGGCCAATGTCATACCCCATTTTTGGAGCCAAACCCGAACTGGGTTCATCCTTGGATACCTTGCAAATTTTTTTCTGCCCTTTCTGCTGAGACCCAGTTTCTGAACCGCGCTTTCTCACCCGTTTGGCCTTGCTGGGCGCGGCTATGGCAGCTGTTACGGGCTTCGCATCCGGCGAAGACATAGCTCCATCTTTTTCTTTCTTGGGAATCACAGGCTTCGGCGCTATTGGGCGATATCTCGCCATTATATGCTCTGCCCTTAACGGAAGCTTGAAGGCAGGGGATTGATAGCCATAGCCGGATTGCTCTAATAGATTCATCTCCAATTTTGAAGAGGCAAAATGGGGATTCAAAAATGGGAATGAAGGAATCGCAAGAAATATCTCTCGATGGGTTTTTGAATCTGAGGCTGCGGAAGAATGCAGAACCATGAATCAAGCATTTGAAGCAAGAAAATGGTCGGATTGATGGGGAGGAGGAATAGATTTGTGAGAAATCCAAGAGCCGGGTGTCCGAAATGGATTGATCGATCAAGAAGAGAGGGCAGGGCAGAGGTTATAAGGCGGAATTTTGTGGGAACAATCAGACAGGAGCAAGGCAAAATATGCCAAGTGTCTAGTTCTGATATGTATTACAGCTCTGTTAATATTTCCAGAATTAAAATGTAGAAATATCCAGATAGGGCCAATGAAAAGGCGACGAGTATGGTACGGATTGGGAGATCGGAGCCGTCGGTTATTAAGTTGGTATTTGTTGTCCCAGGCTCATGCAATGCAGTGGAGAGATCTGGAGATGCCACGTGGTGGATTATGAATGGTCGATTTAATCGTAAGCTCGGCTTTCTAAAAGAGAGGTGAATGTCGCTGTTTTGCCCCATGCCCTCTTTTCCAAACGTGTCAACGTGCAAGTGTCCTAAATCTTGGTCAGTCCAATATCTGTAGCATATTCGGGGCATATTCCTAGGTGATGACGGAGCATGAAATTTACACTTCGGTTTTCAAGGTTCGTTGTCAATGAAGATGTGGGTGATAACGGAGCATGACAAATACAGTTTGTCAACGTGTCTGTGCAAGGTCCCTATCTTGTCCACCCACATCATTTGCTAGCCACACAAAGGTTAATGTCTCAACCTTTGTAACCTCCCCACATGCCTCCACCTCTATGTTGAATCAATGGCACCACCCCCTGCTTCTGCTTCTGCAATGCTTCTCCATGCTGCATGTTCTGTTGCTTGGGACAATTGCACACCTGTCGAATTCACTGCATCTTTGATCCCCCCCTGATGCTCATACCCCTCTAACCCTCTCTCCTCTTCTTTCCTCTGTCGAACTGAGAATGGCAGCTCCTCAGTACGAGGTGCGGAAACAAATGTGTACCACCCCCTGGCCTTAAAACTTTCAACAAAGCATGGACACTAGCTTGAACTGCACATATGTGGAACACTGTGTTGCATACACATCTTTCAGCAAACTGATCATCTCGTCATCTGATCCAAAGATCTTCTAACACCTATTTTGAGTATATCTTTTACATTCATGGGTGCCCAACAAAGTCTCCTTCACGAGTTATGACTCACCACCCTAACACGAAATGTATCGTGGCCACTCAATTGCCCTCTGCCCCCACCTTCAAGTCTTTTATTATAGTCCTGCTTTGTCTTCTCTCAATTTTATTATTATTTTTTGTTTGAAATAGTGGTTGCTTTGATTTTGGATATGCTTGCACTGTAGAAAAGGATGTATAGAGCAACCCGATCACGGTACGCCACATGTTGTCAAAAGTGCTATACCATTGCATGACTTGTCTATGTTTTACTACTGCCTCAACTAACCGAATAAGACATTGCTTCACATTTGTCTAAGTCTCACTGGAACGTACTTGATGGAATTTTTTGTTTCTAATGCAGTTGACCATTGGTCGCTATTTTCAATAAAAATCAAATTAGCATGTTGAACAAGAGCAATACTCTTATGGGCCCTAGAACAACGTGGCACTTGATGAACAATCCAACTAGACATAAGACAAATTATAGCTTCGTCCAAACAAAATATAGTACACCATATATCCAGTGGAATAACTGCAGCAATATTTGCAAACATTGCTATAGGTAGGTGTGTCGATAATTGTTCTAGGAGGGATCTCAAAGAGGCATAATGTTTAACCCAATGCCATCTAGGGGGCTTCAAATGGAACCTAGAACCTAGGAAGCCTAGCAATGCCGTTGCTGGCAAAACCTACCTCATTCTCACGAATAAGGTCGGAGCGCCGTATATATCGGACGTCGTCATATTATAGCCATGGGTATATCCGTATCTTTGACATGTTATAGCCACACCAAAAAAAAAAATACACGACGTTTTTGTGGACTTAGCGGATTTTTTGCCATTTAAAGCTGGCTATAACGTCCACGTCCGACATTTACCGCGATGGAACAAGATCTCTCTAAAGACCTGCACAACCGGATATCGGCGGGGAAAAGAAGCTATCAAAAGCTAGCGACCTAAGTGTTGAGAAATAGTTATGCTTTCTTTTGTATAAGGTTTGAATGGCTCCATCCAGATCAACCATTCATGGGAACTTCTTCGTTGACGACCTGGCCGGAGGAAACCTTCAAGTTTGAGCTCAGAGGAAACCCCCTTTAGCATCGCTCTCAAACTATCTTTACCTTCTCTAGTGGATTTAAGGAATCCTTCTCCTTTTTATTTCCTATGCAATAAATCTAGGAATGCAAGCTTCCCTATGTGTTAGGCTATTGCCTACCATGGGATAATATGCAATCAGGTCTTGATTATGCTATGTATTCTATTTTTGCTACGCTATTATAATTTATTATATAATTCTTTGCCCACATGAAACTATATCTAAGATCCCTTTCATCTGTACTTTTAACTGTAGGTTCGCGATGTCTTATATGCAATAGATGACTAGGCCCTCAAACAATGGAATTTTATCCATTTTAAAACTAGAGATAAAAGGAAATCGTGTACTTCTCAAGACTTCCATGCTTGCAAACTATATAATACGCATAATTTGCTTCTAAAAATAACACCTGGTTGACAATGCAATCCGATTGAACGATGGAAATAATGTTAACTCTAATGTGGTGATGTGGCGCAATCCTAACAGTTACAGATTCCATTCTGCGAGATCACAAATGGCTATGATTCTGCCATGACATCACATTAAAGGAAATTTTGATTTTTAGCCAATTGCACCATAGAAGCACACATCACAACATAAGAATAACTAGAAACGTGTACCCGGCAATGATTGCATCGGTTGTGGGCTAGATGTAATGGAATGTATAGTAGAGAAGAATGAGTTGGTGGAACAGAATGGTTGGTAGAGAAGAATGGGTTGAGAGAACGTCTTTGAATACAAGATGGCACCATGTTTTTCAAAGTGTTTAGCAGACCAATGCTCGTGTAATATGGGTCACTAGTTTCTTAATCTCGAACAATGTCTAGGGAATGTATGAAGGAGAATTTGCTAATTAGTGAGATGCGACTGAAAATGAGCATGGATCCATGCCCATGTGGGATGACATTGTGATATAGAACAAAGCAATGTCCAATAGTCTTAGGCAAGGGCAGGGAGGGACTTACACATGACTTAAATGAATAGGCCTACACATTTGCTTTGATTGAACAACAATCTGTCAGAGAAGCATTGAAGGTCCTAGTTGTAGTTCCAATGCGATGGAAATGCTCCTCTTGTACCATCAATGCCCAAATGTAAAGATGGAGGAAGTGAGGAAGCTGACATAAGTGATCTGTAACAATGACGTGCCAAGTCCTTACCCATATTTGCTTGTTTGATTAAACGTGGGATGTTGTCTGAGACGGCTTCCTATACATGGCACGAAGTCATATGATATTTTTTACGGAATGTTGATGCCCAAATTGCATTGCAATTTTGCCAATTCAGCATGCAACCTGAGGCAAGGAAAAATATGTCCAGATGTTGTTTAACCACATCCATTACCCTCTCCACCAAGAGAAAAGTATCATCAGCAAACTTGTTGCAAATTATCTAAGAACCATCAGCCATGCCCAAACCAGTAATAAGATCATCGACCATCGCTCTATGCAGTGGCTGCATAAGTCCCTCGGCTATAATTCTGAATAAGAATGGGGCCAATGGACAACCCTGCCTAATACTTATCAAAAAAAAAAAAAAAAAAAATTGTGACGGATGCCGTTGAAAAACTACCACTAGTTTAGCAGACCTCAACAGTTTTCAAACAATGGAAGAAAAGGAAGGACTTTTCCATGATATAACAAAGTAACTGCCATGAGACACTATCATAAGATTTCGCAAAATCAAGTTTGAGGTACACTACTCTCTGACCAGTTTTCCTTACCCAATACATGCCCTCATACGCTGCAGCTACATTATCCAGAATATTAACCAGAATATGTCTTCCATGCAAAAAGCCAGTCTGTACTTTACTGATTAAGAGCACCAATGTTTTTTTTCCAACTTTTATGTATAAGCCTTTGCTATGATCTTGTACACTACTAGCAGCAGGGTAATTGGCCTCCAATAAGAAATTACATTAGGCTCTTTAACCTTAGGGATTAGGGCAATGAGACCCATGTTATGTGTCTTGTCCAACTAATGAGGCTGTAACAAATCCTGGTATGCCTGCCACATAAGGCCAGATGTCCACTTCAAACACGACTGAAAGAACTCAATGGGCATACCATCCTTGCCTGGCACTTGTTCTTGCCCCTATCAAGAATATTGCAACTCAAAATCCACTTCTGTGAGAGGGTGCTCGACTTCTTCTGTGAAGATGAGATGACGGGCATAGCTTTTGAAAGTACAATGTTCATCACTTCGTGAAAGGGATTGTTTTTCTCTCAAGGAAAATGTGAAATGCGAAACCGCTGTATTTTTCAGGGGCTGAAACATGAATCCCATTGTCAGAGTGAATAGAGGTGAGAACCGAGCCTTGGCATCAAAGGAGCGCCCTCCTTCAGCCATGAAAGGCCTAAAATTTCATTTTATCACTGAACATTAGACTCAAGTTCTTGGATCTTCTGATCAACTTTAAACCATCATTCATTTAAATTGGATTTATGTCTGTTCCAAAAGCATGCCACTTTTGCATACCCTTGTTTCAATATAGTGTTGTGGTGTGTGACATGTTGTTTTGCAAGGTTGCAAATTTTTATATTATAGTAGTGGGTGATTTAACATTTTCTTGTTTTAGTGAGAAGAATGTGGTGTTTGATTAGCATTTGTAGATAACAACACATCAATATACACAGAACATTTTTTACATTGTATTCACTTGATATGAAGATCACATAATGGAGGGACTAGTCCTTTCTTTGTCAAATAACTCTCAAGATAGGGATCCATCTCCTTAGTCCGATGGATGCATTTGGAAAAATCTGATACTGTTTTACCAGCAGCCAAGCCACTCGTGATGGACATGAATAGTACTAGAAACTCATCTGTTGAGTAATCTAGTAGAGCATAACTTGGTGGATTTAGAGCCTGAGCTTGATTATAAAAGCACTTAAGAGCATCATCATCTACTATTATAATGTCCTCTTTCTTTTGAATGCCAAGCTGATCCATCATAGTACCAAGATGTTTAACGAAGACCGGTTTGCCATCCGGATCTCTTGGATGTGGAATCTTTATACACTTAGTTTGGCCTCAAATCGTCACAAAGTCTCGATTCATTCCTGGTAACACCCTAAGAATTTCTTCAATATTTCTGCATTCCATTGAGGACCAGATAGCAACTCGAAACAATCTAAACGCCTCATTCATCATAGCATTTGTAGATAACAATACATCAATATACACAGAACACTTTTTACATTGTATTCACTTGATATGAAGATCACATAATGGAGGGACTAGTCCTTTCTTTATCAAATAACTCTCAAGATAGGGATCCATCTCCTTAGTCCGATCTAGTTCTGGATGCGTTTGGACAACATCTGATACTGTTTTACCAGCAGCCAAGGCACTCGTGATGGACATGAATAGTACTAGAAACTCATCTGTTGAGTAATCTAGTGGAGTATAACTTGGTGGATTTAGAGCCTGACCTTGATTATAAAAGCACTTAAGAGCATCATCATCTACTATTATGATGTCCTCTTTCGTTTGAATGACAAGTTGATCCATCATAGTACCAAGATATTTAACGAAGACCGGTTTGCCATCCGGATCTCTTGGATGTGGAATCTTTATACACTTAGTTTGGTCTCAAACCGTCACAAAGTCTCGATTCATTCCTGGTAACACCCTAAGAATTTCTTCAATATTTCTGCATTCCATTGAGGACCAGATAGCAACTCGAAACAATCTGAACGCCTCATTCATCATATCTTCTAAGTGTGGGCGAGGATAGATCCACTTAGTATTCGATTCTAGAGGGACTTGTTCGAAGTCATCCCTGTTAATAAGCTTCTTAGGAAATGTTTTACACAGGACACCATTCAGATCGAAGACAATGATTTTGTCACAAGCAGATGGAGCCCTGAACCATGGAAAACAAAGAGTTAGCCATAAAAAAATTGTCTGCAATATACGCCAAGCGCGTTTTGTCCGTTAGAAGTATTCTACATATCGCGCCTGGCGTGAATTACCTTTCATCATCAGAGCCTTTATGGTCATCCCCAGCAGTCGTAGCGTCTACTTCACTCCTCGGATGCTTACTGCTAGAAGCATCAACTCCACGGTTTAGTTCGGACACGTTCTCTTCTATGAAAGCTACCTCAGGGTTTTGATTCCTAACCGGGTTTTGATTCCTAACCTCTTACTGGTCTAGACTAGTCTTTTTACAAACTAGCTAGTTTTTGTCCCACTGCCAACGAGCAGCCAAAGTGGAGGACATGTATAGGCTTTTAAGTTCTACCACGTCGGGGATCATCATCGTATACCCTAGTAACCAACTTCCAAATATAAGTGACATTGACAAGGTTTGAACCCATGACCAAATAAACACTTTATTTTTGGCATTACTAGGCCTATACCAACTCACCACACATCCAATGGGCAAAACTTTGGCCATACATGCACACTTTGTAGGCAGGATACAATCCCACCTTGAGGAAGTTTTCAGATCCTAGGGGCAACTCTAGGGGCATCGTTGAACCCAACGTCACCAGCCTAGTGCCGCCTGCCACGTATGAGTGGTTGAATAATATGATCATCCTGGCTTATATCAGGAACTACTATAGTCGTATTCCCAAGTGTAACATTATCAGTTGGAATATTACCAAGCACAGACTCCATATTTTGCTCCATGTTCTCATGTTCTCATGCTAGCATTGTGGCCTTCTGCTCGGGGGTTGCATTGCTTTTTGAACATTCTGGAGTTGTTCTTGGAGGCGGTTGTGAAACAGTAGTCTGCTTCTTCCCTTTGTAAGGTACCAAAGCTAACGGGTTTTTATCTTTGACAGGACCCCAATCAGCCGTGGCTAGTACCTTTTCGAAAAACACTTCAACGAAATCCCTGGACTAGTCATCATTGACGAAACTTAGACATCTTCTTAATGTCTTCAGGGCTTCTCTACCAATGTACTCTCCAACATGAATTTCACAGCAAGTGGTATCAAATGGTGCAAAAGCCTCAACAAGATAGCTTGCCAGATTGATTGCAAACCCATATTTATTCACGGGCCCCTTTTCTTTTGTCAGCAATTCTAGAGTGATGTCTTTCCAGTAACGGTCAGGAACATCAAATTCCTAGCATTCATTCGCTTCATCCTCATCATCTGCTTTGTAGAAGACATTTTTCAAGCTGGGTTCATCCAAAAGAAAACACTGCCATGCACCTTTATCTGATGCCCCTTTGCTCTTAACTACCTCATAGTCATCATCTAGCACAAGGGATATCATTATGAAGATTATGCAGTGCTTTTAAACTGCGTCCTCAAATTAGTATCCTTTGTCTCAAAGAGAAGAGCATCGTCCTTAATGACCTTTAGGCATTCCAAGTCGTATGAAACTACCAAAGCATGCATATGAGGCTCTCCTGAAGGGTATATGATGACAATAGTAAAGATCTTCTCAGTTGTTAAGACTATGCAGCTAGTAAAAAAAACTGTTGTACTCTTTTTGAGTCATCCCCTTCTTTCCTTTTGCAGTCCTGCTATCCAATACAAACAGAGAAATATTACGAGGGCCTATTGTTGTATTGAGTAGGAGACCTTTATGGCCGGTAGAGACCAGGTATTGGAGTGCAAGTAAGTCACCACCGGCATCTTTCAGGATGGCAACCTTTCTTCTCATCTCAGCCATCATCTTATCTGATAGTTTTGTAGTATGATGTTGGTTCTTTGATTTCCTGTTTTGCAGAAAGTCCTTGGACCAGAAGAGGTATTTCTTTTCTAGCAGGTCGAGTTCAGACAATGTTACATCACAAGATAGCTTCTGAAGTTCTTGACCAACTACTACCTTCATAACTTGCATGTCCTTTATATGAGTGCATCAATCGACGAAGGACATTTTGTCCTTAACTGAAGAAGCCTTCTTGTACAGAACTTCGTTGTTTATACATTGATCTAATAGTCAAATTACTTTATCATCCTGAAGGCCCTGTACTTTTCTCATCTCCGTGGTCTTCAAATCAAATATTGAAGCATCTTGAGGAGGCACTCTTCCCATTGCATCTGGCAGCTGTTTCTGAGCATAAGCATCCCGAAACTCGTTCCACTTCACTCAGACTTCGTCCTTAGCGAAGATGACCCTGTAGGCATCTGTAGGGCCTCTAGAAGATGCTTCAGACGTCTCTCCTGCTTCCTCCCCACTTTTTTTTCCTGTCTTTTTGGGCCTTGGTTTCTTATCTTGGATGATAGTCTGGGCCAAGGTCTTTTCCAATGTCTTATACTCCTCAGACTTTGTGCCTCCCTATTTTGTTTGCAGCGGTCTTCCATATTCTATCCATTGCTAACGGGCATGACAGAGTTGTTCCACGTAAGGGCTGCACGAATAAGAAAATTATATCAGCCAAAACACGCAGGGCATAAAAAAATAAACTGCTTTTTAGATCAAGCCAACAGGATAATCAGGAAAGGACAAAGCTGGGCGTGCCCAAAACATTTCTGGTGTGTAGTCATGCTGCCAATTCGCGCCTGGTGCGAATTGCCAGCTGAATACACGCCAGAAGCATTTTAGTCAGGTAGTATATTGCCAATTCGCACCGGGCTATATTCATACTGACAATTTGCAGCATAAATACATGCCTGGCACGAACTGGCAATCTTCTGCGTGACCAGAATGCTTCTGGCATGTATTCAACTAGCAATTCGCACATGGCGCGAATTGGCAGCATGAGTACACACCAAAAATGATTTGGACACGCAGAAGTTTGCCAATTCGCGCCAGGCACAAATTGGCAATCTACTTGTACCCAATTTGGTTCTGGCGTGTACTCATTCTAACAATTCGCGCCAGGAGTGAACTGATAGCATGAATGCACGCCTCTCCTACTCTGCTGCTGTTATTCCTACTTGATATATTTAAATGCCACCTAATATATTAACCTTTTATAAAGGAAGACTTCGCCCATTTCGTTCAGTGTTGCACTAATCTCTGCGAGGTCCTCTGCAGGGGTATGGGGGCTTAGAAACCGACACCTCCTGTGGTTGTAATGAAGCAGATATATGGTTTGTCCTGTTTGCTTAGCCTGGTTGGATAGGGATCGTTGTGCTTCAATAGAATGCTGTCCGTCAATAATAAGGAAAATTGTCCACTGGAGTGGAGCATCCTTTTTCCTATCCCAAGGAAGCACGTCTGCTGGCATAGGAACTTGGCCTGGATTCCTCACTATCGCCCTCAAGATTTCTCTTGCATGCTCAGGGTCATACCTCCTGCTAACAAATGTTGACTTATGTGATCTCACCAGACGGTCAACATAGATGGGATGTGTAAAAGATTGGCCAAGTGGGTAGTTGTCTGCATACTTGACTAACCTACTCATTACCTACAGCTGCGATTTTTTTTTCGGACTCATTTTCTGCCAGCATGCCATCAACTGTTGCAGCTGGGATGTCCTTTCCTAAGTCCAGCAATCTTCGTACATCCTTGATATCATTTTGATGCTTCAACTCTTCCAGGTAGTAACTTGGAGAAGGTCCTCGCAAAGCTCTCCTCACTGAAGACACCCCTTTACTTATAGACACTGGAGTGAGAGCAGTATTTTTAGGCCATCCATACTTGAAATATGACTCGACACTCACATCCTTCTTCATCAGACCATCTTTGAAAGCTGTTGCCCTGGCATGTGTAAATCTGACGAGATCTTTCTTGTGGTTCTTCATACCCTCCACTAGGAGTTGACAATATATGTCATCCTGCTCCTCACAAGTGATAACAATACCTTGTTTCTTCATAAGATCGGTCTTTCTTCTTCGATATAACACAAGATCAACCTTACCATTTGTTTTGCCTACGTCAACATACCACTCCACACTGTCATCCATCTTCTCCTCATTGGTCTGTTTATTGTGCAGTGTTTGTTCTGTATTTTCTGTCAATAAATCTTCTGTCCGGCTGCTCATACTCTTGTCTATCATTTCTCTGGCAATGGGTTAAATCTGCCTTTGCATAATTGTCCTTCATGTGTTTAATTGTCCTGCCCGTGATTAATTGTTCTGTCTATAATTTGTCTGGCATTGAGTAAATTAATCTGTCCGTGTCTAATTGGCCTGCCTTTGAGTGATTGTTCGGTCTTTCCTTTTTTGTCCTACATGTGATTAGTCTATCTGTAATTGGCGACTGTATGCCATTCTTTATAGTTTAGTCTTGCTGGAATGGTTGACCACTCGAAATCGCGCTAAGCGTGTATTGTACCCTCGTTTGCAGGGAAGAAGAGGCAAAACCGATTGGTAGTTGCTACACCTCCTCCTAAGAAAGCAAGAGGCTCGGAAGATACTCCAGCGACCTCAAGCTCACAGAAGAAGGGAAAGCCTAATGAGGAAGCAGTATCCTATGCATTGTCGATGGATGATAGCGGATCCATTATCAAACAGAACCCTAAACAAAGAATCGAACAATGAACGAATGACACACAGAATGCTGAACAATACTGACCTTGAGCAGCTTCTTTTGTGGCTCGGCCAGAGTTTGGAGCAGCACGACCTTTGGGCGGCATTTTTGCGACGATCTTGAGCGCCTCGGAGTTCTTGAGTTCTTGAGCGCCTCGGAATTCTTGAGTTCTTGAGCGTCTCGGAGCAAGTCTGCAATCAAAAAGCAAGAAATAAAATTCAAAAACTTATATAGATTTCCATAAGCAATCGACGGTCGGGTTTGGTTAACCGATTCGACTTTGGATCGATGGGTTTCATTCGGATTGACTTTCGATCGATGGTCCCATAGATGCGAGCGGTTATTTAGATTTCGCGGATCGACTTCAAATCGACGGTCAGAAATCTTACGATTACGCCTAATGGACGGCACGCGATTGTACCAGCAGTTAATGGTTAAACAACTGTCGTATTATGAAATCCAAAATTAGATTTCACTCAGCCGCAAAAAAGGCAGTACAATTAACGGATAATTTGAAACTGCCACCTAATCTTGCCATTAGCCTTTCTTGCCATTCGAAGAACTCGAAAGAACTGGGAAGAACTCGGAAGAACTGGGAATGCGCCTGAGCGATGTCGAGCGCCTTCATGTAAGTTCATCTACTCTTCTGGATCGCAAGCTCCAATGTAATCCCATAGTCTTATGAGATTGAATAGCATTAGAGAGGAATGTTACATGCTGACGACGAATTTGAAGAGGAGGGTGGGAAATTGCAAGATAGAATCAGTCGATCCGAAAGTAGTATGCCATGGAGTTCCTCTGGGAAATGATAATGTGAAGATCCTAGTTACCAGTTGCCATTTCAACGAGGAAGGATTACCCAGAAAGCATCCTGATGGAGACGCAGTCGGAGAAAGCATCAGAACCTTTGTTGCATGGCCAGTAATTCGCTTAAAAAAGGTGAGTTTCATTTTTTCGGAAGAAATAGAGGAAGATGTATAAGAAGAAGTAGATTGAGTACATATACTAAGATGCTCAAGCTGATTCTGTCATATGTATGAAATTAATGCTTGCAGACCAGACCATTCATTCAAAATTTCAAAACTATAAGGCCTGCAGACCAGACCATTCAGGAATTTACAAAACACTAGACACTCTTTACATTTATTTAATTAGATTTGTGTGTTATTCCTCAGTAGTATCAAATGCTGGCACAGTAGTATCAAATGCTGGCATAGGTTGTAACAAGAGAAGCTGGCACACAAGAATCTGGCAAATTAGATGGTGCAGTTTAAGGAGATGGCCTAGCTCCATTCAAAATCTTAAGGTGAGGCCTTTTTTGGAGATGCCCAGCTCGCTTTCATGAACAAAAAACTAAATAACAAAAAAAAAAAAAAAAAAAAAGCCCTCATCCTCCTCTTCTTCCTCTTCGCTTTCTTCTGCCATCTCTTCACGGATGGACATCTTCATCATCAGAGGAGGAGAGGGCATTCATGATAATCTGCTTCTTCTCTTCTTCCAATTCTTCGCGCCACTCCTCATCCCCTTCCTCCATTTCTTCTGCTTTTTTCAACCTCCTTCTCCAGCTCTTCATAGAATCTACTGGTGTATGGGGGACTCCGGACTGCTAGTGCTGCTACTCAGATTTGGATTTCCTAGGCGAAGCTTGCCCTCCAGAAACAGCTCCTCGCATTCATCCAGACTGTGGTGCGGAAGGCAGCCACATCGGCATCTGCGGGAGGGGGAAAGGGATTTCTTGATCAACTTCTTGATCTCCTTCTTCGCCTCTCTCAGACGTGTCCGGCGGGATGGAGCGGGCCGGGCGGCATGGCTCACCATGGCTGGCAAGGAAGGAAGGGAGGGAGGGGAGGGGAGGGGAGGGGGGAGAGGGGGGAGGAAGGGAGGGAGGGTGGGTGGATTTCATGCAAGATATAGTAGTTGCATGCAAGGTTTCGTATAGCTTAGTAGGCACGGTTGTAATTATGATTCCATCACATCATATACGAATTATACCCTATACAAGTTAGCTATCATTAATTCTATTGAATTAATTACACCCTAGGTTATCATTAATTCTCTAGAATTACCCATACGTCAGCTATACTTACAACCTATTTTTGCCTATACTTAATACTCTAGAATTACAACCTATACTTAACTATTTAATACTACTTACATACACCCTATGTTATCATTAAATTTTGTATAATTACCTACACCTCAGCTACACTTACAACCTATTTTTGCCTACACTTACAACATATATTTGCCCATTTAATGGTTTTTTTTTTGTATTTTTTGAAGTTCCATTTAATCTATTCTCATAATTACTTTGTCCTTTTTTCGAGCTAATATTAAGAACATTTAAATTTATATAGGTGAAGCGTGTGGATCCTAAAAAGGGTAAAAATGTAATGCCTTTCACCCCCATTGTTACCACATGTTCTTATCACATTGTTACCCCATTGTTAACATTGTTCTTGTAGGTCAATGGTGTGGACCACCCAAAGGGTGTTGAGGCTGAGACTACTAAGCAAATTATCCTCTACAGTAGGTTAGATTGGAAGAATAAGAAGGTAAAAGTGAAGCATCAATGCAATGAGGAGCTAGTAGGTGAAGGAACTATCATACTAGCTGATCCTATCCAAGATGTCAATGATGAAAGATTAGGAGAGGATAAAGTGGGTGTGGCCATAACAAGTTTAGTAGAAAAATGGAAGGAAAAGGGGTAAAATCACCAGGATTGCACTGCTTCTGTTAAATAATTGGAGGTTCTATGCATCATGCCATGGCCTATAACCTGCATTGAGTTTATAGGAGATTTCCTTTCACCAGAGCCAGAGGCTGTGGATGACATTGATTTTCTTAATGCACCTCCAATAGCTGCCAAGACCACATTTTCAGAAAAGAGGGCACACTCAATGGGTGAAACATTATCCTAGCAAGAGGTCCAAGTCAAGTAGTGATTGTTCACGTGAAGCTATGGTTAAGGTAAGGGAAATGGAATGTTGTTGGGCTAATTGTGTTCAGAAGTTTGAAATTGATGAATTGGTGGAAGCAAGAGCCACTTTCCAAGAGTATACTTGTGATGAGCGGAGGACTTACATGTACTCCATTCATGAGCTTGCACTTCAAGATGAAAAATATCCAAAGAAAAAAAGATACCCACTGCTAGGGGCATGGATATGTAAAGTTGCATGGATAAATATTCATGGCATTCCAATTTCATCTTGGCAAAATTGGCAAGCAAGTCATGCAAAGGGGAGCAAAATTGAATGGAAATAATGGCTGAAATTAAAAAGACAGATGCACCAAAAATTGGTTACCACATATCTCCACAAGAACATAAGCCATCCCGAAAATGGGGCCAACTTCTAGGATCCTAGCTGCGAGGGAGGTTTTTGATAAATATGTTGAATTCAATGCTGAGAATATGCCACATAAAAGTAGGATTGATCAACAGGGAAAAATAGTTATCGAGAAGAGATTGCCATCCCATTGTACCCAGAAGAGCATATTGGAGGAAGTGAATGCTTTGCTTCAAGAACTAATGGTACCTGCAATATCTCAACCCAGCTTCAGTAGACTATGGAGCAAGCACTTCAAGCATGTCACTATAGACACTTCGAACAACTTTGCAAAGTGCAACTTGTGTGCTAAGTTGAAAGAGATTTTGGATAAGACCAAACAACCAAGCCAAAGGGCTAAGATAAGGGAGCAAATGAAAGATCGCATGACAGACCAACTATCATGTAGATCCACTTATTGGATGTGGAGAACATTATCATGTTTGGAACCCAATAACTATGTTTGTATTATACATGACAAGATGGATCAATCAAAGACTTGTTTGCCACAGTATAGTTACATACCCAAGCAAATCAATAGAGCTTATCCTATGCAAGTCTCTCTGACAGGTGCAATAGTGCATAGCTCGGTGCCAATTTAATATGGTCATTTTAGTTTGCAATTATGGAGTGATGGTCTTGATTTTCATATTGGAACTGTGATAAGGTACTTAAGGAACTATGAGAGTGGTTATTCTGGTGACCTCTACAACCCTGGAGGTGGTAGACAACCACTCTTCAGTGCATTGTTGGATAGAAAGCCTAATAATTTAGAGAAGTTTACTAAGACAAGTTTTAGGAAGTCAGGTGCTTCTGAACATGTTGGAACCTCAAGTTCACGTCCCAACCTCGAGATCTACCATTAAAGTTCCTCCTCCAACTTGACAATTGTGCTGGACAGAATAAAAACAGGTATATATTCTCATTCCTATCTTATTTAACAGCTGTGGGTGTCTTTGAAAGAGTGAATTTAGGGTTCTTAATGCCTGGACATACTCATGAGGATGTGGATGCATTGTTTGGGAAGTATAGTGTGCAGTTGAAATCTCAAATTGTGACCAATCTTCCTAGACTAATAGAAGTTCTTAGTGAATGCATTTCACCTTCTCCTATAGGGTTGATCATACAAGAGGTGCCTGATTGGAAGAATTTTATCGAAGGTTATTCTCTTGATATGGAAGGTCAATCTAGACCTCTTCAGTACACTTTCTGGGTCATGGAAATAAGCCAATAATGCAATGGAAGATGAGATATTCAGATGATAAATAGAGGCCAGATGAGGGAGTACCTATATGGCACGAAGATGAAAATGGTAAACCTAAGGTTCCCAGGGGTCAACCAAAAGCTCTTAAGCCTTTTGCAGAGGTGGATTCATTGCAAAGCACATTGGAAAGCATTTCTGAATACATCAAGTATTGGAAAAATAACCCTGATGATACCAACCTTGCATTGATAGATTATTGGATACAGGTACATGGATTATTGGGACAAGTAGACACATCCTCTGATGAACTGAAAGATGGATTGCTACCTAAGTCTAGGTGGAGAGACTTGATAACATCTGAGGAAGTTGATGATGTGGTTAGTAGTATTCGCAAGTCGATGGCTCCTCCAGCTGCTGAAAAACATTATGTTGGTCCTAGGAAAGGAAGGCCTAAATATCTCGGGCTGGAGGATTATGATCCCAAAGATGACTTGCTTTGCCATCAATTTGCACTTATAGTACCAGAGCACAAAGAGATATACCCTGTGTGGATGGGTTACACCATCTCAGATGTTTGCAAATAAGTGGGTGACTGCAATGTGAACAAAGTTCGTGTGGAGTGGTGGTGTCCAGTGCACCAGTTAAATGCAGTGGTCGAGGAAGAAAGATATAGAGACTGTTGGACAAAGAAATGGAAGAAAAGCCCTATTGAAGGGGATGATTGGGTTGAGTTAGATATTATTTTGTTTTCATGGACTGCTAGGGTTACAATACCTGTGGAAGCGAGGAAGAAAGCTATGATATCTCTAGGGGTCACTTCTGAGAAGTAATTGGCATTATGTCACTCGACATACATATGTAAAATATTTTCGATTTTTAATGCAATCATGTTGTGCTGTTATAAAAAAAAGTCACATTCTCGATGCAAATTTACTAAGTCAGGAAAAAGTTGCAGTGAACAAGGTTTAAAATGAAACGCACTTATTTAAGAAGTGCGTTTGAAAGATTCATTCTAAAAATTTACAAAATTCTAAAATACCCCTAAAAAGGACTCTTTTACTATCTTGTGTCTAAAGATTTATAAAACTGCTTATGAAAACAGACATTTTAGGAAGACTTAACATTAAGGAGAAGAACAACAAAGAAAAATATCTCATTTTAGAGGGGAAAAGGACCACTACGAAAGCCAAAGATTTATTATGGGGCAAACGCATATGATAAAATTAGACGCTTTTGTATCTTATCCCTTAGAACATTTATATTGGCTGTTATAGAAGACAAAAAATTTGTTATTTCACAACCATTTTGGCTAAACATCCTAATTGACCTTAAAAGACATTGGGAGACAGTTGAACAAACTGCTTGAATAAAAAATTATTGTTTTTGCATCATATGGTATTACAAATGGTAATACATCCATGAAATCATGCAGTTAGTTGAAGTTCCAACTGACGATGCCGTATAAATTTATACCGAGGAAACAGAAGTTGAAGTAGTGAAGCTCTGTGATTACATGGCCTTTTTTGTTGTTCTCGGAGATGTATTTATCATGTCTTTGGGCTTGCACAATACCAATCCACAATATAGTGATGTTGAGAAGATAGTCAAGCTCCTTGTCAATGTTGAGAGTCTTCAGCACAATTCCATCATCTGTAGCAGTGGGCGTCACTGCACATTTCTCCACAGAGAAGTATTTGTCTATCTTGCTTTTTTTTGTCTGTTTGCAAAGAAATAGGTAAACTTTTTTGGGGTTGCTACTCCTCGCACCCCTATGGACAAACTATGTAGTTTCCTTCTCGTTGAACACATGTGTCTCCATAACATTTTGGGGTCCTTTGCCTTTAGTAGCAGTTTTTGAGCTGCCTAAAGTGAAGTTAGCATGTGTGTAGAGAAAAAAAAGTAAAAATAACAACGGGATTCGACTAATTTATGCTCTAACATTGCATTACAAGGTCAAAGCTGAGTTCAAATTCCCCTCCAAAAATGGTGCCTAAAATATTCAAATTGTCACACTTGTCACAAATATACCAAGAAAAGGGCATTTTTAAGGGAATTTTAGGGAATCTTTCAAAGATTCCTTTTGAAGTGCGTTTGCAGCAAATAAGTGCGTTTTATTTTAAACTTTGTTAGTGCTAAAATGGTCCAAAATCCTGACATAAATCCAATTGAGAGATCTTAATGATGTGCCCATGGAGATTGACTCGGGAGATCTTAATGATGTGCTCGTGGGGCATATCCTGACACCACCATAAGAGGGTGGAGTGGATTTTCCATAAGCATCTGAATGGTTTGGTCACGTGGTATCAAAGCAGGTATCAAGTTCGATCACTATGGGGGCATTGATGACATGAATGATATATGACATGTAAATCCGTCGCGTAGGAGAAGTACGGTATTGGTTGTATCCACAATGGAAGATGCTCATGGGAGAAATTCTAATGGGCACATGGGGAATGTCTTTGAATACAAGATGGCACCATATTTTCGAAAGTGTCCAGCAAACCAACGCTCGTGTAATATGGGTCGCTAGTTTCTTAAATCTCGGCCAATGTCTAGGGAATGTATGAAGGAGAATTTGCTAACTAGCGAGATGCGACTGAAAATGAGCATGGATCCACGCCCATGTGGGATGACATTGTAATATAGAACAAAGCAATGTCCAATAGTCTTAGGCAATAACTTGCATATAGGGCAGAGAGGGACTTACACATGACTTAAATGAATAGACCTACACATTTGCTTTAACTAAACGATGAACAATCTGCCAGAGAAGCATTGAAGGCTTATGATACTTCTATCCTAGTTGTAGTTCCAATGCAATGGAAATGCTCTTCTTGTACTGTCAATGCCCAAATATAAAGATGGAGGAAGCGAGGAAGCAGACGTAAGTAATTTGTAACAATGATGCACCAAGTCCGACCCATGTTTGCTTGTTTGAGTAAACGTGGAATGTTGTCTGAGACGGCTTCCTATACATGGAAGTCCCACGAAGTCATATTATTTGTTACGGAATGCTGATGCCCAAATTGCATTGCAAATTTGCCAATTCAGCATGCAACCTGAGGCAAGGAAAAATATGTCCAAATGTTGGTTAACCACATCCATTCCCCTCTTCACCAAGAGAAAAGTATCATCAGCAAACTTGTTGCAAATTATCTAAGAACCATTAGCCATGCCCAAACCAGTAATAAGATCATCGCCCATCGCTCTATGCAGTGGCTGCATAATCCCTCGGCTATAATTCTGAATAAGAATGGGGCCAATGGACAACACTGCCTAATACTTCTCTTCATTATAAAAAAAAAATTGCGACAGATGCCATTGAAAAACTACCACTACTTTAGCAGACCTCAACAGTTTTCAAACAATGGAGAAAAAGGAAGGACTTTTCCATGATATAACAAAGTAACTGCCATGAGACACTATCATAAGATTTCGCGAAATCAAGTTTGAGGTACACTACTCTCTGACCAGTTTTCCTTACCCAATACATGCCCTCATACGCCGCAGCTACATTATCCAGAATATTAACCAGAATATGTCTTCCATGCAAAAAGCCAGTCTGTACTTCACTGATTAAGAGCATCAATTTTTTTTCCAACTTTTATGTATAAGCCTTTGCTATGATCTTGTACACTACTAACAGCAGGGTAATTGGCCTCCAATAAGAAATTACATTAGGCTCCTTAACCTTAGGGATTAGGGCAATGAGACAGTGTTAAGTGTCTTGTCCAACTAATGAGACTGTAACAAATCCGGGTATGCCTGCCACATAAGGCCAGATATCCACTTCAAACACGTTTGAAAGAACTCAATGGGCATACCATCCTTACCTGGCACTTGTTCTTGCCTCTATCAAAAATATTGCAACTCAAAATCCACTTCTTTGAGAGAGGGCTCGACTTCTTCTGCGAAGATGAGATGACTGGCATAACTTTTAAAAGTACAATGTTCATCAGTTCGTGAAAGGGAGTGTTTTTCACTCAAGAAAAATGTGAAATGCGAAACGAGAAACCGCTGTATTTTAGGGCTCAAACATGAATCCCATTGTCAGAGTGAATAGAGGTGAGAGCCGAGCCTTGGCATCAAAGGAGCGTCCTCCTTCAGCCATGAAAAGCCTGAAATTTTCATTTTATCTGCTTTAATACTAAACATTAGACTCAAGTGCTTGGATCTTTCTGACCAACTCTACTTCTCTAGCATGAAGACCTTCCTAAAGTCTAATCTTGTAACGGGGCCATGGGGATCGACTTGAGAGATCTTAATGATGTGCCCATGGAGATTGACTCGGGAGATCTTAATGATGTGCTCGTGGGGCATACCCTGACACCACCATAAGAGGGTAGAGTGGATTTCCCATAAGCATTTGAATGGTTTGGTCACGTGGTATCAAAGCAAGTATCGAGTTCGAGTCACTATGGGGGCATTGATGACATGAATGACATATGACATGTAAATCCATCGCGTAGGAGAAGTACGGTATTAGTTGTATCCACAATGGAAGCATGATGCTCGTGGGAGAAATTCTAATGGGCCCATGGGGATCGACTTGGAAGATCTTAGTGATGTGTATGTGGGGCATTTTGTGACACCACCATAAGAGGGTGGGATGGGATTTTCCAAAGCATCCGAATGTTTTGGCCAGTTGGTTAGGCTAGGATGGTTAAAAAACATTACACATCTGCCCCTCCTCACTATACTTCTGGCTTAGAAGGTGTTTATCCTGCTACACAAAATCCCTATTCCATTGCTTCGTGAAGGCTTTAACATTCGCCAGCGCATTCATACGTCCTCTCATTGGGCTAGATCAAGTAGCGTGTAATCCCAAACATGACGACATTCAGCAATGAAATCCTCTTCTTCAAATATGGAGCATTCAGTTTGAACAGATTCTTGTCTGAGTACTCGAGATGGAAAATCTACTGAACCAATAATCTAAGGATGATGGTTGGGCACAGTTTGGAGAACATACTTATGATGGTGAAGTCCATGTAGCCTATGTCGAACATGCATGTTGGCATAGCACCTGTCATGCCTAGCTATAGCACCTATCTCCTCATGAGCACCATTACACCAAATGAAGCCCTGGTCACCTGAAATCTCGAGGAAGACATGTTTGAATGACAACTTGTCCTACTGTACCTTCTCATAATCTGAGATAATCTCACCACCATCAAGCCTATCATCAGTGTCCTAAACCATGTTGAAGTCTCCAAGAACCAATTGTACAATATTATCTCGCGACTTTTTTAGTTTATTCCTCAAAGAATCCAGCAAGGATGCCCACTGCTTAGGCATGGCGTTTATAATGTCCCACTCATGTTCATGCTTCCATTTGATGGCCGACCATCGATCCCGCTTATTCTTAGTTGTAGATACTATGTTGGTGTCTAAAGATCATGATATAAAAGTACCGCTACGAGACTGACCAGAAACACTTGCAAATCCAACATGTTGTTGGCCCATAAAGATTTGACAAATGACATTTATGCTCTTGCACGCGTAAAATCTTCCGAGCCAAACTTCTGATCATTGTTAATACTCTAGCCCGTTCTATGGGGGAGGACTTAAGCCCCCTTACATTCTAGCAACTTGCATGACAATAGAGGCTGAAGGATGGGGAACATTGAGAGGCCAGGATGAAAGTGAAGCAACGGAGATTGGGGGAGGGTGTGCAACAGAACTAGCTGGACTGGGAGTATCAGTTGAAAAGGATAAAATATAAGCAAAACCACTACCGGAAGTGCTTGGAGGAGTTATTAATTTGAAAGACTTGGAAGGGAACTTAAAAGAAGGGAACAATGGTTGAGCACACTTGCATCGAGGAGATCAAGCTTGTATATGAGAAGAAAACACCAGTTCTAATCAACCTTCCCCTGGTAAATCTTCATCCATGGGGAAAGCAACACAAATCTGGGCCCCTCAAGTGATGGTGTGGGGTATATGAAGGTCCAGAGCATTTCTTATAGATATCAAGAATTTTTGAACAAGCAAGTCAGGAGGTAAGTCAAAAATTTGAGACCAACAAGGCAATTTTAGCCCTTAAAGGCATATCAATAGATAAGATAAGATAAGATGAATTTTTACGTCCACTGGAACCCAACGGGTTATGGGACGGCAGATGCAAGGGCAACAGCCCATCTAAAACCTGGGGACTAGGCCCCGTCACCAAACACAAGAACCAAATATTAAAAGACTACCAAGAAGAAGAAAATGCTAATGCTAGAGGTAATTTTGTGCTTCTAAAATTATCTAGACATAGCCTGTCCAAGGATTGGAAGGCCATTGATCTAGAATAATTGTTGCGCCTCCCCTGTACACTGCCCACTTCTTTTGCAGGCGGGCTGCCCTCACCTTGCAGAGCTCCTCTTTACGGTTACACAACTGAAGAGGGGAGAGGTCCTCCTGTACTGAGAAACTAGTCCCTCTGAGATGGTTGCCATGCTGAAGAACATGTAAGCGACTAAGAGTGTCTTGAAACTGAACCAAAAGATGGCGAGGACGATCAGGTCTTGCCGCTCCCACCCTAGTAGCGAAGACAACTCCACCAACCTTCACATGCATGACATCAGAGAAAAAATGCAAAGCCGCATCCACATCAGAATGGACATCATCTTCTGCCTCTGCAACCCCTATAATACGTAAGTTCAGGGCTCACGGTAGCGTAAGAGATCTTGAGGCAGCCTGCTCCTTTCTGCTAGCTCGACACTGCGACTCCTGGTCCCCTTGGGATTGTGGAGATGACTGTACTCCCACATCAACATGTTCCCTTTCCAATGTCTGCACTCCCGCTTCAACACAACGTTTCTTCTGTGGCTGTAATTCTGTATCTAGTGTCTGTACTGAGGCATCACATGTGCCCACATACTGGGCTTTAGGGTCTGGAATAAAGGCATGTATTAACTGTAATAAGTGTGTCCATCTCTCAATAGACACGATCATAGATGTGGCCGTCATTCCTCCCTCAGAATGAATAAGTCGTACCTGGTCACGAAGTGTAGGCGGCAAACACTGAACTTGCAAGTCTAGAGCACTTTGGAGATCCTCCCTATCTTGAAAGGTAAATGTATCAGACCTGCTTGTACCAATATGGAGAGGCCGTTGGGGACCAAAAAGAGAAGATGGGAAATCCATTGTTACACTGGAATTAGCTTGCCCCTGACCATGGAGCTGTATACTAGATCGAGCACTTGTGGGACGAGGGACCTCCTGTGTGAACAACGATTCCTGAGGAGGAGGCTTCTTCTTTTCCCTGGCCATCCTTACACCAAATCTCTCCTTATTACTGGCCCTTTCTGTCATGGTGAAGCTCTCTAAATGAAATCAAAGCGGGTATATACAAAAGTTAAATCAAAGCGGACAGAATATAGAGCAAACCAAATCAAATTGTGAAGCCTTAATCTAAAAATTCTGCTGCAAACCCTACCAAATCCGGCCGGAATATGACTGTTTTGACACAGAAAACGTAACCAAACATGGTCATGTCATACACCATCGAAAAGATCTCGGAGAGAGCTTTCCAACGCAATAAGCCTCACCTGAAACGGAGTCCTGGATTAAAAGTTATGCTAGAAACTGTGTTGCCGGCGAAAAGCTGCGCTACATGGCGCCTAGGGTTTTGAAAACCAACTTAGTGACATCCTCTTCATTAGTAAACATTATGAGGAAGACATTTTTGCCAAGGAAATTAATTGACTCAAAAGGATGTAATTGATGCCTATGAAGAAGAGCACCAAGCCAAGCCAACCTACTATTCTATTCAAATCAAAGTACTGAACCATGTAGAGCCCGACAATTAAGATGGCCACTAAGATTTTTAAGTATTTCATGTGCTCATCATAAACTATCTCTGCCACTATCATGTTACCTACACGTTCCCAAGCATTAATTTCATCAATATTTGCAAACGCGGATGCTGATGATGTTGTGGCTCTAGCCTTTGTTCCCTCAATATAATCTTCATGATGGCATACTTGTTGTCCCTTTGAATAAAGGCAAGTGCTTCAGAAACCCCTGCACTTCTAGTCCGTGGGAGATTCTTTCTAATCCATACCCTAAAATGTGGCTGGCATAGGTGTCGGACAAAACCACCACCCCAAGCCCGCCGAGAGGGACGTCCTACAGGCTTCCTAAATGATTGTGCACTACTATCATGAGCCCCAACTGATTTCCCTTGAATAGTGCTTTTCATCGAAACTAGTACTCCCACTAAAATTTAGAAAGAGGGCGCTACAGTATGCCCCCATGAGGTGAGGCATCAGCAGCTCTTGCAAGCCTCCCATAATCAACCAAGTCCTTGCCTTTTGATCCATCTTTGTCATATTTACAGAGAAAGTCTAGTATCTAGATTTGCTTATGACCACCTTGATTTATGTCCCAATCTTCTCCCAGTGTTGGCTTGCTACTTGGTGCCTTGCTAAGAGGAGCCATTGCCCCCTCCATAATCCAAGATGCATCTGCCCCAGCCCCAGCCATGTGGTCACGATTAGTTTTTGTATATACACCTCCTAAACCGAGTTTCTTGTAATTGTAAATCTGGCAGCTATAGGTTATCTTTGTCGCATGGCCATGCTTGGAACAGAGGCAAGCTCTGGCCCATTGAAAATAGGCCCAGCAAGCTTTCCGCACACTACCATATCTTGAGTGAAGGTTTCTCTAAGGATTTAAGGTTTTTATAGAGATTGGAGAGTTCCTCATTGAGGCATCCTGTAATTGAGAGCTATCTGCTGGCCTGGATACCAATTTCCTAGCCGCTGAGGCAGCCTTAACTGTCTCCACCATAAACCAGAGTTTCATTAATTTGAGAAAAAAACACACTCATCGAGCTTCAAATAGCTTGCATCATGTATCTAGAAGGGTATTTGTAGGATGTTTCGAAGCATAGTAACTAAATAAAATCAAATATTAATATAATAGACTAAAGTTGCATATAATGTTCCCAATTATATGATATAATAAATGAAGTGTGGAGGAAAAAATTAAAAACAAAAGAAGAATGGCACTCATAAAGCTTAAAAGAATCGTGATTGTCAATTTTCGAATCTCATATTATGCTCTAGACATTATGTATGATATATACCACACAAACAAGGTGCTGCGCACAGAGGGTTGCCCTCCATGGCCGGAGGGTGAAGTGGCATAAATCATACCCACCACATTTATACGAATAAAATCTGCGAATTTTTCAAATACATGCATTCATCAATATACAAAATTTGCAAGGCCTGAAGGTCTTGTTAAATATGCATAAACAATTCATCTCTTTGAGTTATTGCAAGACCATCAAAACATTATGTTATGAATGTAGAGTGCCGCCTACATCGACGGACGGACGGAAGGACTGACGGCCAGCCAGCCAGCCAGCATAAGGATATGCATCCTAAAATGTATAATTATAAGGATTATATATGGTACAGAAGAACATTATCTACTTGTTATGAAGTAGTCATGGTATGGCACAGAAAAAATAATCCCCATATACTTGGATGCCTTGGTAAAATCGGTCATGGGGATTGGGATGATCTATATATTGCCCAGATTTATTGTGTTAAGATTCACCACAAAAGGTGCAATGCTTTCACTCTCTGTATAGAATTGAGTTACCTTTAAGAGTCTTCAAAGGCTTCAAATAAATGAACGACATTATGCAAATAACTAATCATGGGGCTTTAGAACATTAGCCTGAAACATCATATTTCTTCTTATGGCTTATCCACTTCTAATTTGGCATCTGCAATCGATACATAGACTGTGTAAACCGCATTATATCATTTCTAAAAATAAATAAAGAAGTTCATGTTTCAAGTTTACCTGTTACCGGAGATCTGGTTAATGGCTAGAGCATGAAACCTTAAAAGAAAAAAGATCTGGTACTTCACATGTTGCAGTGATTCAAAGCCCAAACCATGCCCCACCCATCTGCCATGAAGCAAGCCTTCTGCTAAAGAACTTTGTCAGGCATAGCCGAGCATGAGCATTTTCGAGCTTTCATTGTAAGGGGCAGTGACAATATCTTGGCCGTTATAAGACATTAAGCCTGCAAAAAACAGAGTCGGCTTGTTGCAAAACATGGCATAGTAGGTAAAAAAAACTCCCTTGCTGCATCTGGAATCGAACTAACAGTGTCAGACGGATCTAAACCTTAACAGCATAGCCGGACCATAGTTTTTGGAACAAATCCTTCTTTCCTTTAGCTTTTTGGCTTCTTGCTATGGCGGAAGGATCTCTTGGGCACCACCACAGAAGTGCTCCATTCTCTACCATTCCCCTTCTTCCCATGCCGTCAGATTTAGGGCTTCAAATCCAAACCCACAGAGCTCATAAAGATTTCTAAACCAGCTTCTGATCTGATAGCCATAGTTGAGTGCCAGGAATTCAATCCGAGGTAAAAAAAAAACGCCCGGCCTGCCTCGCCGGTTATTTCGGTAGAAAAAGCATCACGGATCCGAACGCGGTGACCGAGAGTTTCAAACGAAATAGTAGGTTTGGAGCAGTCATCAGCATATCCTAGGTATATTCTAGCATATACCTAGGACATGCCATAAATCCACATGCCATAAACCCACATAAACAAGGGTTTGTCCCCGTAGGGGCAACCCAAAAATTTCAGAGAGGTGATTCTTTAACTACATCAGGATCAACATCTATTTCACTGCCATCCTCTCTATATGTTCTTAACCCGTCCCATCTGATCTTCCCTGTCCAAACTCAGTACAAACTTCTCCGGAATTTTCTGTCTGGCTTTTGTAACATATTTCTTGAGAACAGCTTCGTTATCCCTAAGTGTCTGTCAGTAATCATCTTCTTCAATACTATCTTCAGAGCATCTAGAATAGGCATGACGAGTCTATGTGGCAATCTTCTTGGCACTAGTTTCGTGAATTCTTGAGAAGCCGCATCATTAGCTTTCTCATCCATTGGTACAGACTCGTCGAGATTCGTTTGATGAGAACAATTAAGAAGTGGCATTGGTCAAAGCTTCTAGCTTTTAAAGCTGAGGATCATCGCTAGCGACATCCTTTCCTAGAGTGTTGACTCGATTACTCATTAATAGCTCGTATAATCCAAGTTATCCAAGAGATCATCAATATCAGATATTACTATACTCTGGATGATATTGATGTCAGGGGCTCCACCAAAAGTTTCTCCCATCTCTTTATACTCTTCCTCTTTCTTTAACTTCCTTTTCTTGAGGAGGCATTGCCAACTTTCTAAGCACCTCAATGGAACCTGGAAGAAACCGTGTTTTCTTGTCATCGTGGTCAAAAGCAACCCGCTTCTTCTCCTGCATAATTGCAACCTTAGAAAATGTATTAGCAAAAAAGAAGTCGAGACATCCATCTTGTGGAAGAAGCTACCGCACAAGATAATAGATAACTGAAGCTTTTTATTGAGGTTTGAATGCCAAATCGCCTTCTATAGCCATCCAACTATATTTGAGTTTGTCTGTGAACATAACCGCATAATATTTCTTACTCTTTTTATCTATCTCTTTATCGTCAGTCATTTCAATTCGAGGCAGCGGAGTTTTTTTAATGGCAGAGAGAACTGCAAATTCAATTCTACCTGTTTAGATATAAGCCTAGTTTCATTTCCTTTGATAATGACATCTGTGGTAAACTACTGGTGTTGTTCTAACATCTTTACATTCACAAACCTGGGCTCTACATAGTTTCCACTGAAACATGGCTAGACCTTTGATCTGTTCAATGTTATACAAACAATTGTGCATGTAGCAGGACGAAGAAGCATAAGCGGATGATACACTTTGTCAATCGTCATCATGGAGATCTTACCATACAATTTTAGTTATTGTGATACTGAACTGACCGATTCACTTTAAAACTTTGCATGTCACTATACACCAGAAGAACATGCTCAAATACTGGAGTAGACAAAATACCGACTTTTGTGCATTATTTGAATCACATTTCCTTTCTGAAGAAATATTGTTTCTTTTTTCCAGGCAATAAAATGTAATTCATGCAAGCTATCATATGGCTGATGGAAGGTTTTCTAGGTGAGGTCTTTGTTGATCATATTTGTCTTAATGTACAATGCATCCATGCCCAACAATTTCAAGAAGACATGGCAGTCAATGCACATTCTAAGGGTTTCATCCTTCTTCGTAATAAATATAATAGGTGCCCCAAAAAGTGAGACACTGGGTCTTATGAACCCCAAGTGAAGAAGTTCATGCAAGTGGATTTTGAATTTTGCCAATTCAAGTATATTCATTCTATAGGGAGCCTTGTCTTAGGTGCAAAACTGATATCACATTCAACACTTCTGAAAGGTAGTAGCTCTTTAACTTGGGATCATGAAATTCCTTAATGGGCTTGCCAAATAGCTTCTCTTGCTTTAATAAGGATCCGGAGATGCCAAAATCACACCCGGTTGGCAGTAAGACACCATCATTTACTTCCAGACTCGGCCTTCTTCCAATTGACTCCCAACTCAGGTACTTCTCCTTCTCTAAGGAGGATATTGGAGGCTTGGAATCAAGCTTCCTTATGTTTCAGGCCTCCGCCTTCCTTCTTATAGCTCTATCCAATTGTTTAAAATACATACATGATATAATTGAATTGACCTTGTTAATTATTATAGTTACACGTGTACCATTGGGTGGAGTAAGAGTAACCACGCATTTATAGCAATCTATATTGGCCTTTGGTGTAGGAATTCCATGCCAAAAGTAAAATCATATTTTTCTATGTTCATGATTTCTACACCCATCGCAACTGAAGCTCATGGCAATTTGTTTTCCATTGGTGCAGTTAGTTGGTATATAGAAGTACTACAGCTGTTAGCTTTGCCATGAATGTTGAAGCTAACTTTCTTACCTTGCTTGGCATAAGGATGCTGCTGCATAGACCAGCTGATTTAGGCTTGTAAGGAAAACCATAGCCTTAGCACCATAATACCCATTTGATTTATAATATGCAGCTTGAAATTCTCTTTCTCTAGTCTAAGAGCCTTTTCGTCTACTTTAGCTACCCACTTAGGTTAATGGTTTGAATCAATTTCTTCATGTTGCTAGTTAATTCTTTCACATGTCCTTCCATCACCTGCCTTTCAGTAATATTGAACGCATATTACTGACATAGTTTACTACTTCAACCTTTAAAATGTCTGGATTTGTTGACATTTATGAGCATGAGGTATACAATGAGCTTTGAACACCTTGGAAACTTCTTAAATTTACATCTGTTCCTGGTGAGACCATACCCCTTCTACCAAATTCTAGTTGCTCATGTATGATTAGTAGTATCTTTGTTGTCATGCCATAATAGAACTACCAAATTCTTCCATCTCTTCTAGCCAGGATATACTTGCATCCTGTCCATATAGCTTTTGGTTACCCATATATATTTAATTAGTAAACATTCAAGCAGTTGTATATACATACGAAATTGTTTAATATTCACAAATTCTTAGATTAATGCAACAGACTAAGAAGTGTCACGGGAGCTTGGCTTGATCACATGCTGCTGAGGAAGGGGAGGCTCATGCCTCTCTCTATATCGAAGAGTGCTACCCCTAGTTGACATTAGTGGCCAATACTATAGACTCTGAAAAGGTTGCATGCCTGTTGTCGATCAATATGCATCTCATCAGCTAATGGCTTCCACTAATTCTAATCATCAATACAAATCTTATCTTCCTCTTCTGGAAGATTATAAGGTAAAAATTTACACTTTTCCTGCTTAATGATCTCATCAGGTATGTTCTTATCCATCAAAATGGGCAAATCAAAGCTATTTTTACAGAAGGTATCCTTTCCATACATGAGAATGGGTAGTTCTTTATCTCTACAATGATGTCGCACGAAGAATGTCGCGCGAAGAATGATCCTTAAGAATGTCATGTGCTAAATAAAGCTTGTGAGGTGCGCCAATAGTTTGCCATCTAGTCTGTATAAGATGGGTTAGCTTATATGTTACCGAGGAGATCAACCACTTTCAGAAGCTGAGGTTTCAAAATATAGTAGAGGATCTCAGGTTCTAGTGTTCACCATAAGAATACCATTATAGTCCTCTCTAGAAGTCCATGAGTGCCCAGTGCTGAAGATCGAATGGAGGAGGAGGAGGAGGAGGAGGAGGAGGTTGCTTAAGATTGAGATACCCTAAAAAAGGAAACCTTGACTTTTATAAAAGGGGGACCTTTAATGCTAGTGCCACACTGAGGTTATCAACTTATATTTTTATTATTATCATTTTTGGTAGGATTGCTTGAAGACAGGTACAACATTTTCTGCACTTTTAAGGTATCCACATAACGCTTTACCTAATTTTGTCATGAACCATTGGTTTTTTGAATTTACACATCTACAGTTGTAAAAATTAGAAAATCTCTGAAAATTACATCTTTCTTATGAAATCTTCTCCGTTCTCTCTGTGTCTTTGTATTTTCGCAACAGGAAAAACATTGACGACACAAAATGTTCTGGTGCAAGACTCCAAAAAAAATCGCATGCTTTTCCTTCGACCTCTATTGCATCCTCTGCTCTTTCTCCCGAAGCTGGCCTTCTTCGATCTTTGTCTCATGACAATATTCTAACCTCCATTTATATTGCCTTGGATTCTTGGCAACAGGCAATCCCACTTTCATGTCATTATATTTGCTTTAGATTCTCAAACAGTGGATAAAAGAACAGATCGAAGGGATTCCTCTATTTTGTCATAGACTTCTCTTATTGGTGTATGAGATTGGAGTAGATTTCACAAGGTGAAATTATCCACGCTCACATCATTTGTAATCAACAAGTTGTCCTTCATATCACATATTGTAATATGTCGTGAATGTGGAAGGTTTAATGATGCATATAGGATCGGCCAAAATGTAATGATTGCATTGTACACCATGTTGAATAGTCCTTCAAACCATTTATAATAAATGCATAGGTATGAAGTCTGGCTCAACTACACACCTATTCTATTTTGCATGTACTAGTATTGGAGCTCTATCAGATGGCATGAATATGCATGCCCATATTAATTCAGAAAGAAATGGAATTCATATATCGAGAAGGATATTTGTGAATTATGCAAAAAAAAAAATGAACATAAAATAGAACAGAATACAATGCTTTTTACGTCCACGGAGACCAATCAGCCTATGGGACCCAATGAAGGAGCACAATAGACTTATTACTGTTCAGGTTAAAAACCCCTCATCCATCCCGAAGGATTTATGAGGGAAAAACCGTGGCAGTAATAAGAATGCTGTCAAATTGTACTAATATACATTATCATGAAATATATATCATATCAATTATGTCCAAGTCAACCATGGGCTAATTGGAAATTTCATTATTAGAAATAAAAAAATTCTCTCTCAAGCTTTGAAATTTTTGGTAATCATGTAATCATGACAGAAATATCTCTCAGGCTAAGAATTCCAGCATAATCTTAAGTAAGCCTAAGCCAGTCATTTGGATGCCACTAAACAGTTATTACTGTTATGCACATTCTGAGCTAGCCTATTCCAGATATCGCTAAACAGTTATTGGTGGTGTGCACATACCAGATCCCATCATTATTGAGCTCTACCATTCTCAATTGTCAAGATATTATGCCAAAGTGAGGTTTCAATCTAATTCAAATGAGATTTTAAAGGTAAAGTTATGATGTTCCACTGTCAGAAATACCTCTCAAGCTAAGAATTCTACCATAATCAATTAAACCTGAGCCAGCTATTGGATATATATTTACACACGCGTGGGCGCACACGCACGTGTCATGTGTGCGTGAGGACATAGTTGTTGACCTCCTGAAGTTTTTATTGTTATCTTCTTTTGTTGTTACCTCGTTTGTGTTTGAAGATGCCAACTCCCTTTCCATGTAAGCTGTCATGTATATCGATTGACTTGCAGATATTGTTGTTTTGTTTTTGGTTTGCAGTTTGGTTATAAAGCTTTGTTTCAGCAGATGCTTTGTGGTGTTTGGTTTTCTTGCTTGTTGCTTACAGATGGGTTTCCTCGGGACCAGAGCACAGAGACTGGTTATGTGGTGGAAATCCTGAGACTAGAAAACCCAATTGGTACTAGGATCATCCCTGGTTATGTTGTTCCTATTGAAACTAAGCAAAAAGTATATAAAAGATTAGAACAAAGAAAGTAATCCCAAAGACTCAAGCAATGTATTGAATATGAACACATATATAAGTACATAGAAAAAGGCATGCCTTTAGGCATGTCTAAATATGGAAAAGGCATATCTCTAAATATGGAAAAGGCATATCTAAACTTGGAAGAGCCAAGTTTAGTTGAGAGCCCAACGTGGCATCTCAATACCCCCCCTGCAACGTTGGTCTCTCAATAAAAGAGAACCAAAAATACAATATATAAAATGTCATATACAATTTCTCAGAAGGTGACCAAGGATGCACACACCAAACATCCCCCTTGCAACCTTGGTCATGTGCTCGGATTAAAAAAACTTTTGTGGGAATCAAAAGGAAAAACCGTGGCACCCTTCAAAACAAAACTAAGTAGAAGAAGAATTAAGAAGCCGCAACTGACTAGTAAAATCTTCATGCTTGGCCGTAGATAATGCTTTAGTAAATATTCTGCTATCATATTATCTCTGTAGGACAATACTGTAACACAATTGTCTTCTTCTTGACTTCCAATTTATTGTAATGATAATGAATCGCAATATGCTTAGATTTTGAATGGAAAACCTCATCCTTAGTCAATGAAATAGCACTTTGATTATCACAATATAAAACTGTTGGGCGAATCAAAACCTGCTGAAAAGATTGAAGTAGACGTTGTAACCATATCAACTCTCTACTTGTTATACTAGCTGCAACATATTCTGCTTCAGTAGTAGACACCGCAACACAATGTTGTTTCTTACTGTACCAAGATATCAAAGAATGATCTATAAAGAAACATGCACCACTTGTGGAACGAAAAGTGTCAGGGCAACCTCCCCAATCCGCATCAGTATAACCAACCAACTGTAAACCATCAGAACCTATATCTTGACGAGCATATGTCAAAGCATAATTTATAGTGCCTTTAAAATAGCGAAGAACTCGTTTAGCTGCATTCCAATGCTGACGCCCTGGATTAGACATAAATTGTCCCAATGTGTTAACAACATAACTTATATCTGGTCTCCTAGCATTTGCTAAGTATATTAGAGCACCAACAAGACTTGCATATGGATAGTTAGCCATATCAAGATGCTCGGCTTCTGTTTGAGGACACATCTGCTTAGTCAACTTAACATTAGGCCCCAATGGTGTTAACTGAGGTTTAGCATTCGTCATATCATATTTATCAAGTAACTCAGAAATATATTTTGGTTGACTCAATCTTATGCAACCTTCTTGACGTTCTATTTGAAGTCCAAGACAAGATTTGATAGAACCAAGATCAACCATATCAAACGCAGCTCCAAGGTTGGCCTTGCACTTATTAAGAAACGGAAGATCATTCGATACTAAAATAGTGTCATCAACATAAAGCACAATGAAAGTGAAGACAACACCAACTTTTTTATAATAAAGATTTGCATCAGCAGTAGTGGATAAGTAACCATCAGAAAAAAGAAATGCATGCATCTTCTTATACCAAGCACGTGATGCTTGTTTTAAACCATACAGAGCTTTCCTTAATTTGCAAACCAAATTCTCTTGACCTGTAACCTTATAACCATCAGGTTGTGCCATATAAATATCTTCTGTAAGATTGCTGTTTTAACATCCATTTGATGAATATAGAGATTATGATTAACTGCAAATGCTAACAAAGCACGCACAGTGGCAAGACGCACTACAGGCGAGAATGTTTTATGATAATCAACTCCAGCAATTTGAGAAAACCCTTTTGCAACCAACCTTGCTTTAAATCTGTCAAAATTACCATCTGCTTTAGTTTTAACTCGAAAAACCCACTTACATTTTATAGCTTTACGACCAGAAGGAAGAGGTACTAAATCCCAAGTGCCTTTACTTATCAAAGAATGATATTCAACATCCATTGCTTGTTGCCAATGTTCATGTTCATCAGAATTTAGAGCATCATGAATAGTAACAGGCTCAGTAACAGACACAAAAGTATAATAATCACGTAAAGTAACTGGAGGACGCCGTCTAGTAATACGAGTGTCATAAAATTCTTGTTGAGACATAACTCTAGAGGATTGTGCAAAATTATCTTCAGGTGATATAGTGTAATGATCACCTAGTGAAATAATATTCTCATGTAACTGATCAGATAAATCTTCATATTCTCCTCCAACACTATCAGGTAAATCTGAGATATCAGGTAAAGTAGAAGGTTGATGTGATGGTACTTTCTCAATATCACTCTCATTGAAAATATTTTCATCAGAATACTCACGAAAATTTGATAGAACATCATGATCATGATCATTAGATTGCGAAGGAGATTGGATCATAACATTTTCATTAACAACAGTATCTCTATAGCGACATAACACAACCTTTCCAGAAACCAAATCAAATAGTCGATAGGCAGGTGCATTATCAGCATAACCTAAAAAGACAACCTTTTGAGCAACTGGTTGTAACTTAGTCCGTTTCTCCTTAGGAATATAAGTATAAGCCTGAGATCCAAATACTTTAAAATGTTCAACTGTAGGCTTTTTTCCATGCCATACCTCAAACTGTGTTAAACCATCAGATATACAATTCTGAACATAAACTGTTGTACTTGCTGCTTCAGCCCAAAACTTTACATCCAAACCAGAATGAAGTAACATACTTCGAACAGCATTTAAAACAGTTCGGTTTTTACGCACAGCAACCCCATTATGTTGTGGTGTATGAGGAACTGTATACTCTCGCAAAATACCAGCATGAGCACAAAAAGAATCAAACTCATTATTTTTGAATTTACCAATACTTTTCAAAGTCTTTTCCTTTTGTAATTCCACCATGGCTTTCCATTTGCAAAATGTAGCAAAAACTTCAAGTTTCTTCTTAAGTGCATAGATGAAACAATAACGTGAATAATCATCAATTATCAGTAGAAAATAAACGACACCACCAAGTGACCGTGGTAAAGGCCCACAAAGATCCATATGAACCAACTCTAAGATAAATGATGCACGAGAAACAACATGATTAAAAGGACGCCTACAAGGTTTACCAAGTACACATGCTTCACAAGGCGCTAATACCGCTCTTGAATCCATCGAAAAACCATGCACAACACCATATTTTTTCATATGCAATATAATACTGGAAAAGACGCATGACAAAAACGTCCATGCCACAAAATCTCCATCAGAATTTCTTACAGTAAGTGCATAAATCAGATCATCTGTGATCTTATACTCATATAGATTATGATGACGCATACTAGTACCAAGAATCAAGCCATCTTTTAAAAGATAACAAAAGAGTTTATCAAAGTAAATATGAATCCCAACATCAGTTAGGCGATAAACTGAAAGTAAATGACAATGTAAGGCAGATACATGTAATACACCACGGAGCAAATGAATCTCTGAACGAGCTTGTAATGGCAAATCACCAATTCCAAGAATTTGTTGGCGACTATCATCACCCATATAAACATACTTCAAAACATGCAAAGGATGATAATTTCTAAGCAAAGATTTCTCAAATACCATGTGTTGAGTAGCACCTATGCCAACAAAAGTATACAAAATAAATATAAAATCCAAACTCAAATACCAAATATAGCTTCATAATAAAGCACACACTTGTTTCTTCTTTAATTCCAACAGAAATCTCGAAATAAACATAATATCATCACAACAAACTAGGTCTTTTTTTTTTCTTTTTTTTTAATCCCACACCACCACATCACACCAACACTACTCTCAATAGTTCTCACTTATTTAGAAGGAACATGATGCACACCTGAATCTATCATCATGTTATCAGTACCCCCTAGAACACTTGTATTAGGTGGAACAGAAGGTCCACTAGGCTTGTCCACATCATAACGTTCAACATCACGTGACATGCTAACATAATTAGCTTCAGCAGCCCGCTTCTCATCATCTTGTCTATCATACAATCTTGCAATTCCATGACCAAGCCGACCACAATAATCACATGCATAAGGTTGATAACTGCATGGCCCTCGACCATGTCCATAGCCAACACAACCACTACAACCACCACGACCACGATCATCATAACCACCACCACTACCACGACCACGACCATACGAATCATATGTTCCACTGTCATAACCATGACCATATCCACGACCCCCACCTCCATTATAACCACGAGAAAACTGAAACCTTTTCTTTTGTTGTTCAGTAAATTCAGAAGAACTTTGTCTGTTTCGTGTATCTGCCAACATAGCAACTTCTTTTACAATAGAAGGCGCAACAATACGCCGCACATGATCCTCTAAAGATTCACAAGCATCTTCAAAAGAAATATTTTTCTTATTCATTAAGATGGAAATAATAACCCCAAACTCAGAAGACGGAAAAGTTTCTAATAACTGCATAACTAACTCATCTTTTGATATAGGTGCACCAGCTGCAGCTAATTATTCGACAATCTCTTTGAAACGGTCAATATGTTCTCGAACAGTAATCGACGAATCAAACTGAAGATTTGCTAAACTCCTCTTTAAGGAAGGAAGGAAGGTATTTTTATCGTCCACGGAGACCAATCGGTCTATGGGACCCAATACAAAAGCGCAGCAAGCGGATTACTACCCGGATTAAAAAACCCTCGCCCCGAAGGGTTTTCGAGGGAAAAACCATGGCAGCAATCAGCCTGCTGACAATGTTCCAATATACGAAATGCAAAAACACACAAATATATACATTCATGTACCGTACCCGTAGTGCCTGATCAGCGGGCAGCCAGGCGGGGGCAAAGGTGGGCTCGCAGATCCAGTACCTCCTGAATGTACGACCCCAGAGCACGTACCGACGGTGTGTTCATCAGCAAATGTAAGGGCAAGTCCGGCCGTACTAAGGGAACGTATCTGGCCCGGATCTGACTGAATGCTGGGCAACTCTGGAAAGTGTGAGACTCATCCTCAATGGCACCTGTTTGACAGCACTGACAGAGCCTGTCCTGGCGGGGCTCCCCAATCCACCTGCCCGTCTCGATGCAAAGATGGTGGGCACCTGTGCGAATGGAGGCAATGAGTCTGCGCTTTTTCAGGGGCAGCTGGGAACGCAGATAGAGCTGTGGGCCCCGGGCCAACGCGGGGTTGATGTGCTCCTTGTAATGGGCCGTTTTGACCTGCTCTAGAGCGCCGGGGTCCCAGAGCTTGCCAAGGAAGCAAGCGTCCAGGTACTCCCGCAGGCTGTCACAATCGGCCTCTGTGTCCACTCGCGACGACTCTGTGCCCTCGCGACGCGTTCCATCTGGCAAACCACTAATCTCTCTTACCCCTCCAACAGGCCCTGAGCCGCTGCGGGCCCATTGCCACAGCGTAAGCCAGGTGCGGGAGTCGAGCATCACCCATATTAACCACTTTCTGAAAATAGACGATGTGTCTATCAAGGGCTGCCCATTTGGCGACAAGAATCCGGTTTCCCACGCGAGAATCGATAGGGGACTGAAGGTTTCACCCAAGTGCCCGTGCCAAAAATGCCTTACACTTTTGCTCCAAGTCATTCAGTCGCCAAAGAGGCGATCGGGCCCCAAACCTCGACTCATTACAAAGGACGGGCTTCGACCGGTAGCTAAAACGGATGTGGTGATGGCCCCAATCATAGAGCTCGCACCGAGATCATTTGTTACGCATGGCATAAAAGCTTTCCGGCCTCTTTGTCACCCATAAGCGGATGGACGCCTCCCAACAGAGCGAGGAGGGGAACTCCACCCCTAGGTACTTGTAGGTGGGTGTGACCTCCACAGGCTGTCCCCGATATGTGAGTGCAAGAGGCGTGGGGTGGCGTGAAGAGGATATGAGAACCACCACGGTCTTGGCGGATTCAGCGCATGTCGTAGCTGGCGGAATGTGTCTAGGGCATCGGATGAGGCTGCATAGCGGGGTGTGGGCGGAAGGTCAACATCGTCCGCATAGATGAGTGGCGAGATGACACTGGTGCAAAAGCGTATGCCATCCCCCCCATGCTCAGTAAGCCAGGGCTCTAACTGGTCAATGTAGAGGCCAAAAAGTGTTGGTGAGAGGGGGCAGCCCTGCCGGACCCCGATACTATTGGTGAATGCTTGGCCCGTCGGCTGCATCCTGCCAAAACAACTCTCATACATATGGCATTCGCCGCGCGCGGCGGCAGCCCGATTGGCGACTCTAGCCCATAACTTTTCAGGGGGCCGTGTATCGAAAGCCTTTGCGAAGTCCACAAAGCAGCAATACAAGTCCTGCCGATGGTTTCGGCTGTCTTCAATCAGTGCCCGCAGTGTAAAGATATGGTCAATTGTTGAGTGGCGAGGTCTAAAGCCTGATTGTATGAGGGCTCGCACATCTCGCCGCCGCCCGGTGGTCAACTGCTGCTTCGAGAATGCCGATAGCGGTTTGGCAAATCTTGAATTGACCATGATCGTCCGGTAATTGGCGGACAATTGTGGGTCACCAGCTTTGTGAATGGGGACAACCACGCTTGTGGTCCATTGTGGGAAACCTTCCATTGAACAGGGTAGTGAGGATCGGCACCACGGTTTGCCACGCCCATTTGAGTAACTTCGGCACGCATACCATCGAAGTCGGTTTGTCTTCCCATTAGCCAGCCGTTGCAGGCCCTCCACAACATCCTCCTCCGCGAGAACCAATGGGGGGCCATCCCCGGTGGGGGGGTCATAGGCCCCCGGGTGGGTCATAGAGCTGCTGCAGTACTGTTCCCCACCGCCGGGGTGTGATGTCCCCAGTGAGGGTCGGGCTGGCCTTGAAGCACTCTGCGCCAAAAGGTTCGAGGATGAGTGTCCAGCAGGCCGAACATCTCCCCCTGATGCCTGGCAAGTACCGCGCCTTTGTCTCCTTCAGATGGATGCGGTACTGTGTGGTGGCCTGCAGGCGGGTACCTGGATCCAGAATGTGACGAAGCTGGCGCTTGCGTTCTTTACACTCCGCATCAAACCACCGGTTACGCGGAAATGTTGCTGTCCCTGAGCGGCAACGCGGGGGGCAGTTTGCCAAAGCACCTGTCCGCTGCATCCCGTAATAGCTCAGTCAACTGGTCTGTCTGTTGCTCTAGTGTGGGGGTCCGCAGAATTGCTGGCAGGGCGTCCATGAGCATCTTGGCGTAGTCCTCTGCCTGCTCATAATCCAGTCGCAACTGAGGATGGCGAGGGGCTGGCATAGTGGGGGTTCTGGCGGCTTGCCAAACCATGTCCAAATAAAGTGGAAGCTGATCTGAGTCGACCTCCTCATCCCGACCGGTGCCCAAATTTAAACGGCCGATGAGATGCATATCTTGGCGCAACTTCACGAGCACATAGTCCACCACACTAGACCCTCCCCCGATTGTCTGTCTGCAGGTGCACTTTTGAAGCGGGCCCTTGTGGATGAGGGCCATTGCAAATTATCAAGTCAAAAATACCATATAGCAGGAGCAACTGTCTGCCAAAGCGAGTGACCTGGCTGTCATCCGATCCTTGTGGCCAGGTTGCCTCTGCGGGACGTAGCTGCAAGACATCGCCAGCGATGGGGTCAAGTCTCATGGGCTGCTCTACTCCTGTCCGTGCATTGAAATCCTCAAGAAGGACGACCCCACCCAACTGCTTGTGCTGCTGTATGTCATCATATAGATCGACATAAGGGTCCATCCTATCCGCATCGGAGTGGGCTGCGATAGAAGGTGCTCTCGCGGTGAGGGAAATAACAGTGACGAGAAAAAAGAGGGTTGCCCGGTATTATGCACACGAACCCACAAGTACCGGTTGTGTAATGCATGTCTTCCTCCGGAGGGTAACCGAATGTGCCAAGGTTGTCCCGGTAGTAGCAAGCAACCCCACCATGACCCCCTCCGTCCCCGCACGTGTATTGAAGACCGAGAAATGTTGGTAACCCCGCAGATCGTAGCTCGTGGCTCAAAGATGCTCCCATGTCTCCATGAGAAAGATGAGATCCATATCGGCTACCACGGAGTTGAGACTGTCCCCCTTCTGCCAAGGGAAGCCTCGACAATTCCATGAGACCACCCGAAGGCACAATTCCTATTTGTCGGCCAGCTAGTGGTATCGCGCAACTGAGTCGCGGGAGGACGGGAAGCAGAGGCTGAGTGAGAAGTAGATGGAGCGGAGGCAGCATGTGGCTGAGAGGGCGTGGGTCGTGAGGGAGCAGGAGTAGGAGCAGGAGAAGGGGGGGCTGTGGTAGGAGAAGCAGAAGCAGGGCCACGTTCAGCTGCGATTGGGGCTGCGGGGTCTGCAGCAGTAGCAGGCTGGCGGAAAATGTGCATCCTGCCCCGAACCAATCCTGCGGCACCCCCTTGGTGGCGGATGCCTCTGACCCTGACAAGCTCCTGTCTGCGTGCCTCCTGTTGTGCGGGTGTGAGGTCCCGGTCCACGTACAGGGACGTCCCCTTCAGCATCTTGCCCTGGCGCAATATGGCATCACGCACCTGCGCATCCGCAACCGCGAATATGACAATGCGGTTACGACCCGGGCGCTGAGCCCCATGGCGGGCTGCTCGGGAAATGTGAACTGGCCCAGGGAATGTCATCCGATCGAGAATGTGTGTTCGGATGTTGTGGGCGAGACTCTCCCCCTCCTCTTCTGGCATGCCTCGGACTACCAGATTGTGGCCTCTCCGTCTGCGCTCTTGGAGTTCGCGGCCTTGGTCAAAAGGTGGGCGAGGGCCGGGCTTAGGCCGGGTGGTGGTGGCTGGGGTGGCTTGAATGCGGGGCAGCGGTGCGTGGTCCTGGCTGCCGGCCAGGTGGCTGTGCATCTGGGGTTTGGGGGTAGCTGTGCGAGCAGCGTCCGCCCGGCCTGGAAGTGGGAGCACGGCTCTTGCGGGGCCTGCCTGCTGGCCATCTGCCTCACCGCGCACCTTTGCGCGACTATGAACCCGGTAGGGGAGACCACGCCCCTGTCTATGGATGGCTGCCCGCAACCCCCCGGAGCTCCGTGCCTCGGGAGTAGCGGGGGCATGCCCCAAAGACACGGGCGCCCGAGGCGGGCTTGCTGCTCGATCATACTCAAGAACCCGAAGCCGTAAGTGCGGTTGTCTGAAGAGCGACTGCGCCCGTGCCATGGTGGTGGCTTCCTCAACCTCTGACTGAAGCCGAGACACGGTGACCATCGTCTCGTGCATTGCATGCTCCCTCTCCTGTGTCATGGTGTCCAGAGTGATGAACACAGAGTCTAGATGGGCCCGTATGTCAGCGAGCTCCTGCCTGGCCTGTTGCCATTCGAAGTGTGCCAGGCCAAGGCCATCTTCTACGTGCTGTGTGCGGGTCTCCAGGCCTATGATGCGGTTCTTCTCGACCACCAGTTGCCTTCTGAGCACATGGGGTGCCGAGGACTCCATCTCCACTGCCATGCCAGCCAGGCGGGCACTGTTAGCCTCAATGCGGGCACTGTTAGCCTCCACGCCCGCTTTGACGTGGCTCCAATTCTCTGCCGAGGCAGGAGTTCCTGTGTGGTCTGAGCAATCAATCCCTTCCGGCCGGGCTGGCCGCGCTGAGGGGGCCTTAGCCTTAGCCCGAGCCTCCTTCTTCATGGAGGATGACTCTCCCCTGTCCATGATGGCTGATCGGGACCGTTTGCGTGGCGGCCCCTCGCCTTGGTTTTCCCAGGCTGGCCCATCTTCTGTGGCCATGACTGGGGGTGCGGCACGTCAAGCAAGGTTTAGGCTATGGCAGGGGCGTGTCAGGTCCGGCAGGGCTAGGCAGGCTATGGCAGGCTATGGCAGGGCTGTGGCCAGGCTAGGCAAGGCCAAGAGGCAGTTGGTTGGGCTATGGCGATGTCAGGCAAATGTTGGAGCCTAGCTCAACATTATTGTGTGCGCTGACTTCCAAAGTTTGAGGGGTCTCTGGCTGTAAAAAGTGTGCTCAGAATCCAATTTGGGGACTCAAAATCGCGGCCAGAGCACCTTTTGGGGGTTTGGGGGTTTTGGGAGTTCCAAAGTTTGAGGGGTCTCTGGCTGCAAAAAGGGTGCTCAGAATCCAATTTGGGGACGCAAAATCGCGGTCAGAGCACCTTTTGGGGGTTTGGGGGTTTTGGGGCTAGAGAGAGATTGTAAACCCTAGAGAGAGAAAGTCAGAAAGGGGCAAATCAAGGGGGCTGTATGCAAGGGCAGTGAGGGCGCTAGAGACAGAGTGAGGGTGCTAGAGAGAGAGTGAGGAGGGCGCTGGGCGCTAAAGTACTTCTTGCTTCGTTCTTTTATTATAGACTTGTTCCAAATAATTCCAGACTTCACTAGACGTAACAAATTGATCAACATCCGCATGGATCGAATCTTTCAATCCATAAACTAATAAATGACGTGCTGCACGATCTTTGACTTTCCACTGTTCTTCTTCTTTAACCACGCATCAAAATCTTTGCCAGAAGTGACCAACTGATCACCCTGCACTGGTTGCTTTGGATGCTCCTTTTTACCAATAACAAAATCAAGCAAATCATCGCTTTCTAATACACATTTTATTTTTCTTTTCCAACATGGATATCCAGTAGCATTAAAAACATAAATCGTCTTTGCTGACGAATCGCCTTTCACAGTTATTACCTGCTGCTCTGATACCATATTGAAACTAAGCAAAAAGTATACAAAAGATTAGAACAAAGAAAGTAATCCCAAAGACTCAAGCAATGTATTGAATATGAATACATATATAAGTACATAGAAAAAGGCATGCCTTTAGGCATGTCTAAATATGGAAAAGGCATATCTCTAAATATGGAAAAGGCATATCTAAACTTGGAAGAGCCAAGTTTAGTTGAGAGCCCAACGTGGCATCTACACAGTCCCCTTCCCTGCTCCCCATGATCCTGCTAGCCCTCTGAATCAGAACCCCAACTTTTGTGCACATCACCCTTGAGCCAGATGTTTGTATCCTTGAAGAGCTCCTAATTGTAGATGGCTTATGTATCAGGCTATCTGCATTTGTAGGGCAGCTATCGGACACCATGAACAACATCAATTGTTTGTTGCATCGATCTATGGTTGATCTGCATGGTTATTGGGGTCGAAGGCTATCCGTAAACCAAGCAATCATAACTAGAGCCGCTCTTATGAGAGCAAGATCTGTTGCACAGGGATTGACATTCTTTGGCAATACCAAATGAATGGTCATTTGAATCACTGATCCAAAGATGTGAAGTCTTCTGGATTTTGTGTTTTAATATGTTTAATTATTATTTTATGTTTATTTGTCTGTGTTTATCTTATGTGATGGCACAAGATGACAGGACGATGACGCATCACAATCAGATGATGTCTGATGATGAGGTGATGATGCCGTCACACATCTGCTATGTGTGTTGTGACTTGTAAGAACTTATAATGTTTTTTAATCACGATGAAGCGATATTATTGATGGGATGAAGTTTCTTGGATGATGGGAATTGGGTGTAGCTTAATGTTATGCCACTATACTATTCGAATCCAACAAATTGTGTCCAGAAATTGGGATCAAGCACGGCAATGCATTTACTGGTATGAGCTTAAAAACATATTTACAACTTTCTAAAGAATGCTCTGTTTTTGTGACTAACCACTTAAATTGGCTATAACATGACAACTAATGTGAAAAAATGGCAACTCCACAAAAACTCTTTCGGACATGTTATAGCCAAGAATCTTTATTCTGTGGCCTCCTTAGTGAAATTTAACAGCCCTTGGCATGCAGGCACTCTAGATTATGATAAAATGCAAATATTTAATCCTGGCGGAAGGAAACCTTCCATTTCTGACGTCAAAAGGACAAACTTTTATTTACACATGTAGGCCAGCCAAGTATTACATTATGATGCTGAGAAAATCAGCGAGACAGTAAATTGCTGTCCTAATTATCTACAGGATGTAGCTCCTTGGCTGGTTAATTCCTTCCATTCAAAACTGTTAGCAAGAAAATTTGTTCGAGCTCATGAACACACTCTGACATTGTAGGCCGGCGTTTATCGTCATCACGTACACATTGGTTAGCAAGCAATGCAAATCTTTTAATGGATTCCCATGAACAAGATTCTGGACAAACTTCAGAATCAACAATCTTTTTTAGTTTTCTGCTATCCTTCAATGATTTACGGACCTGCAAATACCCATGTCAGGCTTTTGAGCCACATGATGCATACAAGGAAAAGATGAAAAATCACCTGTGATACTAGGTTCTGCTTGGGTAGGCTATGATTCATATCCACGGGCCTCTTTCCTGTAAGAAGCTCTAACATCACAACTCCGAAGGCATAAACATCACTTTTCAATGTAAGCCTTCCAGTCTGCATAGATTTCCCTTAGTCAAAAATGTTTCTTACAAATGTTATAGCCTCTGATCTAACTTTTGCAATACATTACTCACTGCAGTATATTGAGGATCAAAGTACCCAAATGTCCCAAGAACCCTTGTGCTCACATGCATCTTGTTCCCAAATGGTATTAGCTTTGCAAGTCCAAAGTCAGAAACCTGGAATATGAATGCCAAAGTATTAATGCCTTGCTTTTTCATGCCAAGCTAAGCCATTGTTCTCCATGTGCACCTTGGGTTGAAATCTGTCATCTAAGAGGATGTTACTTGACTTAAAATCTCTATGAATGACTGGATTGCCAGTTGCAGGGCCAGCATGCAAATATTCAAGTGCTCTTGCAGCTCCAAGAGCTATGCAGACTCTTGTATGCCAATCCATCTTTATCCGTACAATACCTGTAAATGGATGGTTACCAATAAACAAAAATGCAGAATTTCAAAAGTAGAAAATTTGAAGGTTGGAACAACCCTAACATTTTAAGTTGGAACATACCATGGAGATGCTCTTGTAAGTTCCCCTGAGTCATGAACTCATAGACTAACATTCTCTGCTTTTTGTCAGCACAGTAACCTATTAGGTTAACAAGATTAGGATGATTGAGTCTTGTTAGTATATCCACTTCAACTCTGAATTCCCTTTCGCCTTGAGTGCCTTGGCTAAGGCTGGGTTCCATAAGCTTGATGGCAACAACCTGGTCAAAATAAATTTGAGATTTCTTTAACAACTATAAAATCAGATACAGTGGAAAAAAAAATTTACCTTTCCTGTTTTCAGAACTCCACGATAAACCCTGCCAAACCCCCCTTCTCCAAGGAAGTTGTCGTAGCTGAAGTTATCCGTTGCTAACAGCATTTCTCTTAAGGTGAACACAGCTGCCACCACTGGCTCTTTTTTTGGTGTGCATGGAAAAGGCATTGCCTCCCAATACTCCACTGGTTTGTGCAATCCTACAACTGTAGCCATGGCAACAAATTTAGCCCTCACTTTAAAGGATTTGTTCTTGCACAGACAAACCTAGCTGCCTTATAACAAGGTAAATGAGAGAAAAAAAGGTTTCGAGTATACTTACAGATATTCCCCTCGGATGATCTGGAACGCTTCCTTTTTCTCCATGCTGTGAGTATCTTAGAAGCTAACATGTGGAAAATCTTCGGATCGATGCTGTCACTTTATGAGGGATTGCCCAAAAGACATATAACCTTCAGATCGATGAAATTTCTTTCATTCTGTATGGAGCTAATGAATCTTAGCAGAAAGCCTTCATATCCTTTATTGATAAGGAAAAAAAGCTTGCAACGATGCAGGCTAAAGAAAAATAATGACGGAATAGATATGGCGATGGCGAAGCACAAACGGAATTAAGAAGAACAAACGTGGAAGCTTGGAAATGTCCGTTGGATAGCAGCATCAGCGCCAAATTTTCAAATGGGGATGCTGGACCCACGGTCAAATATTTAGGACCGCATGTATTGTATCATCATTGGCCAGTTATACCTCCAACTAGGTTTAATTTTTGGCCCATAAAGTGAATGGTAAATGTTATGGAAGGAGTAATTTGTTTGAGCTCGAAATTTCGTTGTGAAATTTCCAGGTGACCTGGCGGGCCACGAGCGGCGTCAGCCGCGAGGGGCCCCGCCAGGTCACCTGGAAATTTCACACGAAATTTCGAACTCAAACAAATTCTCCTACGAAATTTTAATCCACCTTGAAATTTTTGCTGACGTGGATGTGACGTGTCCATTTAAATATCCGGTCCATTTGTGCTTCTTTTGGTTGCGGCATCGTGGTTTTTCTCTGCAACTGGAGCATCTTGCGTCATGATGTTGTGTTAGATCCTCAGATTAGCTTCAAGATTGATGGATTAGGCCGGCGCTTGATAAGTGCCTGAGTTTTTGTAGTGTTTCTTGCGGAGTTTTTGTTAAAATCAGTTCAGAATGGTTCATTTGTGCTTCTTTTGGTTGCGGTATCCTGATTTTTCTCTCCAATCGGAGCCTCTTGCGTCATGATGCTGTGTTAGATCGTCAGGTTAGCTTCAAGATTGATGGATTAGGCTGGCGCTTGATAAGCGCCTGAGTTTTTATGGTGTTTCTTGCCGAGTTTTTGTTAAAATCAGTTCGGAATGGTGTTCCTTGGATCTTCAACTTTTTCTTTTGCGCTACAGCGATCTAGCTTGCATGCAAAATATCAGGTGAAAGACACGTTTGCCCTTTTTTTAACCATTCTTTTTCCTTTTACTAACTGATGTTTGTTTTCTTGCAGATCTCTCGGTTGTGCAAGAAAGTTTGTGTTGTGTCGCTGTAGCAATTTTCTTTGATCGAAACTTCAATAACAAAGCATTCTTCAAAATAATCCAGTTCATTGCAGTGTTCGCCTTGGGCTCCTTCAACTCCGTTTAGAGCGTAAATCTGGCCTCTGTATTGGCCGCCTTTGAGTCAATTATGACAGGGATTAGGAAAGAAAATATTTGTGGATTTTTAAGCACATTGTACAGATTCAAGGCGGAAGATTAGTTCATATGGAAGTTCTATAAATGCAGTTTATGTATTGATAGTCTTTTGTTGCAAATCAGCAGTGTCTTAACAAGCAAAATTGATTGTGGTCATGTTGGAAGCCATTTTGTGGCATGATTTTGCATACTTTCACTTGTTCATACTAAATGTTTAGAACTTTGAACTGGAAATGAACTCGAAATCAACAGAGAATCACCTTGAAATTTCGACTTGAAAAATCAAGGTGATTAGAGTCGAAATTTCAAGGTGGTTAAAATTTCGTGCGTTAAAAATACCCGCAACCTATTTTGGGGCAATCAAACTAGATGCTTCTAGACGGCTGTCAATTGCTTCCATCTCATGGCACCTAGCTAGGTGCCTGCCTCATCACACTACACGTCTAAACCCATTTACCTTGGTTCGCTGGATAAAATCCAAATTTAGTTTGACAGATTTGAAATAGTATGAAGATATCCGGCTAAAGATCATATGTTTTCTTGGTATTTCCAGAGGAATCGAGGCCTTTGGATTGGAGCTTGTCATGTAGGTTTAGGACCCTTCGAAAAGATGATGGTTAAGGCTTGAAAATTTCCCCAACCAAGCCATTTCCCCATACATGAGGAGTATAACTAGTTATGCTTGATCCTCTATGGTAATGAGAATAATGATACTAGTTATGCTTGATCCTCCATAACAACACCCATCTAATGATAAATGAGATCCTCTATGGTTGAGAATATAAATAACAATATGAGCAATAGCTAGAGGAGGCTCAAAGAGCTAAAACTTTCATCTAAACATATGTAATTGTGTTTCACATTTTTCTTTTTTCTTTTTTCTTTTTTCTTTTTTCTTTTTTTTTTTTTATTTTTATTTTCGTGGTTCTGCGCCGCAATCTAGACTCTTTCATTATTGACACGTTTTCCTCTTAGTGACCATCAGAGGACACGCGATGTGTGTGAGGCGGTGCTTTCGGCGCCGGACCGAAGATCCAATGTGAGGCGATAATCTGAAGCCATAGCCTCTCGGATTCGAAAATCGATCTTGAATGCATATACAAAAACAAATTCGATCAAGCAAACTTGTTTTCGGCAGGCCTGGGTTCATGTTCGAAGTTTTCCAGCCAGTGTAGGGCATGAAAAGAGATTTCAAAGTGCAGGAACATAGTCTTGCCCTAAATCGAAATTATTGTGCTAGTTTTGAAGTAGACAAGAGCAGATGAACTACAAGAACCCCTATGATTCAGAGCCTCGGATCTTGAAGAACCCCTAACGTACCAAAGTGGTGAAGAGTTCCTGCCCAGACCTTCCCTTCACGACCACCTACACAGAAGTAAAAAAAGAGCACCACAGAATTGTCATGAACCCCGGGCTACTGGGAGCCTTATACCTGAATGCTGGTTTGTCAGTGAAGCTCAGACATATGATCAGCAGGATGAGGCTGAGCTCACACCATTTAGGGGTGGAGGTTGGACGATGGGCAAATATCCCTCATGAATTGAGATGCTGCAAGGTCTGTAGATCAGGTGAAGTTGAGGATGAGGAGCACGTTATCCTATTATGTCCAGTGTACCAATCCATTCGAGCAGAGTTTGGGATACATGTAACAAATCTGGTAAATTTCTTTGAACTTTCCCCAGTCACAAATGGACGCTTTCTTGTGGAGGTTTATGCAGGTCAGATATACCAATATCGAAAATTTTAAATCATTGATGGGAACTAATGAGTTTGAATATGAGGAGGAGAGCACTAATATGTTCTTGCCTGAAGACATATTAGATGAGCTAATCTATGATGTAGAATGTGTACAATGAATGTCTTCTAGACCTGATGTTCTCACAGGCGTAATAATAAAAATTTCATTTCATTTCATCTCTCTCTCTCTCTCTCTCTCTCTCTCTCTCTCTCTCTCTCTCTCTCTCTCTCTCTCTCTCTCTCTCTCTCTCTCTCTCCTCTCTCTCTCTCTCTCTCTAGGAACCCTAGGAATTTGGTTGTGTGCGCTCCAAGAATTTTGCTGCAAACACTCTATTCATGTGACGTTCAAAGACGATTAGATACTGGCCCCAGGGCGATATCGATCGCCTCGTCGCAGATTACGCCCACTCCGACCGACGTGTAATGTACGCGGCGTGTAGCCAGGTGGGTAGCCCCTATGGGGCAACTTGCAAGGTATGTGCATTAATTAATGTGCACATTTACCAATGTGCACATTTATTAAGGTGCACACCTTTCCATGTGGATACCTTTATGCCACCTAGCCATTAAAGGCAAGTGGGCCATTCCCAATTATCCCACATGCCTAAAGGGATAATTGGAAACCCCCCTAACCCCTTGTCTATTTAGGTAGGAAGAAACCCTAACTTGCCATTTTCGTCCATAGGGTTTTAGAGCTCTGTTTTGCCTGCCCCAGGAGTCAAAACCGCCTCCCAGACTCTGTCTGAGCGAATTGCACCATTAGTTTTCCTTGATTCAAGCAGTTCAGTAGGATGGTCGAGTTCAGGGCAGGAGGAGCGAACCAAGGATCAGGTATTTAGTCAATTTAATAGTCTAAACCGTCTTCCAATCATTGAATCAGTAGATTTAGCCTATTAAATTGTCCATAGCAGCCACTTAGATCCTCAGATACCAGACTCTAACTAAAGAACCTAACTCTATGATATAGATTAGATCTAGTTCTTATGTGATGTATATGGATGATGTATCTCTGTGAACTCCTTGTATTGGGAAGGGGGGTAGAGGCCCTAAAGATTGGTAGTGGATAGATTAGCCTCTCTAGCACACTGTAGATTCGGCCTGTGTACAAGAACCACACCTGGTTGTGGGTGAAGGGGCCAGACTGGCTTAGAAGGAGGTTCGTGTTCTGACTCTTGAACGATCCCGCTGGTGTGTAAGGCCTACCGGGGATCATTGTAGACTAGGTCTATTGGCTTGCCACTGAGTGCGGGCAAGGCATGGGCTCGACACCCGTGGGGTGATGCGTCACTCTCCAGTGGGTTCAAGTCGAATAAGGGCAGTGGCCCTCTAGTCACCTTGAGTCAGCATGGATACCTCTGGTGGGAGTGATCCCTACCTGCCCCATCGGAACTGGGGAGATGCAACCCAGGAGTAGGCCCTTTGGCTATGCATCCGGCGGGCTACAGTCAGGTCCCAACACTCTTCAACCTACTCTGCAAAGTGTGCACAGGAGGGGCGGATGGAGTGGACAACCCTAAGCCATGTTCTTATGCCAGCCAAATCCATTGCCATGAATTCTGTCTGCAATGAACTCTGGAGACTCAAGCCGTCAGTCATCCCTTCGAGTCTGAGCCTTGGGTAGGATTTCCCATATGTATTGTGCTGATCCTTGTCTATGCAGATGTTGATGGTTCGAGGTGGATATGTGATGATATTGTATACTGACATGTATGTTTACGCTTCCGTAGCTAGGTAGGCCCTGAGGGAGACGGGGTAAATGACCCCTTCACTCTTCCCACTGGGACCCATTATGGTTGCAGTGATATGTGGAGGGCCCTGTATCAGCATGGAGCTGGTATGGGGGAAGAACTCCTGTTTGTATACGGCGAGTGCACCGTATACGAGTAGGGGACGCCACAGTGGTATCAGAGCAATGTTCTTGGAGACCAAGAGCAAAGCACTGACCATACTCCCAGTAGTACTAACTTGATAGGATTCTCAAACCTCGAAAAATGGGAAAAAAAATTTCTCATTTTTGTAGTATATGCTAAGCTAATAACAAGTTAAGTGAATGAGAACATAAAAAGACTAAAATTAGTGAGCCAAAACCTTCAAAGTAGGATGGTCTCACACGTCGCGCCAGGACAGATAATGAAAATCTCATTTTCGGGCTGGGCGCAACGTGTGAGACATCGAGCCCAGAACACCTTAAAAAGTCATGAATTTCAGAAAAATAACTTGGTAATTCGAATTTTAAGCTAGGAATTAGCTAGAATTAGTATGTTACATCCCTAAAAACATGCTTAGAAAGTATAAAATTTAGCATTAGAATCCACCATGTCTCGCACGTCGCGCCAGGACCAAAAATGAAACTTTCATTTTCAGTCTGGGCGCAATGTGTGAGACCATGAGGTTAGAAATGCTTAAATTTAGGTGTTTTAGGTGACCCAAAAGGGTAGTTTGAAATTTGACCTAAAAATAGTCCGTCTATAAATAGACCTAGGACCCCCATTTCCACGTTCTTCCTTAGAAAATCGCTCCCCCTTGCCAAGGCAATTTTTCGGCGCCGACATCGGATCGAGGAACCGTCAAATATGGCCCGGACGAAACAGACCGCTAGAGTCCCTCCAGGTGTCACTCCTCCCAGCGCCCTGCTCCAAGAGATGCTTCGACAGCGCGTCGCTCGGCAAGGAGGTCAAAGCGAGGGAGAGTTGTCGGAGGAGCACCCCAGCAACATCAACGACCAAGAAGGGGGTGGGACAGAGGTGGAGGAGGATGCACACTCCGATGCGGGAACAGAGGTCTTAAGCAAGGAGCAGCCGGGCGTCATGCAGAAGATCCTTGAAGAAGTGGACGAGGAGATGAGGAAGAAGAACGAGGAACAAGATCGGGCCGAGGAGGAAAGGAAGAAGAAAGAAGAACAAGATCGGGCAGAGGAGCAAAATGAAGAACAGCGGGAGCCGAGGCTCGAGCCAGCTGAGGAGGAAGAGCTCGCGGCATGGATAAAGATGCATGAAGCCAAAGAGCGCCGTCGGGAAAAGAAGAGGAAGAGGGAAGAGGAGGAGCCAAACGTAGCCCAGGAGCTGAAGAAGAGGAAGGCGAAGGTCGTGAAGGTGGGCAAAAGGAAACTCGTGAATGTTAAGCGGGTAAAGGGTTTCGTCATCAACGAACCATCAGCTGACCAGCCCCCGCCCTCCTCCGACGATTCCGACGAAGACTACGCCCCCAACACCGAGGGTGCAAGCTCTTCAAAACCCCCAGCTGTTGAGCATGTAGTACCCGATCAGGAGCAGCCCGAGTAGGCGCAGAAGGCCCCACCATACTCGACGTGGGATAGGAACAAAGCACCCCGGCCAGCTCGAGAGGCGTACGTGATAGACCCCGTTAAGGTCTATCAGAAGAAGCTGAGAGAGCACAACGCCTTCATGGTGAAGTGGGAGGCGTACAACGCATATTATCAGGAGCACAGAGTGAGGACTATCGAAGGTAAGAGCCAAACTCTAAAGCCACCACCTCAGAAGCCCAAGCCCCCTAGACCACCAGGGAAGAAGAGGACCGGCAGGAAGGAGACCGAGAGGAGAGCCCTGAAGGAGATCAGGCACTTCCAGCGTAGCTACGGGTTTTTGATCCCCCGTGCACCGTTCGCCCGCCTAGTCCGAGAGGTCATTCAAGAGTACAACACGGATATGAGGGTGACCGACGAGATGTTGCTGGCCCTGCAGGAGGCAGCAGAGCAAAAACTGGTGCAGCATTTTGAAGATTCGACGGCCTGCACAGTTCATGCGAAGAGGGTGACACTCATGAGGCAAGACATGCATCTTGCGAGACACATCAAGGGAGAGCGCCCTTAAAATTTTGTAAATAATAGAAAATTTTTGTTAATATAAAAAGTTTTTGATGAAGTAACATGTCAAACCTTGTTTAATTGAGTTGAGTTAGTAAGTTTTAGCTTTTGTTTTAGTTAAAATGGACACTGAGAGCAAATTTGAGACGATGTCTCACACGTCGCGCCAGGACAGAAAATGAACTTTTCATTTTTGGGCTGGGCGCAACGTGTGAGACCATGCCCCAAAAGTGCCCAAAACTGCTCCAAATTGACCAAATAAGGGGTCAATTCTGCCTAACTCCACGAGTCCAGTAGAATTAGACCCTTACATCACCCAAATTGGACAAGTTTAACCCAATTAGAGGCAATGTCTCACACGTCGCGCCAGGGCAGAAAATGAACTTTTCATTATCGGTCTGGACGCAACGTGTGAGACCTCTCAGCATTTTCTCCACCATGCTATATCCAATGACCTCCAGTTTGTTGCAATAGGTTCATTAGCTGATCTTAGCATGCTCAAACCCAAAAAAAGTAGCCTTCAAATTCTCATTTGCACCTCCTAATAGGTCAGAATTGCCAAACCCCAGTAAATTTCTAAGTCACCCAAAAATTAGAGTTTTTTCACTTTTCTATAAATAGGTCCCCATTTCTCACTTAGCACCCTACAAGTTTGCTCATGACAGTTTAGGCGATTTTCCAGCTCCTTGAGGCGCTTCTGCATCTGTTTGTTAGTCTCATCTTCCCCTGATCCATGGCAACTGCTGACTTCAGGCGATGGTACAGCGCCAGTGCCCACGCTGCCGAGGCTGATGTCAACGACATCTTCCGAGTCTTTAGGAAAGAGATAGATGTCCAAGCAACTCTGCATGCAACCCCAGCATATAGGCAAGTATTAGCCGAGTTCCAAGCTAGGGTAGGACCCTCCCTAGTGCAGCTACCCCCTTGCACAGGCTATTTTGTTCCCCGCCCATCCCTTCAAGCAGCCTTGGGTGATGTCCCGAACATCGCCAAGTACTTGACCAACAAGGCACAGAGGTTGCCAGATTACATGGTCCTGACAGTTAACAGGACCAAGTATTTTTTCTACACCGCCGCCTTAGCCATTTTCCTTTCCCACCGTGCTGAAAACCCAATGGGGGGAACCTCTATTCCTCCCATGGAGGTGGACCCCATAGCAGCCTCAGCAGCAGAGCAGATGCTTTTGCAGTACCAGCAAGAGCAGGAAGGAAGGTCAGAAGAAGAGGAATCGGACGAGGAAGAGTACACGGAGCTCGACCCAGAGGAAGAGCCGGCAGACCCTCAGAGTCGCTCCCCCACTTGGGCTAGGCATCACAAGCCTAGCCCCCATTATCATTGACGGCGAGGAATATCTGCTCCTCGGCGACATCCAGAACCTCCCCGAATGCAGGGAGAGGGAGTTCCGGCTTGATGAGTTGCTGCACCAACTACAGCAGCAACCAGACTTGGACGACTTCAGACTTCCTGCTTCAAGTGAGGGAAGCCGACACCTATACAGGGGAGTCGACTTCCGACATCCACAGCAACATCAGGCAAATAATGGAAGCTCGAGAGCTGCCAATTGAGGAGGAGTTCTACGCCCTCCAGGAACAGATGGGGATCCGCGGCAAGACCACGAGCATCTTGATGCCGAGCTCCTCGACACCACCTCCAGCAAGAGGAGCAGGGATCGACATCAGGCGAGTCGACTCGACAATCAGAGACTACCAAGAAATCACCGAGGTAGAGGTCGACGAATACGCCGGAAGGCATAGAGCTGGAGGCCAAGCAGGAGGAGAGTCGTCAGCAACACACAATGACAGGTCGCTGAGGTACTACCTCCCCCTGCTGCTGGATGGGAGAATAGCGGTGATACACCGCAAATTCAGCCCCCGGGGCGAAGAAGGAGTGTTCATGCTCATTGCACTCTCTGGCTTTGGCAGGCATGCTCGAATAGCTGCAAATGTCGACTATGCTGTCTTAGTCAAAAGAGCGATGGCACTTGACCTCTTCGACTTCGCCGTGCCCTACCGACGGCAGGGAAGATTGGCAGTAACCGCGGCCTATACCTCCGACCGCAGAGTAGAGGAGTTGGTGACAGCCTTACAGGGCGGGACGACAACCAATGTCCTTAGGAACTTGGGACGCTCGATAGGAACGGCCCAAGTTAAGAAGTTCCTTGAGGATAACCCATCCTATCGGCGATTTCAAGAATAGTTAGACTCTTGATCCCGGAGGCTTTGTATTAAGATATTATATAATATAAATATAATTTCTTTTGCACTTTAAATGTTTTGTTGATGTATTTTGTTCCACAACTATACCAACAACACATATAATGCAAGAGAACGAATAAAACTAACCGTATAGCCATGACTTACTTGTGTATGCAGCTAGAGGCCCGGGCTCAGGGGAACGACAACGCCGAGACCATAGGGAAGAACAGACTCCACCCAGGCCACCCCCGGCAAGGAGCCTGTATGAAGCATTTGGGCCCATGACCCCAGAAGAGGAAATGTCACAGATGAGGACGGACCTCGAGCAGATAAAGGCTTTCTTGGCCGCACAAGCAGGAGTTGGTTCGGAGGGCAACGCTCAGTTGCCACAAGCATCATCTCGGAAAACAGGAAAGGACAAGAGGAGGAGCAAGAGAAGGAGGTCCCCCAGCACGGAATCCTCCGACTCAAGCTCGGACTCAGACTCTGATTCCGAGGAGGAGGCTGAACAAGTGCAGGACCGAAGGGACGACAGACACAAGGAGACGAAGACCTCCGACTACCAGAAGAAGGTAGACTCTGCATTGAGCAACGTTTGGAAGGCCAGGAAGCTCGAGCAATTCTCAGGCGAGAACAGGTCAGGCATGGAGGCAGAGGCTTGGCTCGATGAGATGAGTGAGTATGGTAATGCCTATGGTATGAAGGACAAGGACAAAGGAAGGGTGGCAACAGCTAACCTGAAGGGAGCATCACACATTTGGTGGAAGGGGTATGCCAAGGCCCATGGCTTAAGCAGGGATGCTTGCAGGTTCAGAAAGTTTGCTAAAGCTTTCAAGCGCCATTACGTCCCAAGAGAGCACAAGTCCAGCATGATGCAGCAGTTCTACATGTTGCAGCAAGGCAACAAATCGGTCCAGAAATATACAGAGGAATTCATGAGACTAAGGCTTTATGTGCCAAAGTTGAGTGAAAAGCATGCAGTGGAGAGCTATATTGAAGGGCTGAATGATGAGATCCGCAAGCTTGTAAGGGCAATAAACCCTAAGACAGTGTCAGAAGCAGAGTCCAAGGCAATAAGCTTGCAAGGGACGGGACCTCAGAATAGCGGGCAGAGGCAACAGTATTACCAGGACAAAGGCAAGGCAGCAGGGAGTTATAGCCCTAGGGCAGCAAGCCCAGGTCCAGCTAGAGCCCCATATGGTGGCAACCAGGGGAAGCAGCAGGAGAAGAAGCAGGTGTCCTTCAAGGACAAGCAGAAGGGGTCAAACTACTCCAAAGCAGTGCGGTCCTTTCTGCAGGCAATGCCCAAGGAAAAGAGGCAGGAGTGCATAGAAAAGCAGCTTTGCTTCAGGTGTTTCCAGCCAGGCCATAGGACAGCGAACTGCCCCTACGTCATGAGTGCAGCGCTAGCGGAGTTGGGAGGATGGGACACTCCGTCTGATGACGACGGCGAGGCAGCCCGCGACTATATTCAGGGTGAGTGTCATATCTTTGCCGCAATAGACACAAAACAAGCAGAGAACCAGTATAAGGTAATTTCCACAGTAGGGAAGGCCAAGGCCAAGTCCTTCATAAACATGATAGACTCGGGAAGTAGCCATAACTTTGCATCCCCCAGAATGGTGGAGATGTTGAAGTTGAAACCACTGAAGTCGAAGCCGAGGCCCGTCGTCTTAGCAAGTGGAGCAGTAAGGCAGACGACAGGCAAGAGAATTAACTTCGACATCGACTTGCCAGGGATTAATATCCAGATGGGGGCAGAAGTAATGGGCATTGGCAAGTATGACTTGATTATAGGAATGGAGTATCTTGGACCAGCAGGGGCCCTCATTGATTGTGGAAAGCAGAAGGTGACCCTCACAGCACCCAATGGCAAGATCATAGAGATCACAGGTAAAGAAGTTGTTCCCATTATGCAGTGCATGTCTAGTAAGCAGCTGTTCAGATGCATAAAGAGTGAACAAGTAGCGTATATCTTCAAGCTCGAGATCCAAGAGCCCGAATCAGAAGAAGGTAAGGAAGATAAGGGGCTCAGCAAGTTACCCAAGCAAGTAGCTGAGTTGATCACGGAGTTCCACGATCTCTTTCCAGATGAGATCAAGCAGCTCCCTCCTTATAGGGGAGTCGAGTGTGAGATAGCACTCGAGCCAGGAATGAAGCCGACAAGTAAAGCCCCATACAGAATGACCACGCAGGAGCTGACGGAGCTAAAGAAGCAATTGCAGGAGTTGTTTGACCTAGGCGTCATTAGACCTAGCGTCTCGCCGTTTGGAGCACCCATTCTTTTTGTAAAGAAGAAGGATGGCAGCTTGAGGATGTGCATAGATTACAGGCAGTTGAATAAGCACACTATTAAGAACAAGTATGCGCTCCCCAGATCAGATGACTTGATGGATCAGCTCCAAGGGGCAAAAGTCTTCTCCAAAATTGACCTAAGGTCAGGCTATCACCAGATCAGAATAAAGGAAGAAGACATTCATAAAACGGCTTTCAGGACCAGGTATGGGCACTATGAGTTCACGGTAATGCCTTTCGGCTTATCGAATGCCCCAGCAACGTTCATGAGGCTCATGAACGACATCTTAAGGGAGTTCTTGGACACCTTTGTGATAGTATTCTTTGATGACATTTTGGTGTATAGCAGATCCCTGGAAGAACACGTGCAACACCTAAGGAGAGTGCTTGAGAAATTAAGGAGGCACCAGTTGTACGAGTCGAAGTGTCACTTCGCAACGGAGAGGGTGGAATACCTGGGTCATGTGATCTCAGCGGAAGGGATTTCGACGGATCCTGCCAAGATTGAAGCCGTCATTCAGTGGCCGGCACCGAAGAATGTGCATGAGGTCAGAAGTTTCCTTGGCCTAGCAGGGTACTACAGGAAATTCGTGAAGAACTTTGTTAAGATAGCGGCCCCGCTAACAGACTTGACGAGGGCGGAAAAGGTGAAAGATTGGGAAGACCATTGGCACAAGAAAGCCCAAGCAGGATTTGAATTGTTGAAGGAAGCTTTGACAACCGCCCCAGTCCTGACCCTGCCGGACCCAGAGAAAGATAAGCTTGTCGCGACAGATGCGAGCAAGATAGCTACAGGTGCAGTGCTCATGCAGGAAGAGCGTGTGGTAGCGTATGATTCCAGGAAGATGAACGACGCCGAAACGCGCTACCCGACGCACGATCAAGAATTGCTTGCAGTTGTCAGGGCATTAAGAATTTGGAGGCACTATCTCTTGGGAAGGAAGTTCCAGTTGGATACAGATCATCAGAGCCTCCAGTATGTATTCACGCAACCACACCTTAATCTGAGGCAGCGAAGGTGGATGGAGTTCCTCGAAGAGTATGACTTTGATATAGTCTACAAGCCGGGGAAGCTCAATGTGGTAGCGGATGCGCTTTCAAGGCATCCCCTGACAACTAGAGTGCATTGCAACGCAAGTTCGACGCTCTCTAGCGACTTCGGGAAGAAGATTGAAGAATCCTTGCCAACGGATATGGACTTCAAGGAAGTATGGGCAAGCTTGTGCAAGGAGACAAGGACAGACAAGGAGAGGGAAACCTTCAAACATTTTAAGAAGGAAGGTAATCTCTTATACCATAAAGACAAGTTGTGCGTGCCCGAATCATCAGGTGTAAGGAAATTGATCCTCCACAACACGCACAACAGTCCAATAGCTGGCCATACGGGATTCATGAAGACATATAACCTCACATACTGGAATTCAAGGAACAGGAAAGGATAAAGCATGACGTAAGATTGATAGGTGTTTGGGGTCTGGGTTCGGGAACTCCTGCAAGACAGCCCTCTGTGAGGACCCGTGGATCTAACAGGAGAATCCGGGGGCTATGTCACGTGGGATTTGCAAGAAAAGAACAAGAAAGAGAAAACAGAGAAAAAAGAGAACAATGAGATCACAATAAAGAAAACACCTCTTTTGACATCAATGATGATACATGAGCTCTCACAATAGAGAGGAAAATGAAGTGAGACAAGACTCAAAACTCATCTAAAAACTCATGTGCTAGCTCTACTCATATATATAGTACAATGGCCTTTGGCCCAATATAGACACTCTGACTGATCTCGGTGCCGACTCCTGGAAGGAGGCCTGATTTGCAGGAATGCTGGCGGTGCCTCTTGAAGTGCCTGGAATCACGCTGACGCTGACGCGGGCGGTGGCGGGCCCTCACTTGTCTGAGCGCCGCCTCTTGGTAGCGGACGCAGGCTTTGACTGCGTGGTCTGCTGCTTGGTCTTCTGCTGGGCCTTTGACGACTGACCCGTGCCTGACTGTGGATCCTTGGACTTGACCTGGTCCGTCGTATGCATGAATAGTCCTGTACCAGGAGGCACAGGACTAACACTCCCTCCCCACCAAATGACACTCAGTCTGAAGAAAAGGAGGAAGTGTTTCGGAGGGCGGGAATCCAGCAGTCTGAAAGTGATCCTCACGGGAATGAGGACGGGCACCATTATGGTAAGTGCCTATGAGATCCTGACGTATTTGAAGAGCAGCAGGAGTGTTGAACCCAAGGGCAGGATCGGCATCAAGGAGGAAATGAGAGCGCACCATGTCTTCAAGGGCAGCATGGGCTTCAGAAGAAACAGACTGACACTCCATGAGTAGGCAGGTCTGGAGACCGAAGGCACTAATGCTGGCATTCGGGTTGCAGTAAAAGATGGGACGCTGCCGATTTAAGGAGCTGACCAGGATGCACTTGAGAGCAGCACAGAAACCAGCCTGACGGTGGACTGAAGGGTCTGGTGAGGTGGCGGCATTCTGCAAGAAGGTGTCAAGGCCATGAATAGCATCAGCAGGGCGTTGCCAACCACGCTCATTTGCAATATAGATCCAATTTGCAGTGTCATCAAGGGTGGCACCATCCTCCCAATTGGAGCGGCGGACAAAACGTGGATCCCACCGGAGATCCGTCGAGATCTGAGGCGGAGTCCATCCAGCGTGGCCATCCATGACCTTGGTCCAAAAGGGGAGGCGCCAATCAGAGGTGAGGAACCGGGGGCGTGGAGGGACACCCAGGGAAGCATATGGAGAGGGGGCCATGCCCGTGGGCGTGGGCTGCTGAGCCTGCTCCCTGAAGTCACGGACAAGGTCGGGATCAAGAGCTTTGCACCAATGGTCCCAAGCAGACGCAGGGAGCTGAGAGTATACAGGAGGGCTATCCCAACCCGTGGGGACGGTCTTGCTATCCAGAAGAGCACGCAGTTGATTCTAACCTGCCAAGTGCTGCATATAAACTTGGGCAAAGGGAAGATCCTCAGGATGTCCAAGATTCTTCCGTATCTGCTGCAGCGTTTCAGCTTGCCATAGAGGTAAATGATGAGCCAGCTCCGGCATGTACGCCTGATGAAGAGCGTGCGTGCGATCATGATCAGACAGATAGGGGTTGTTATCCAAAAGCAACCATTGAACTGTTGAGTCCCCCTGAAAGTTCTGATGTGGCCCATCACGAAATTTATCCTGTGTATCAGCCAGATAGAAGTCATGGAAAATGTACGCCATTGGCTGAACAACTCTGAAGGTGATCAAATCCGGATCTTCACAGTGAATGAGGTCAAAGACTAAAAGGGCGCAGAGTAAACCTTTGTCCTCAATGGAGAGGTCTGGCTAGATCCGAAGAAAATCCTCAGTGCGCAGGCGGACATCAACTGGACCATCAGCCGCATACCACTTCAGAAGAAAGAGGTGGCGGCGGGCAACCACATAATCGAGATAACTTGAAGGAATAGGGAAGTCAACCGATATGTTGAGGGTGATGGTAACGTAGCCTTCTTGTTTGGTCTGGGCCTCATCAGCAGACTGAATGGCTTGCTGTAGTTGTTGTTCAAGGTCACGGATCCGGTTCTCCTTTTCTAACAGAAGGCGTGACTGATCACGGACCCGTTTCTGACAAGGCGTGGCATGTGAAGAAGATTGCCCAGGAATATTGAGTCGAAGCGTGGCAATCTCGGCGTCATCAATAATTTTATGTTTCTGAGCCTCCTTAAGCTGATCTTGGAGAGGTGTGAGCTGAGAGGTCAGCGTGGAAAGCTGAGCTGCTAAAGAGGCAACTTGAGCGTCACGCGATGTAAGGTCTTGGGCTTGAGTGTTGTAATGCCGAGAGAGCTCTGTATACAGCGTGTCCAGCTTGGCAATGTCTTTATCCTTGTCAACCAAGAAAGTCTCCCTTGCCTTGACCTGCTCCAACAATTCCTGAATGGTGGTTTGCAATTGAGCCCGATGATCGCCAGCGCATACTATGCCGATCTTGGGCAGCCTTTAGATCCTCACGGGCCCTGTAAAAGAGCCTCGTGCTTTGCTTGAGCTGGGTCTCCGTGAGTGTGAACTTGCGTGGGTAGCAGCGGAAGGTCTCGGCAGGAACCGGGCCCGAGGCCTCCAGGACGCTTTTTGAACCCCATTCATGAGAGCATCCCGGGATTCTTGTAACTTTAGAGCAAAGATCTTGAACATCCCGCCGGTATTGATACGTGTCGGGCGAGGATGTGGATGCGAGGCGAGGGGCCTCATTGCCGTGGTTTGTGACGCTTTGTGAGACATGATGAGAACTGGAGGGCCTCATTTCCGTAGAGGAAGAGGAGACAGTGACATGCATGGTGTTATGCTGGACATGACCAGAAGAAGAAGGGCGTGAAGTGCCAGCTGGTTGTTTTTGAGGAAGGGAATGAAGGGACTGTTGAGTGGAAGCATGAGAAACAGAAGGTGATGGAGGAAGGTAACGACGGATGATGGCTTGAAGATGGCCACCCACTGAAACTTCAGTGACAGAGGAGGGGGTAGCCCGAATACGGTCTACTTCTTGAAGAAGGCGGTAGAACAACAAATTGGGGCCAATCAACGTGGTGGTTGGAGCGGATGGTCGCGGATCACCGATTATAGAAAGGCTTATTGATATGGGTGTTCTTGATAGAATACCCAAGTAACTTTCGCCACAAAAACTTAACAAAAGTGTCATGGGACTTGGCAATATTGGTCAGGCGATGCATGTTTGCTTGATAAGCAGGAGCGCCGAACTCAGTGACATCTATATCCTGTAAGGCAGCCCAAGATAAACAAGGTGTTTGCAAAGGAATACGGAATACCTCAGAAATCAGGGGCTGGGTAAGCAAAATGGTGATGCCATCGACCACAGTAGCATATCCATTCGGGCTGTTGACGATGTGAGCAATGAACTGCTTCAATTGTTCTGGATTTGGGGCCGGGAGGTCCATTTGTGAGAATTCATAAAGCTTCTGGCGTTCCGCGACTTCACAACTTGGGCCAACGAGGGCTTCATGAAAGGTGGGCGTCAAGAAAGTTACAGACTCGAAAAGAGCCGGATCCCGTGGAGCAGTAGCTTGAAGTGTAGGAAATTTGGGTGCAGTCATGGCGAAGAGCGTCGGAAAAGAACGGTGATGCAAAGGCGGAGAGAAAAGGTTTAGGGCGCGCAAGTGTAGGCGAAGGGGCATGATGAGGGCTTAAACAAAGAATCAGATGATGCCAGTGGCTTATAGATGCGCAGGAGGCGATTGAATTGCAAAATTTTGGCTAAGTCCCCAAACGGTAAAGGGAGAAGCAAGGAACGGTGGAGATGAGACGTGAGAGAATGATCGGATGTGATACCTGGCTAAAAGGACACATATTAATGTTCGACGGGCGTGAAAAGAAAGAATGTCATTTAATGTCGGGCAACTCAAGTGGGATCTCATTAAAATGAAGGTGTCAAGGTACGTGGCTAGATATGCGCGGGAGAAAAGATTCCCCATTTAGAAACAGCCTTGCATTGCAACCACGTTGGCGAATTTTTCTGATTGGTCCCGCGTGGTGGGGGAGGTCTTCGGTTGGCTATATAAGACGAGCGAGGAGTGAAGCGGAGACATCCGATGGCGCCTCGGATGTTCTTTGGACCGCACGATAAGTGCACTATGCCTTCCAACCGCACGAGTGGATTACTTGTAAAATGGACTGCCGGACCTCTCGGCGGTGCCACAATCGTGGCATTGCGATGGGACGGGTGGTGTGCCGCAGATATATCGAAAGCATGCCGATCCCCACACCAACGGGATGGAGGTGATCGCGACCGCTACTGGGACCCCCGAGAACAACCGGTACCACATCTGCATTATCACCTCTGCTCCAACCGGAGTAGAGGGTTTTTCTTCTTAGGACTTAGTAGATAGGGCTCTCGAGTCGTTTTTTTTTTTGTAAATAGGGCTCTGCCCATAGGAAATAGATGGGCTCTGCCCACAATTGACCCAATTTTGGTCCACAGTTGTTTTTACTTGTACGGAAGTGTTGTTTTATGCCAAAAAAACAACACCAAAATGGCCCCAAAAGTCCACGCGGGTGGCGTTTATGGGATTTGCACAAAGAGACAAAGTGGTTTTGGAAAAAAAAATCCCACGATTGGTTTTTCGGGCACTTTTTTTTTTTTGTCAACGTGTCCTTTTTCAATCGTTGTTTTCTCGAACTTTTTCGAATTTGTAGTTTTTTTTTCTTACTTTTTTTTAAGGAGCCACGTTGTTTATCTTCAAAAACACATGTAGGTTTAAATATTAGTATTTGAAAAAAAAAAAAAATAGTTATTTTTTCCTTTTCAATATGTGTTGTTTTGTGATTCCACTTGTGTTGTTTTGTTTTCTCCACTTGTAGTTTTTTAAAGTCGACATTGTTTTCAAAAAAAGGATATGTAATTTTCAAGAAATTCATATGTATTATTTTAAAATAATAATTTTGTTTTCAAATGTTTCCAATTTTCTATATGTTGATATCTTGTCTCCATATGTAGTTTTTAAGAGGTGCCATTGTTTTCCATTATTGTTTTCCTCATGAAAATATAGGTAATTTAAAAAAAAATCCACAATGGTCTTTTGAGAAAAAAAATTAGATATTGTTTTTACACAATATGGTATGTAGTTACTAAAGTTATTTTTAAATAAAAAGATTATTATGACATATAAAAAAAAATTAAATGTTGTTTTTAATATGTCTAACCAATTATGTAATGACACGTGGCATATATTGTAAAAAAAAATAAAAAAAAAATCTAGTATTCACTAGAATCTAGAAGGCAATATAATCATATTTTATTTTAAACATGACATCAGCTATCATTTTATTATTCTTTCTTGTTTATTCAATTTAAGCCTATCCAGCTAAGAATTGAACCCATGTTTTAGAGGCCAAATTTCAATAATTATTGTTGTGAAAAACAATCAGAAGTTACAATCAAATTTATTATTGCAATAGAAGTTACATCGAAATTTAACGAGCCTCGAGATCAAAATTTTAAACACGTTGATGGCCCGCCGAGTAAGCGACATGTGAGCTATATATGAAACCAGAGCATATAGGAGTTCACGGTATTCTGAGCTATCTTGAACGGGCGCTTTCTATACCAAGAAACGTAAAATGACGATATGATCAAACTTCAAATTTCTATTCGTGCAAAAATACTTGACACAGTTCAAATATTTGATATTTGTGTCTGAAGCTCAAGACAGTAAAAACAAGTACAATCTAAAATATTTGTAATCAAGGCGAATTCTCTGTACTCACAGATTTGGATATCCTTGCATATCATCAGTAGCTTCCGAGAGAGAAACTTGTTAGATTGAATTGCTTCTTGCATACCATCATCATGGGCGAGAGGATTAGACGGTGACACTCCCTTTACGGTCGACAAATACCGCAACGATAAGATGATGATGGTAAGAACTTTTAGCTCACAAATCCGGTAAGAATCGCCCTGCGGGTTGATAATTTTGAAACCCTAAACGCAGATTTATTTGTAACTAAACAGCAGTTATTTGTAATCGGGATGGTAAGAATCCGGATATACCGAAAAGGCGACAATGCTCAATGAATTCTCTTACCTCATCCAGCCCCAAATCGCGTTGTTTCCAATAATATTCCCTTTGAAATACTGAATCCGGGCTTTTCCGAACTGGACTAGTAGTATTCATGGGCGCCAAAAGCATACTCTACTCCATGTGCAGTATGCATTACGGATTTGGTATCGCCATAGCCAAGTAGAGGCATTTTCCCGGAGGGAACAAGGGGCGGTAGAATACGGATAACCGCCGGCGGGGAGCTACAAGGTCGCATTTCCGCATGCGATATATGGCTCGTCCGAATCCGGGGAGGACCGGCCGGTGACGGGGGACTGGATCCGTGGGTCGGATCACCACTAAAGGGGCAGATGCACAAGGTGCATGCCGAAAATTTATAGCCATTGGAAGGCGATGTTGAAAAGCGCCATAGCCATTCAAGGTGCATGTTGGAAGGCCATGTTGGAAGGCGCCATAGCCATTCGAGGAAAAGGAAAAACACAAGGTGGAGGGAAAGGAAAACACAAGTCGCAGTGTTAATCTCGGCAACCAATGAAATTACAAGACATGGATCGACATCTTAGCCATTGATCTCACCGCCAATCTCCACCGGCCAATTCTAAGGGCCAATGAGAGAATAGGGACGGAGATCAACATCTATGCCATCCATCTAAGCCATTGGTTAAACTATTGCTTGGATGCATATTTAAACTCAAAAATACTAGGGAAATTGTTTTAAAATGTCCCATATTTCTTGATACTTATGAAAATGCCCCTGAACGCCAAACCGGATGACGAAAAAAGCCGATGGAGGCGGACGAAGTTCTAGAGTATGTCCCGAGCGACCTTGATGCAACAAAAAACGGAGGGATTACTCCATACTCCTCCAATGAATTGACATTATTAAAACTTTATAGTCGAGAAGCAAGATCACTCGTTCATTTAACTTGTAGAGATTGTAGGAAACCTCTATGTGTTGGCATCTTTTTCAATTGAAACCGATTAAAGACCAATTTCTAAGATCAAGAATTATCATCTACAATGATAATCCTCTTCAAATCTCCATTATGTTTTGATAAAATCCTTGATGCCGCCCTCTAACAAGTGTTCTTGAACAATCTGGGGAAATAAATTCACAAGGATCAACTCACGATATTGAAAAGATTACAGGTGACGCTCGATAATTTCATTTTTGCTTCCGCTAGCAGTGAACAAAGATAATTTCATAAATGTTTATCATATTTTGCGGAAGTAGAAATTGGTGCAGTGGGGTCTGTGGGGGGCCTATTCCACATTACAAACTTCACTTTGGAACCGGAATGGAAGTCGAATAATAACAAATGAAGCTTCGTGCACATTTATTTCTGAAGGCATGAAAAAATGCAAATTTGACTTAGGTGTGGAAGTAGACAATCATTAGTCGCTTTGAACATGATCTTGCATAGTATATCACTTAGAGGGCACCCGGTGTTGGCAGGGAAGTTGACAGGACCTTTAACACCATCCGGAAAGTAGTTTGTCTCAAATGTCCCTCTCCATATGGTCCCTCGCAACGAATGAGCATCTCCCTTAATCCATAAATTGGCTCTTCTAATAGACTTAACATCGACTTAGGTGGCATGTTGGAGCCTAGGTGGCATGTTTGAGCCACCTAGGCATGTTGGAGCCTTGGTGGTGCGCTGGAGCCTAGGTGGCATGTTGGAGCCCAGGTGGCATGCTTGAGCCTAGGTGGCATGTTGGAGCCCGCGTGTGGCATGTTTGAGGCACCTTGGCATCTTAGGTGGCATGTTGGAGCCTAGGTGGCATGTTGGAGCCCTTGTGGCATGTTTGAGCCACCTTGGAATGTTTGAGCCAACTAGCTAGCATGTTGGAACCCATGTGGTGTTTGGGCCACCTTGGCACGCGTTAGAGCCTAGGTGGCATGTTGGAGCCAACGCGTGGCATGTTTGAGCCACCTTGGCATATTTGGGGCCTAGGTGGCATGTTGGAGCCTAGGTGGCACGTTGGAGACTATGTGGCATGTTGGAGCCTAGGTGGCATGTTGAGACTATGTGGCATGTTGGAAACTAGGTGACATGTTTGACCACCTTGGCATGTTTTAGCCTAGGTGGCATATTTGGAGCCCACGTGCATGTTTGAGCATGTTGGAACCTAGGTGGCATATTTGAGCCACCTTGGCATGTTTTAGCCTAGGTGGCATGTTGGAGCCTACATTGGCATGTTTGAGCCACCTTGGCATGTCTAAGCCTAGGTGGCATGTTGGAGTCTAGGTATTCGTGTTGGAGCCTAGGTGGCATGTTGGAGTCTGGGTGGCGTGTTTGAGCAATCTTGGGATGTTTGAGCCACCTTGACATGTTGGAGCCTAGGTGGCATGTTGGAGCCCACGTGGCATGTTTTGAGCCACCTTGGCATATTTGGGCCTAGGTGGCATGTTGGAGCCTAGATGGCACGTTGGACACTATGTGGCATGTTGGAGCCTAGGTGGCATGTTCGAGACTATGTGGCATGTTGGAGACTAGGTGGCATGTTGGCGCCTAGGTGGCCTTGGGATGTTTGAGTGGAGTCTTTGGGGGGGCGTGGCATGTTTGAGCCACCTTGGCATGTTCGATGGCATGTTGGAACCCGTGTGGCATATTGGAGCCATCTTGGCATGTTTGAGCCACCTTGGCATGTTGGATCCTAGGTGGCATGTTGGAGCCCGCGTGGCATGTTTGAGCCACAATGGAATGTTTAAGGCTAGGTGGCATATTGGAGACTATGTGGCATGTTGGAGACTAGGTGGCATGTGTGAGCCTAGGTGGCATGTTTGAGCCTAGGTGGCATGTTGGAGCCAGCGGCATGTTTGAGCCACGTTGGCATGTTGGGTGGCATGTTGAAGCCCATGTGGCACTCCAAGTGGTGACATGGCATGCCAAGAAAGCAAGGCCAAGTTTTGACTAGGCCAAAATGAAAAAGATGCCCATCTCGGTCTTTTTATTGGGTGATATTGGCAAAATTTTGGATGACATGGCTAGATGGTGGTGACATGGACATGATGACTAGGACTCTATGCAAGAAATATGATAACCTTTGAACTGGAAGGTTTTAGGGCTCCGATCTTAAAGCGTCAACGCCCTCCCACTACCTCATGACATTGTGCAAGATCCTGGTCCAATGCGGGGGTATGGCCTCCAAATGCAAACCCGTGGCCTTGCCGGTTATTGTAGGGTTTTCGTTATGGAGGCCAAAAGCATTAATTGAGTTGCACTTGGGATGCAGTGTACCTTTTTGAACATGCATGCGCAGCCATGGCTGAAATAATGAGACTTTGGATCTATTGGCGATCCCGAATCATTTTGAAAAATTTGCTACTACAAATTGTGTTTTTGAGTTCTAATTCTTCGCGACATTGGGAGGAGGATAAATCCAAAACCCCATTTTAAGGGTTTTTCTATTTCTTGTTTTCAAGCTAGACTTCTCGACCATGCCTCAAGTGCAGGCGGAATAAACTTCGACCTCCATAACGTAAACCCTACAATAACCTAGCAACGCCGCGGGTTTACGTTTTTGGAAAACAAACGTAGTGAACTTCTTTTGATAACTAGGTGGACCATTTCTAAACATGCATGGGGAGCCATGAGAGGCTGAAATTACAGAGTTTCGATCTATTAGCTTAACCCGAAAGTGATCCCAAACAATTTTGCTACTGCATAAGGTGCTCTAGACTTTTAATTGCAAAACTAGGAGATTAAATCCAAACCCCATTGTGGCAGTTCTCTATGCCTCGTGTTTTCAAAGCTACTGCCGACCATGTCCCAAGTGCAGCGGACCAAAGCCGACCTCCATAACGTAAACCCTACAATAACTTTGGCAAGGCAATGTGGTTTATGTTTTGGAGGTCATACCCCAGTCCGATTGGACCAGGATCTTGCACAATGTCATGAGGTAGTGGGAGGGCGTTGGCGTAAGAGCCGGAGCCCTAAAACCTTCGTATAATTCGACCCAAAGGTCCTCTCCACGGAAGGTCCCCGGCTGCTAACGGCAACTCTCCCACCCCGAACTGTGATCTGACTCCGCCAATGGATTTGAAACATCGACATTATCACGGAGACCAAGTTTCATGGGGGCGAAGACCACCGCCTGTGAAGCGCCAAAGTAGCTCATGTGTCCAACATGTTAGTGAGGAATTGGCCTTAGCTTGTGCAGCTATACTTGCCATGTAGAGGTTTAGATGTTTCTTTTGCTAAAAAATGACGTGTAACTTGGTCCCCAGGGTAATTTCGTTGTTTGGATGACATGGCTAAGTCAAATCTCCATTCCGACCTTTGTATTGCCGACGACAAAACACTTGGGTTTCTACGGTCATTTGCTAGGGGAACACTAGCGGGTTTGATATGTTCTCCCGGACAGATCTTGAATTTTTGAACTTCCTTTCGAAGCAAGTTACTTGAAGGCGTGGATTCAATTGGTGGGATAGAAAAGCGGGTTAAAGGGAAGGGAGGCATTGGCATTTGCCCTCCCTGAGGGAGAACAGCAGTAGGAAAAAGCTCCTCCGTAAATCAAACCATATTTTGTCAGTTTCTATTGCTTCTTGTTTTCAACTATAGCTTCGACCATGTCTCAAGTGTAACCGGATAAAACTCGACCTCCATAACGTAAACCCTACAATAACACGGCAGGCACGGGGTTTACGTTTTTGGAGGCTCATACCCCAGTCCGGTGGACCAGGATCTTGCACAATGTCATGAGGTAGTGGGAGGCATTGAAGCCAGAAGACGGAGCCTAAAACCTTCAGAAGCAGTTCGACCTAAAGGTCCTCTCTCGAAGGTCACGCCAATGGGACGTAACTCTCCCACCCTAACCGCGGATCCGGCTTCATATATGAATTCGAAACATCGACATTACCACGGAGACCAAGTTTCGGGGCGAAGACTCACCCCGCCTAGGGAAGCGCCAAAGTAGCCTGCGTCCCAGCCACGTTAGTAGTGAATTGGCCTTGTGAGGGTGCGAAATATCAATCGCCATGTAGAGGGTTCGCGGTTTCTTTGGTTTAAAAATGACCGCGGTAACTTGGTCTCAGGGTAATTTATTTGTTTGGATGACATGGCTTAAGTCAAATCTCCATTCAGGAGCCTTTTATGCTTGCTAACGACAAAACACTTGGGTTTCTACACTACCGTGCGGGGCGGCCTTTAAGGTTTGATATGTTCTCCGGGCCGGATCTTGAATTTTTGAACCCGCTTTCAAGGCAGTTGCTTGAAGCGTGGATTCAGCGGTGGCTTGATAGGGGAAACTGAAGTTAGGGAAGGAGCATTGGCATTTGCCCTCGGGAGGGAGCACTGTAGGAAAAGCCCTTCTGCAGAATCCAAAACCCCATTTTAGGGGTTCTATTGCTTCTTGTTTTCAACCGCAGACTTCTCACCATGTCTCAGAAGTAACCGGAATAAAACTTCGACCTCCATAACGCGTAAACCCTACAATAACTCCTCGCAAGGCAATGTGGTTTACGTTTTGGAGGCCATACCCTAGTCCCGAGATTGGACCAGGAGTCTTGCCAAATGTCATGAGGTGGAGGGGCATTGAAGCGAGGAAAGGCGAGCCCTAAACCTTCCGAAGGGGCCGACCCAAAGGTCCTCTGGAAGGTCCTCGCTACGACGGGCGCTCTCCACCCTAACGTGATCCGACTCAACGGACGGTTCGAAACATCGACATTACCTTGAGACCAAGTTTCATTGGGTAGAAGACTACCCCCGCTCTAGAGTTTCGCCAAAGCGACTCATGTCCAACACGTTAAGTAGTGAATTGGCCTTAGCGGAGGGCGAGAATAGGGTTCGTGGTTTCTTTCTTTGCAAAATGACCGTAACTTGGTCCCCAGGGTAATTTCGATTCTTTGGGGACTGACACTGGGGTCAAATCTCCCATTCAGAAGCCTTTGTATATTAACGACAAAACGGGTTTTCTACGGTCATTGCGGGACACTTTAGGATTAATTTTTTGATATGTTCTCCCGGACGGATCTTGAATTTTTGAACTTTCGAAGCAAGTTACTTGAAGCGTGGATTCAATGATTGGATAGGGGAAACCAGGTTAGGAAGGGAGGCATTTGCATTTGCCTCCAGGAGCACCGGTAGGAAAAGCCCGGCCTCGTAAATCCAAACCTCATTTCCTTTGGTTTCTATTGTTCTTGTTTTCAACTCGCAGCCTCGAATTAAGGTCTCAAGTGCAACTGAATAAACTGACCTCCATAACGTAAAACCCCCTACAATAACCCTCGACAAGGCCAGTTTTACGCTTTGGAGGCCATACCCTAGTCGATTGACCAAGATCTGCACAATGTCATGAGGTAGTGGAGTGGGCGCTGGATTTTAAGATCTGGAGGCCCCCAAACCTTCCCGTAAGGCCTCACCCAAAAGTCCTCTCTGGAAGGTCCCCTGGCTACCTGGGACGCGGCAACTCTCCCAATTCCTAATCCGGTAAGTGGATCCGACCGCTTCAATCCGACTCGAAACATCGACATTAGCCTCCTTTGGAGACTATGTTTAAGTGGGCGAAGGCTCCTGCCATCTCCTCATTATTCGAATCCATCTCGAAGTGCAGCCTCTCTCCCTCGGTAAACTGCGCAAAGGCGGGTTTGGGGTGGGTGGGTTTGGGTTCGCCGTTGCGTTGCGGAGCAATAGGTTTCCGGGTTTGTGACGGTCTTAAAAGTCTGGTCATCATGTCCTCATGCCTTTGGGAGGCAGGAGCCAAATTTCGGTGTAGCATGCCTTTGGAGACTCCCTTCCTGAAGCCTTTCGGTGAAGGGGGTCTGTGAGCCCATCTCGGGCATGGTCCCCGAACGCATACGAACTCCATGCAAGAGTTCGGATGTGTTGAGTCTCTCACAGTCTTGAGATGTAAACCTACCAAACCCCAGGTTTGGTAGGATTGTCTGGGGATCTCCTCTAATCAAGAGGGCCGTGGAACTTGTCCCCTAGGGTAATTTAGGCATTCGGTGAGACACATGGAGGGTGGGATCACTAAGGGGGCCTCCTCCATGCCCCAAAATCAAAAGCGTGGTCTAAACCACATGGCCAATCCAAGTGGCCATCCCAATAAAAATCGAGGGTCTAAAGCTCACCCGAAATACTGGATTTTTCATCAGACGCTTGGCCACTTGGCAAGCCAGTCAGCTGAAAACCATGATTTTTCCCACCCATGCATTAATCATGAATTTGGGATCATAAACACAAAGAAAACCACTGTGAAAAAACTGGTCTCGAAAAGGTGAAATCTTGGGGATGTACAGATGGCGCTGCACACGCAAGAGAAATGCAGCGCACAGAAGCACTGGCAGGCATGAGGCAGGCCTGGAGCCAACCCTTCCCGAGGAATTGCAGGTGAATCGTCCCTCTTGGGTAGTGGAGCTAGCTTTGCTCTCGTGGTCTGTATACCACCCTTTGTCCTTCTATGCCTTTATTCTCTACCAATCTTCTACCAGGGCCTCGTGGTGGGCCCCAAGTATCTTGTTCTCCGCAGCTGGGTCCAATGGGGCTGAGGGCTAGGACCCCACTCCGTAGCCGAGGCGGCGCTCGCCAATGGACTTAACATCCCCATTACCCTGGAGATATTAAGTTTTGTGCGAACATACCCCCTCTCCAAGAAACGCCAAAGTAGGTCGTTTACTACACAATTTGTAGTCAATTGGCATGGAGGTGGATGTCTCTGCCTCCTAGTGGGGGTAAGTGATTGATCCCTGAAACCGGGTAGTGGAACTTGTCCTCTAGGTAATTTCGGGCGTTCCTGACTGATGTGGAGAGGTGGGATAAGCCAACAGGGCCTCCTCCATGCCCCAAAATCAAAACGTGGTCTAAACCTGTCAAAGGCCAGCGGTGGCCATCCTAATAAAAATCGAGGGTCTAAAGCTCACCCGAAATACACGTGGGATTTTCCTATGATTTTGGGGCCACTTTGGCAAGCCAGTTGGCTAAAAACCATGATTTTTCCGCCATGCATTAATTATGAAATTTCGGAGCATAAACACAAAGAAAAGCAAGGATAAAAATCTCGGTCACCGAAAAAGGTGAAATCTTGGCCGGGATGAAGTCAGCATTAAATGCAAAGAGAAAATGCACCGACAATAGAAGCACAAGCGAGGCATGAGGCAGGCTTAAGGAGCCAACCCCTTCCCAGAGACCACCGGGGTGGTAACGGCCCTACTAGGTGGTAGTGGAGCTAGCTTTGCTTCTCGGTCAAGACATGTATACCACCTGCGCGGTCCTAGTCGCTTATTCTCCACTTCAATCTTCTACTGTGGGCCTGGGGTGAACCAAAGTATCTTGTTCTCGCAAGAAAGGTCCAAGCCAATGAGACTCCGCTGGACCCCCACCGAATCGGTGAACCGGCTCCTTAATGGATGACATCCCCATTACCTACCTAGGGGACCAAGTTTGCGTAGGCGAGAAAGACCACCCCTCCAAGAAACGCCAGCAGGTGGTTTACTACACACTTGTAGTCAATTGGCATGGAGGTGGATGTTGAATACCTCCCAGTGAGGGGTAAGTGATTGATCCCATGGGAAAACTTCGCCGTGGAACTTGTCCCCCTAGGTAATTCGCCGTCCGGACGACGCGGGCGCAGGTCTGGTTCCTCCAATCCGAGGGGCCTCATCCATGCACCCAAAATCAGCGTGGATCTAAGCCACGAGGCCGGCGGCGGCCATCCCAATCAAAAAATAGAGGGTCATCATCAGGAAATGCAGAGTTTTCCTATACTCGGGCCCTTGGCAACGGTGGCTGAAAACCAGGATTTTCCCCTTGGCCATTAATTATGAATTTCGGAGCATAAGCAAGAAAAGCAGGATAAAAGTGGTCACCGAAAAAGGTGAAATCTTGGCGGGATGTGCGGCATGGCGGCGCATGCATAAGAAAATACCGACATATATACCTTTAGACTCCCTTCACAAAGCGGCGTCGAGGTGCACTGCCGGCCAAGGTCATGTCACCATCCTCTAGCCATGTCACCTATAAATTTATCACCCGTGAAAGACCAAAGATGGACATCTTTGGTTTTAACCTAGTCAAACTTGACCTTGCTTACTTGGCATGCCATGTCACCGCCAGGTGCCTGGGCGGTGGCATGCTTGAACTAGTGGCATACACGAATACCTTAACTTTGGAGCCTAGATAATATTGAACACATGGCATGTTGGGTCTGCTGGCATGTTTAGAGCCTAGGTGGCAATGTTTGAACTCACCTTGGCATGTTGGAGCCACGTGGCGATATGGAGTCCGCGGCGGCATGTTTGAGCCACCTTGGCATGTTGGAGCCCTGGAGGTATGTTTAGACCTTTGGCATGTTTGAGCTGGGTGGCATGTTGGAGCCAGATGGCATGTTTGAGCCACCTAGGAATGTTGGAGCCTATAGGTGGCATGTTGGAGCCCGCGTGGCATGGCTGAGCCACCTTGGCAAGTTGGGCATAGGTGTGGTATGTTGGAGCCAGTGGCATGTTTGAGCCGTTGGAGCCTGGGTGGCATGTTTGAGCCATTTTGTCATGTTGCTGACCTAGGTGGCATGTTTGAGCCATATGGCATGTTTGAACCTAGGTGGCATGTTGGAGCCACCATGGCATATGGGGAGTGCCAATGTTTGAGCCTAGGTATGTTTGAGCCACCTTGGCATGTTGGAGCCCAGTGGCATGTTTGAGCCACCTTGGCATGTTTGAGCCGCGTTAGACCTAGGTGGCATGTTTGAGCCACCTTGACATGTTGGAGGCCACCTTGGCATGTTGGGAACCTATTTGGCATGTTGGAGACCCATTGAGCATGTTGAGCCACTGCCATGTCTTAGAGCCTAGAGTGGCATGTTGGAACTGTGTGTGCTTGAGCCACCTTGGCATGTTAGACCGCGTGGCATATTTGAGCCACCTTGGCAGAAGTTGGGCATAAGGTGGCATGTTAGAGCGACTGGCATGTTTGAGCATGTTGGAGCCTAGGTGGCATGACTGGAGCCACCCTTGGCACGTCAGCATGTTGGAGCCCGTGGCATGTTTGAGCCTAGGTGGCATGTTAGGCACGTTGGCATGTTGGAGCCTAAGTGGCATGTTTGAGGCCAACGGCATGTGTTGTTAAACTTCGGTGGTGTTGAGCCACCTTGGCATATTGAACCTAGGTGAGCATGTGGTGGGAGCCCATGTGAGAAAATAACGACCACCTTGGCATGTTTGAGGAGCCTAGGTGGCATGTTGGAGCTGGGTGGCATGTTTGAGCCACCTTGGCATTTGGAGGCCACGGCGTGTTCCGAGCCTAGGTGGCATGTTGGGAGCCTGGGTGGCATTTGAGCCACCTTGGCATGTTTGAGCCTGGGTGGCATGTTGGAGCCACCTTGGCATGTTGGAGCTAAAGTGAGCTGCATGGCATGTTTTGAGCCTATGTGGCATGTTTGAGCCACCTAGGAATGTTGGAGCCGTGTGTTGGGCCGCGTGGCATATTTGAGCCACCCCGGCAAGTTGGAGCATAGGTGGCATATTGTAGACCTAGGTGGCATGTTTGAGCCGTTGGAGCCTAGGTGGCATGTTTGGGCATTTTGTCATGTGTGTTGGAGCTAGGTGGCATGTTGGAGCCACCTTGGCATGTTGAACCCTGGGTGGCATGTTAGAGCCACCTTGGCATGTTAGTGCATTATGCAAAATAGGTGTTAAGTAGTTGAAGTAGTTGAAGTAACTTGTGTTCACATGGAATACTAGTATAAGAATATGTGATGGGTACGCGTTGCATCACATGTAACAGAGTACTCTGTCCTACCAATATAAGGGCAGGTGATATGGAAGGATAAGGACGTATAGAGAATCAGAGGCTCTTTCCTGCTTCTATAAAGACATGTGAGAATATAATTATTACACATGCCGTAATTCTGTGTATTCTTTCCTACAATACCTTAGCAAATAAAATTGCTACGTCACTACTACTATAAAGACATGTGACATGGAAGCATGACATATGAAGTCAAGAAAGACATGTGACGATAGAAGTATTACACGTATGCGTAATTCTATCTTCTTTCACCACAATGCATATGAAATAAAATTTTCGTCTACTACTATAAAGACATGTGAATGGAGGTATAGGACATCTTAAGAAATCGATATTCTTTCCTACATCTATATAAAGACATGGGCAATAGAATTATTAGACATGTAGAAATTCAGTACTCTTTCCTAATTAGTTGTATTATAAATGACGTAATATCACCAACTAGAAGAAACACAAAATAGCGGTGGATGTTTAGTCCAGAAAAACACCGATATCGAACCATGAAATAGCACCTTCACAAATCCACATGTAGGATTCTTTGAAAGCGGGACATGTAGACCTACCAAGCTGATGTTTCAGCGGTGGACCAAAAGCAGGGGTGAGTGTGGCCCACATTTTGTAAATTCCACCTATATAATATGAATATGCATGGATTGTCACTATACATTTGTGTCTTTATGCGGTGGTATCTGTTGTATGATTGTCACTTTCGGTAAGTGTTTGAAATGAAAAGCCATCACTGAATCGCAGGTAATGGGATCGGATAAGCCCAGTGATCTTCGGAGAAAAATTACCAGAACAAAATGAAAACAAAAGTGGGGAGGAAGGCCGGAAGACGAGAACGACATGAACCGAGCATCTTGGAAAGCGACAAAAAACAACGTGGGAGAAAAAGGAAGACTATAGCATTCGGAAGGTCGGTATAGTTAAACCGAACATGCATCGAACGAAGAAGAAAAGTCAAAACGAACAAGAAGGCGAAACAAAGAAACCGAACAAATATGCTGGGACGAAAAACAATAAGATGCTTGAGGACTGGCGACCTAAAGTGGGTTTCACTTGATCAATGAGGGAAGACGTCTCGCCAGTACAATCAGCTCAAAGGTAGGCACAAACCTTCCTTCTCAAGGAAGAAGGTTACATGGTACTAAAGCGGGATGGCAAATAACAAGACACCGGTTATATGGGCTATGGCGGCCGGAGAGATGGCTGAAATCGTACAAAACACGGATAGTAGGGATCATGAAATAAGTATTCAATGAGGTATACATAAGGCCTACCAAAGATGGCGGTTTAATAAAGTAATTCGGCTCCATAAGGAAAGCAGAGAAAACAGAGTAATTATAGGACCATCGTAATTGATTCGATATTCATAAAATGGTTGGAAAGCATTAGATGAAAGCAGTTAGGCAGCTTGAGGGAAGCTTCGAGCACAAAGGCCGAAGGCTGGTTTTGTGAATATACGCGACTACGGGACCATCACGGTGACTCAGAGATAATGATAGAAACGAACAAGGAAGTAGCACAAAGAAATTGCTCGTGGACTGCAAAACTGACCGATGCCAGTCGCTCGCAAATATGTAGGACTAAAACACCGAAGAAGGATGTAATGAGGATCCATTGCAAAGTATATCAAAAAGGTATATGCAAAATATAGAGGGAAGGAAATAGATTGCGACCACGGGGAGTAAACAAGGATGCTTACTATCACCTACTTTTTGGGATACATAGATACTCTCTGAGGAATTTTTTCAGAAAGGGAAGAGAGAGGCAGAGGCACCAATGATGGGAGAACAAAGTTTTCAACCATGCTATATCTTTGGACCAGTTTAGAGTATGATGACCAAAGCCAAAGGAATGCCTGGTACTAGAGATACTAGAAAGAGTTTTGTTTGGAGACAGGATGGCAGATCTTTGGCAGAAACAAAATAGTGACCTTGATTTTAAAGAGACAAAACACAAACCCCTTTAAATACAAGGGACAAAGTACAGAAACCCACAAGGATACGGTGTTGGATATGACATGCATAAGCGGGGAAATTGATGGTCAGAAGGCGGTCGCGATTCCCGGAGCAGCGATAGAGCAGGTATTACATCATGATAGTGCATACTTGGCAGGATCCTGCTTGGGAAATCAAAAACATACCTGTTAGCACATTAGTAGCATCGACCAGGCTATGCGGATGTAGAAACAGGGCAGTCCTGCTCGAGGAGAAAGAAATGGAAACGAGAATCTCGAGGCAATGGCACGGGCAGAATTCAGTGGCGGTACATCATTATAACAATCATATGAAACGAGGGGAAAAGCGTGGAGGTGAGCATGGGAAAACAGTCAGGTATCAATAGGACAACCAGTTATGGAAAAGAGGAACAAAGTTCGTCATTGGCAATAGAGGGAATCAACAAACAACACATAGCGTAACGAACAGGGATGGTTTATGATGTGGTGAGGTGGGCGGCAAACATGGGGATACAACTAAACTATATTATATATAGCGGATGGATGGGAGACGAAGAATGAATGACGCGAGGGCAATGGGGTATGCCCTGACCTACGGAGACCTAAGAGGTACGGCTGTTAGAACCTTCAATCGGGGGTGAATGGGACATAATACATACGAAAGTAACATGTTAGAATAAGAACATGAGAACGGTAGCTAGGAGTTGAAATAGAGCATTTCCAGTGAGAGAAGATAGATGGAGAAAATAGATAGAAGCGACGATCATCGACTATGTGACCGGGGAAAAATAGAAAAGCGAAGTACATATGGTCAAGATTGCGGTCTACAGAACATAAGGTCCAAATTTAACAAAGATGAGTGGGATCTCCACTCCCGTGACTACGATGGACTAAGAAGAGACACTCCTGAGTGTATGGCTATAAAAGAGATGATAATGAACAGAGTGCACAAGAAAGGGCTAATAATGCGGAAACGCTGTTGAGGCGAATGGAAGGCCGAGTGATTCAAAACTGTTTATAATGATGCGCCGTGTATGCATGGCCAAGCGGCTATAAACGCGATGCGGGTGACTAAAGAACAAAGAAGCCAACTGGGTGATGGCTGCGCAAACCTATCGTCGATTGGCGGCACCACTTTTTAGGCTCGCGGGATGCTACAGAATCCGAGGCCTCGCGGCGGCTGAGATTAATGTATATTCTATTCTATATTCTATTTCAAAGTCTTGGCAATATTATTAGTCAGGAATATGAAAAGCGGTGGCTATTACATCAAGATCTCGGTATGCCCGGCCAGGTGGCGGGCAATTCAGGCATTGGAGCCGATAGCGGTGCCCAGCGCTAAGTGGGAGAGTCATGGTATGGACTATGAGGGGCTTCCAGGGCGGTAAGAGGGAAGGATGCCTTGATGGTAGTGGTGGAATAAGTTGTCGAGAAGATGGCACATTTTGTGCCGAGTCCTGAACCTGACTATGGATGTCAGCTCTTCACCAAAGAAATCTTGGGAGCTTCATGGCATGCCAAGGAGATCATCTTAAACGGGGATCGAAGTTCATGAGTGCCTTTGTAGACCTCTTTTCTTACTGACAATTAGGACTAAGCTATCCATGAGCACGACCTATCATCCCCAGGCGGATAGCCATGAATGGATATGAGGATTTTTGAGATATGCTACCGAAACTATGTGCAGAACAAGCAAGGTATATGGAAAATTTATTCACTTGGTGGAGTTTGAAGTATAATATGCTGGGCAGGGAATCATCCCAAATAGCCGTTTATATGATCTAATTCACGGCTACCAATGCCTAACTCCGGACATGAAGCAATCAGTAGAGGTTCATGACAAATGTTGTGACATGCGTATTTGGTAGGAAAAGAAGTTCGAGGATACCTTCTGGCAGCAAGGTCTGAATAAAGAACATCGCCGACAAACATCGGACGGTCGGGGAGTTCGAAGACAACGTGTAGCTCAAGATCAAAGTGAAAGCGTGAAATAGCATCGGAGAAATTATGAAGCTTGCTCAAGGTGTGGCTGGACCTTCCGAGACCAGTCGAGAGAGTAGGTAATCAATCCTACAAGTTGGACTTTGCGGCACCTAAAAATTCATAAGTCTTCCGCGGTTTATTGAAAGCATACCAAATCTGAGGCAGAAGTCTTGGACCTCCAGCGTTGTTGGAAATGGCGGAGAACAGTGATAGTTCGAGTGATTCTTGATAAAGCCTTCAAAGAAAAACAAAGTCGAGTTTCTCAATATTTGGATGCGTCTGGAAACGCGATTGGAAAGGAAACTGACGACATGGGTACCGAAAAGATCTATGGCGGTACTGCGGTTGTGGAGCAATGGGGCGGCAGGTCATCTCAGAAAATCATTCGAGGCATGTCGTTATTGATTAATTTTATGTATAGTTAAGATTAATCACGCGTACAACTCTATGCTAGTATACGGTTGCATCGTTTAATAAATAGTAAAGTTCTCTGGTGATCTCAAGAGGCGTGGTGTAATGTCAATGTAGGCATGGCCAGCGTTCCGGCGCCGGATGAGTGGAAGGTAGATTAGAAAGTCACTTACGTCCCCGCGGAGGTAAACTGACCTCTGAAAAGGTCATTGAGGAATGCATTGATAGGAAAAGCACCGTCAATGCCACGGGGAGGACCCTATCCTTCCGCCCCACATGCGGAAGGACCCTATCCTCCGCCTGAGCAACAAGGTGTAGGCATGATGCCATATAAGAGCAAATGGTCTTTGTCTCCACGGCCAGCGATGGAAAACGTATCCCTCTTCCTATTTGGGAGATTAGCCATGCATTCATGTGGAGAATGGGCGATTGAAGTGTGCCTATACCAGCAAGAATTTTATTAATAAACTAAAATGGTACTAGCATTAGTGATAGGCTACCAGAGCCAATAGAAGCTCTGGGAGGCAAGGGAAGTGCCGAGCCTACCGAGACTTGCAACACAAATTTTGACAGAATGTGTTTACGCGAAATGAAAAAGTACCTTGACGTTAATTATATATATGAAATATTAAATTTTGATAAACTAAAATATTAAGTAATAGAAGTGAAATTATTGAGCAACTTGTTTTAATGATGTTACAGATTGATAAGTTATTTCACATAAAGATAATGCGTGATAATGTTAAAATATTACCTTAGGTGTCTTAATAAATGTGTAAATATTATAGTAGCGTGTGTATAAACATGGGGCCGATTCTTGGGTTGGGAGGACTTCAAGGTAAGGAGACCCGTGTCTTTAGCGGACAGCTTATCATTTCAAGGTGCAGGAGAGAAGTATGTGGCGTTCGGTAGCGTTATATGGTCCCGGGGCATTATCTTGTCTCTTGCCTCAAATCGCAGCGTACCACACTCACCGTGACGTGTCGCATGAAGCGGCATGGCGGTGGGTAGCCCCTGGGGAACGCTTGCAGGCAATGTGCATTGATGTGTGCACATTTGCAATGTGCACATTTAAGTGCCTGCCCTGTGGATACCTTTATGCCACCCTGGCCATTAAAGACCAAGTGGAGCCATTTGAATTATCCCGTATCTGAGGACAATTGGAAACCACAGCCCTAACCCTTGATATTTAGGTGGAAGAACCCTTGCCATTTTAGTTCATGGGGTTTTAGAGCTCTGTTTTGCGCCCGGGGAGGTCAAGCGCTCCCGAACTCTGTCGGCCGTGCACCATTGGTTTCCTTGATTCAAGCGATTCAGCGGGGTGGTGAGGTTGAGCGGGAGAACAAACCAAGGATCGAGTATTTAGTCAATTTATGCGCTAAGCAGTCTGTCGGTAGATGATGGGTTTAGCCTATTAAATTGTCCTGCGGCTGCCAGATCCCCGATGCGGACTCTAACTAAAGAACTAACTCTATGATATAGAATTCAGATCTAGTTCTTTGGTTAATATGATGTATATGGATGATGTATCTACAATGAACTCCTTGTATTGGAAGGGGTAGGAGGCCTAAAGATTGGTAGTAGATGCTCCTAGATTAGCCTCTCTGCTTTGCTTGTAGATTAGGCACGATGGCAAGAACCACACACAGTTGTGGGTGAAGGGGCTAGGCACTTGGCTTGAAGGAGGTTAAGTGTTGCGACTCTTGAGCGATCCCTGGGGTGTGTAGACCTCACAGGGGGTCATTGTGAGCTAGGTCTGTGGCTTTGCCAGTGTGGGCAAGGCATGGAAGCAAGCCTGCGTGGGTGATGCGTCACTCTCCCAGGTGGGTTCCAGAGCCGAGATAAGGCGTGGCCCTCCTGGTCACACCTTAGTCGGCCTTGGATACCTGCAGTGGGATTGATCCCTACACGCCCCATGAGCCCGGGAGATGCAACCCAGGGAGTAGCCCTTTGGCTGTAAAGCTCCGTGAGCTGTTCGAGGTCCCAGCCTCTTCAACCTACTAGAAAGTGTGCAGGAGGCCGGATGGAGTATGGACAACCTAAGCCATGTTCTTATACCTGACGCAATCATTGCCTTAGATGCATGCGCAATGAACTGCGGAGAACCGAGCGTCGATCATCCCTTGATCTGAGCCTTATGGTGATTTCCCCTATCTCTGTTATAACGATCCTTGTCTATGCAAATGTTGATGTACCACCCGCCGAGGTGGATATGTGATGATATGTGTATCGCGACATATATGTTTTACACTTCCCCGCTGACTAGGTAGGCCACGAGGGAGGCAGGGTAAATGACCCCTTCACTCTCTTCCATGGGACCCATTCTGATTCTTGGTGATAATGGAGGAGGCCTGTATCGACATGGGCGTATGGGAGAGAACTCCTATTTGTATCGGTGATTACCTTGCGTGCTCTGATGGGGAGCGTCTGATTCATGCCGTTTGCCTTCACGATTAGGGCCTTGTCTGGTGGGGCGATGCTTTCGACACTTGTTGGGTGGGGCTCGAATTATTCGATTTAACCGAGCATCCGGTTTGATCGACTTTGTTGATTGGAGGCTGCGGGCCGGTCCATCGGCCTTGCATGTGGAGCTACGAAGCAGTGTAGGGTCTTAAATGATCACGACATCATCGATTAATGGTATTGGGGCTGCAGTAGCCAGTATCCAGCCCGATCCTAGAAGAACTGCGGTTTTCTATGGCGCAGGGCAAGCCGAGAAAGTAAGCCAACCTCTGACAGAACAAGACTGAGGGCATCTGATGTGTCTATCTCTGGGATCGATGGACGCAGCGCCTATTCTGAGCCTGATGGTACGCAGAACGTCGTCCTATCAGCCCACAAAAAATAAAAAAAAAGGGACATGGAACTATAGTGCAACACCTGCGTCGGACTTTGCCAAATCTAAATCTGAAAAAACAAGAAGGCAAAAGGAGTAGATGAATCGGCCCGACTCGGACTCACGGTACCTCGATACCTCAAACAACTCTTGAAACACGCACTTGGATCGATGGGAGGATTTATGGTAAAAAGCGGCGGATGCAGCCTTGCAACAGAAACGAAAATATCTATGAATATCATTGATCAGGGGACATGAAAGATTTGAATAGCGCTCATGAATCACGCA